>LR738709.1:172657588-172728507 GCA_902687465.1 Secale cereale
CCCCCCGTGGACCGCCTTTTCAGTTAAAAAAATAAATAAAAGAAAATGATAGAAATGTCAAAAAAATAAAAAAAAATAAGATTCCAATGTGATTTGTGGTCTAATTGTTAGCAAAATTTACAAACATGAATTTCGACTTTTTTTGCAAAATCTCTCGAGAATTTGTAAAATGGGCATAACTTTTGCATACGAACTCCGATGAAAAAGTTTTTTATATGAAAAAGCATCTACTTGAAAAGTTACATCCGAATTTAACGGGGGGAACCCCGTTAAACATTTTCTAAATCCCCAAAAACCTAACAGAAAAAAAGTTACGGGGCATTTAAGATCTACAGGCAAAAAAATTCAAAAAAATTCAAAAATAGTAGTGGCGCACCGTGGGTGTGGTGCGCCACTAATATAGTTTTTTTTTTTTGAAAAACTATTTTTTGGAATAAATATTTTTTGAAAAAATTCAAAAAAATTCAAAAATAGTAGTGGCGCACCGTGGGTGTGGTGCGCCACTAATATATTTTTTTTTTGGAAAAAAATGGTTTTTTTTTGAAAAAATGTTTTTTTTGAAAAAATGTTTTTTTGAAAAAAATAGTTTTTTTGAAAAAAATAGTTTTTTTGAAAAATATGATATGTAAAATGACCGGGAAGTTTGAAATATTTTTTCAAAATTTCATCACACTCATGAACATGAACAAACTCCCAGACATTAACAAGGTTTAATAGGATTGATATGATAGATATATCAACAAGTGCCTGCTAAGTGAGCTGGTGCTGGGGTTGGATAGAACTCAGAAGTTAAGCGTGCTTGGGCTGGAGTAGTGTAGGATGGGTGACCTTCTGGGAAGTTTGACCACGGAGTGCGATTTGACCCGAGATTAAGCCATATTGACCCGAGATTAAGCCATAGTGACCCGAGATTAAGGAAAAAAAATTCCCGCAAAAATTGAAAAAAAAAATTCTGGAAAAAAATTTGAAAAAAAAATTGTTACTAGTGGCGCACCTGTAGCAATATCAGTGGCGCACCTGTAGCAATTCTGGAATAAAATTTGAAAAAAAAAATTGAAAAAAAAAATTTGAAAAAATATTAGTGGCGCACCCGGGGGGCATACCAGTGGCGCACCAGTAGTGCGCCACTGTTATTGGGATTAACAGTGGCGCATCATAGGTGCGCCATTAGTATTCCTTATTAGTGGCGTGGTATTAGTGGCCCACCCATGGTGCGCCACTAATGGCAATATTGGGTGCGCCACTAATAGCCTTTTTTCTAGTAGTGCACTATGCAAAGATGGCATGAAAAACAACACTAACATCAGTTTTTTATCACGATGCACTCTTGCAATAGAATTTAAGCATCTAGATGATCTCAAACATGCATGGCACAATGTAATGAAATGTAGTACAAGTCTCCACGAACGTCTGGACAACTCATTCACTCAAATCGGAGCATCACACACAAAGTTATCCAAGTTTGAAAACTGCATCAGAGATTAAACATCAGGGGACTTAGTGGAATAACTACCTCCTCCCAGATCTGGTCAACACGGGGTCAAACGGGCCAGATCGGCTGGCGGGTCGGATCTGGAGTCAAACGGGCTCGTGTGGCGTGGATCGGGCCGGATCCCCACCAGGCGGATCGGGCGCGGCGGCGTTACCGGGCCGGGCGCTAATGGGCGCCGGGTCCGGCTTGTTAGGCTCAGCGGAGGGAGAGGTGGATCAGGAGCAGCGGCCTCCCGAGCCCGGCGGCGGGCGCGGCGAGCTCCCCGGCGAGGCGGTCGGCGCGTGGGGCGGCGCGGCCTGAGGGGCGACAACGGAGTGGCGAGGAGGCGGCGTGGGGAGGCGCGCCCGGCGGCGGGGTTGGTGGCCCGACCGGCGGAGGCCCGTGGTGGCGGCAGGCGGCGGTGGAGCGGCTCCGGCCGGCGAGGGCGGAGCGGAGGAGGCGGTGGCCGGCGGGAGTGGCGCCCGGCGGCGGGGTGGCGCCGGCCCTGGCCAAAGGCGACGACGGGAGGTGGTGGAGGTCGCGCTCCGGCCCGAGGGCGAGGCGGCGGAGGGATCCGGCGGGTGGCTGGCTGGCGGGATTGGAGGAGGGCGGCGCCGGAGAGGTGGTGGCGCTGGCCGGCGGCGCGGATTCCGGCGAGAAATCCGGCGAGGTGGCTGGAGGAAGAAGATGACTGAGGTAGGAGATGATGGGGGCTAGGGTTTCCTAATTTGGGGCAAAAATTGGGGGAAGTGGACAAATATATAGGCACAAGGAGCTAGGGTTGTCCAAATGGGGTGTGGTTTTCGGCCACGCGATCAGACTTGGATGGCCTAGATGAAGGGTGGGGTTTGGGCTGGTTTGGTGGGCTGTTGGAGGGGTGTCTTGGGGCTCAAAGTGGAGGCACTTTTAGCCCACGAGAATAACTGTTGGGGTAGCAAACGGACTCCAAACGCGACGAGATTTGACAGGCGGGTTACACACACCAAAACAACAACACACGACAAGTGTCGCGCCAAACCGGTAACGTTACACGACCAAACACCAAAGTAGGCCTCGGGGACGCCACGGACACGTGAGGGAGCTCCGGAACACGAAACGGACAACGGAAAGAAACGAGTGGAACTGGATGCAACCGACAACACAAATGCAATGCGATGCATATGACTACATGATATGAATGAATGCCACACACGCAACACGACAAAACGGCGAAAACCCAAAAGACGAAGAACCCGAAATGGAATGGATGAAGCCGGAGATATATTATATGCCCAAAAGGGAAAGTATTACATCCGGGGCATTACAAACTCTCCTCTACTACAAAAAGATCTCGTCCCGAGATCTAGGACTGGAAAAAGGAAGGGTACTCGAAACGAAGATGATCTTCTCGTTCCCACGTAGCTTCTCGGTCGGTATGGTGTGACCACTTGAATTTCAAGAATTTGATGGACTTGTTGAGGGTCTTGCGCTCGGTTTCTTCGAGAATAGCAACTGGGTGCTCTCTGTAGGACAAATCTTGTTGAAGATCAATCTCTTCAAACGGAATCATGCGTTCAGGAGTCTCGAAGCATTTGCGGAGTTGAGACACATGAAACACATCATGAACATTGGCGAAGTTGGAAGGGAGCTCAAGTTGATAGGCTAGGTCGCCTCTTTTACCAAGGATCTTGAAAGGCCCGACGTATCTAGGAGCAAGCTTTCCTTTGATACCGAATCTTTGGGTGCCTTTCATCGGAGAAACACGGAGATAGACATGATCACCAATGTTGAAAGCCAAATCACGATGCTTGCCGTCATAGTAGCTCTTCTGACGCGACTGAGCGGCCTTGAGATTCTCACGTATGACTTTGCACATTTCTTCGGCTTCTGAGATCAAGTCATTGCCAAGAAGTTGACGTTCACCTGTCTCGGACCAGTTGAGAGGGGTACGGCACTTTCTGCCATAGAGGATTTCAAACGGAGCTTTTCCGGCACTTGCTTGAAAGGTGTTGTTGTAAGAGAACTCAGCAAATGGAAGGAAATCTTCCCATTTCATGCCAAAAGATATGACACAGGCTCTGAGCATGTCTTCTAGAATCTGATTCACTCTCTCGACTTGACCACTAGTCTGAGGGTGAAAAGCAGTGCTGAACCTGATCTTAGTGCCCATGGCAGACTGAAAGGAGTCCCAGAACTTTGAAGTGAACAAACTTCCACGGTCTGAGGAGATAACTTGAGGAATGCCATGTAAGGACACAATTCTGGAAGTGTACAACTCTGCAAGTTGAGCTGCATTGATTGATTCTTTGACTGGAAGGAAGTGAGCGACTTTGGTAAGCTTGTCAATCACCACGAAGATAGAATCATTCCCTCTCTTGGACTTCGGAAATCCAGTGACGAAATCCATTTCAATGTGGTCGAATTTCCACTCGGGAATAGGAAGAGGTTGGAGAAGACCGGCTGGACGTTGATGCTCTGCCTTCACTCTTCTGCAGACATCACATTCATTCACGAATTGGGCAATCTCCCTTTTCATGCGTGTCCACCAGTAAGATTGCTTGAGGTCTTGGTACATCTTGGAGCTACCAGGATGAATGGAAAGGAGAGAATCATGTGCTTCTTCCATTATGAGCTTCCTGAGATCACCTTTTGGAACCACGAGTCTGTCCTCGAAGAACAAGGTATATGTCGCATCAACACGATAGCACTTGTATTTAGGAGTGCCCTTTGCAATAACATGTTTCACCTTCTGCACCATGGCATCACTGAGTTGGGCCTGACGGACCTGATCTTCCAAGGTAGGAGCAACTTGAAGATTTGCAAGAAAACCCTGCGGAACAACTTGGAGGTTGAGTTTCCTGAAAGCTTCACAAAGCTCAGGCTGGAACGGCTTGATAAGAAGGCTGTTGCAATATGCCTTTCTGCTCAAAGCATCTGCAATCACATTCGCCTTGCCAGGAGTGTATTCAATGCTGGGATCATACTCTTGGATCATTTCAACCCAACGAGTCTGGCGGAGGTTCAGATTCGGCTGTGTGAAGATGTACTTCAAGCTCTTGTGATCGGTGAAGATGTCGACTTTTCTGCCCAACAACAGATGTCTCCACGTAATCAAAGCATGTACCACAGCTGCTAGTTCAAGATCATGTGTGGGGTAATTCTTCTCACTTGGCTTGAGCTGACGAGAAGTGTAAGCCACAATTCTCTTGTCTTGCATAAGCACACCACCAAGTCCTTGAAGAGAAGCATCACAGAATACTTCGTAGGGCTTGGACTCATCTGGAGGAGTTAGAACTGGAGCAGAGACGAGCTTTTCTTTGAGTGTTTTGAATGCCACTTCACACTCTGGAGACCAAAAGTATTTGACATTCTTCTGCAGCAAGTTGGAGAGAGGCTTGGCAATCTTGGAGAAGTTCTCAACGAACCTTCTGCAATAGCTGGCAAGACCAAGAAAGCTTCGGAGTTGCTTGACGTTCTGAGGAGCTTCCCAGTTGACAATTGCTTCAACTTTCTCGGGATTTACTGCAATACCGTCAGCGGAGATGATATGGCCCAGGTACAAAACCTTATCGAGCCAAAATTCGCACTAGAGAACTTGGCATAGAACTTATGTTCACGGAGCCAGTCGAGAACGAGACGTAAGTGCTTTTCGTGATCCTCTTCATTCTTGGAAAATACCAAAATATCATCCAGATACACAAGCACAAACTCGCCGGTGTAGGGGTTGAAGATGTAGTGCATCATTCTCGAGAAGGTAGGAGGAGCATTGGCGAGACCAAAGGACATGACCGTATACTCGTATGAGCCGTAGCTCGTTCTGAAGGCAGTCTTGTGGATATCTTCCTCGCGAATGCGAATTTGGTGATAGCCCATTCAGAGGTCGAGCTTAGAGAACACTTTAGCTCCTTTGAGCTGCTCGAACAGTTCGTTGATGTTGGGGAGTGGATACTTGTTCTTTATCGTCTTCTTGTTCAATGGCCGGTAATCGACGCAGAGGCGCTCCGTGCCATCTTTCTTCTTGACAAATAAGACACCACAACCCCAAGGAGACGTACTAGGCCTGATCAGACCCAAACATTCATGTTCATTAAGCTGCTTCTTCAACCCCTTCAATTCTCCAGGAGAGAGCTTGTACGGACGCCGGCATGCTGGGAGAACATCTGTCATGAAGAATTTCTACAAATGGAAGACATCTGCATCTATATGAGGCAATCTGAATTCATAGACTATTTGGACCCATGGAGTTACATTTGGGGAAATGCAACCTATTCATCCACAAAAGCATACAAAGTTTTGACTGGATATAAACAGACTCCTCCTCACTTCAACTGGATCTGGCAGAGCTCATGTCAACCAAAGCACAAGGTTTTCTTCTGGCAATTACTGCATGACAGGGTTAACACAAGAAATCTTCTTAGACGAAAAAACTTTGTACTAGAAACATACAACTGTTCAGTCAATGGATGTCTACAAGAAGAAACATTACATCATCTATTCTGGGGATGTCCATTTGTTCAAGAACGCTGGGACTTTATTTGCCCAACAAGAACACCAAACCTGTCAGTGTTAGAAGCTTTTAAAGATCTCAAAGAGAAGATAAATTACCCCTTCTATATGGAGATCATCATACTTGGTGCATGGGCTATCTGGATTACTAGAAACAATAAAGTTTTTCAGCACATTACACCTTCTTTCCAAGGATGGAAATTCATCTTCCTAGAAGAACTTACACTCCTCAGATTCAGAATGAAGAAGAAACATGAGAGAAAATTTTCTGTTTGGCTTGAGACCCTTTTGTAATTTTCTTATTTCTTTTAGTAGCTTAGCTTAGTGTTTCTTCTTTACCCTATTCTTGGAGGCTTATCTCAAGCCTCTATGACATCTTGTTATATACTCTTTATTTATTTATAAAAATCACAGTGGGGGTTTACCCTACTGTTTATATTCAAAAAATAATAATAATGCTTAGCGTTTGCATGTGTGCCCGATTCCAAGCGGCACCAAAGGAATCACACCACCTCAATGTGAAGCGAATTCTTTGATACTTGGCTCACACCCCAACACTAGGATTATGGTATCCCAAGGGCTCTATATTTGATCTAGTTGGATTCTGAGATGCTGACTATGCTGGTGATAAGGTTGATTGCAAGTCCACATCAGGCACATGTCACTTTCTTGGACGATTTCTTGTCTGTTGGTCTTCAAAGAAGCAGAACTCGATGTCTCTCTCCACCGCTGAAGTTGAATACATAGCTGTTGGATCTTGTTGCGCTCAGCTTCTCTGGATGAAGCAAACTCTTAAGGACTATGGCGTCAACATGGTGAAGGTGCCCCTCTTCTGTGATAATGAAAGCGCCATCAAGATTGCACACAATACCGTTCAGCACTCGAAGACAAAGCACATTGAGATTTGTCAACACTTTCTCATGGATCATGTGATCAAGAAGGACATTGAAATTATACATGTCAACACTGAAGAGCAATTGGCAAATATCTTCACTAAGCCCTTAGATGAGATAAGGTTTTGCAAGCTACGGTGTAAGCTAAATATCCTAGAATCCTCGAATATCATGTGATTGGACACATGTCCTAACGCTTATGCATTTTGATGACTTAGATGTGCAACACACGAAGTAACATATGTCTTCAATTCATGAAGACATACACTCTGAGTGTGAATACATTAATGTGGAATTCGACTCTGGAGCGGCATGATAATGAATGTGTGTGTGTGTGTGTGTTCTGTCCTCTACAACATTCACTTATAGCTATGTCTTCAAACCTTTTTAAGAACTAAGTGAATGTGATCGGACCCTAACCCTCTCTATGCTTATCTCTCCAACTCTCTCTATCTCTTCATATGCATTCTGTTGACACATGTCGAATGTCTTCACCGTGTCCTTGTCAGCTGAAGATATAGAGACACACTATTAAATCTGTTTTCAATGCCTTATCCTTGTAGCCGGAAAACTGGAGAAGCCGGAACGTCCATCCGACAAACCAGACGTGCGTGGGGTCGTGGCTCAACTCTCCATAAGTTGCATGCTCGCCACGTGTCCTTCAGACGTGAGCCGCCAGGGGTACCTGCGTAATTGCACTACACCACCCTTGCTCCTTACAAATACTCCACCCACGCGGTCATAATTTCTTCTCCCACCTCACGCCAACCCGCTCAAACCCTAGCGCCTTCGCTAGCTCCAATCGACACTGGAGACAAAGCGCTTAGCTGCCGCAACTTCTTCGACGCCGTCTTCCCGCCGACCACGGACCTCGTCTCCACGCCGCCGCCGTAGGTGTCTTCCGCCGCCAAGTTAGGGCACGGAAGATCGATCTGCTCGGCATCCATCTCATCCCGTGCAGCAGTTCATCACTCCGGTAAATAAATCTCCTTTTACCGTCGTTTTGATCCATTCGAACGATGTAACTTCACCACAAGTCGTTTATGTCCATCTGAAATTTGTTTCTTTCTGTATCCTTCTCTCATATCATGCAAGTATATTCACTTATGCCTCATTACTAGTTAGATTCCTCACGTGTACCTATTCTTGGATTCGTACAAATCTGGAACTAACTCACTCCATATAAGTGAATGTCTTCGCACTATGAGGTCAATGTCTTCAAACTATTTTATCTTCAAAAACTTCCGAGAATGCATATGACCTCTTCCCCTTCCCTCACATCTCTAATGCTGTCACAGGTACATGTCCGTGGGAGAATCCCTTGGTTCTCATAGTCTACATTCATTTGCAGAATTCTTACAGCGTCACATTGAATCTCCTAAAGCCAGTTCCTGTGTGACCAGTCGTCGGAAGACAAATAGCTTTGTGAAGCCCTTCTGTCTAAGTCCAATGGCTTCTGAGAAACAGTCAAAGAAAGGTGTCAGGCAGAGACGTACTGACACTGCCAAATATCTTCCTTCGGATATGTTCAACATGTACAAGTCTGATCCAGAAGAAACCTATGGAGAACGCAAATCCCAAATCCAATGGATTCAAAGATACTAGGCAGAACAATGGTTTCTATACCGCTTCGTGACTCCTGAATATGCAACCAAAAATGCTATCCGCCCTCCATGGGGTGATGTCGTCTACAAGAAGCTTCAACCCAGTGACATGTCTGAAGACATTGCCAAAAACTTCTATCCTTGCATGGTCAGAGGATCGATGCCTGCAAATGCGGACCCATCTAGTCTTCGATGGTGTCGTGATGATGAATTTTTTGAAGAAAACTACAAGTTTTCCAAGAACTCTACAACCCAGAACAAGAAGGAATTTGGCATCAACTTCAATCCTGGTGCATATTGGCCTCGTTCTAATGGAACTCGTGAAGCCAATGAAAATTGAACCCTTCCATGACCTTGATGGATTGCTCACCCACATTGCTGCTCAAAGGGCGACTGTGGAGGATGTTACTAGAGACAAGGAACCTAAAGATGTTCCTGGGCCTGTGAAGCCAAAGAAGAAGACAGAGACTTCTAAACCTTCCGCTGCTCCAAAAGCTTCAAGTGTGAAGACTTTGAAAACTGTACCTGCTGAATCAAGTTTGCAGTCTCAGGACCACTCTCGTATCTCACAGAGGTCCAAGCAGCTCGTGAAGCCATCTGGTCAAGGGCTCACTCCAGGTAGCATTATGCGCAACGATGATGACATAATAGATATGTCTCGTGATGAAGATATTGCTGATGACGCCCTTGAGATGCCGATCAAGAGCAAGCAACATGCAGAAATCTTCAATGACTTGCCTCTCTTTGATGTTGATATTATCAACAACTTCATTGATGAGTGGTTCGAAGACACATCACTCTCTCTTGATAATCTTCAACTGCCGATTGATATCAGTGTAACCTTTCAAGGGTACATTGCTCATGAACTGACCATCACTCAAAAGGTTATTGAGCAGAAGAACAAGATTGATCATGAAAAGGCCCTATTCAAGAAGCATATGGCAAGCCTCAATGCGCAAGAAGTTCAAAAGTTCAAGACTATGATGGCAGATCTCAAGGCTGAATTTGCCAAGCGTCGTGATGTTGCAAGAGGCTCAAGGGAACGTCTCAAGCGCTATGCTGAGAAATGTGTCCAAGCCCACAATGAAGCCGTAAAGAGGAAAGCTCTTGGTCGTCCAGGAATTGACCCCAAGCTGGCTGCCAAGAAGATAAAGAAGAAGAAGAAACCTACTGCTGAAGACACTGAAGCTCCAAGGCAGGAGAGACCAAGCATTGTCTTCCCTGCCAGTATGACTGGCTCGAAGCCAAAGGTCCCGTCAGCAGCTTCTGAACAAAAGAAGACTAGGCAGGCTGAAGCTGGAGCCAAGAAAAGAAAGCATCTTGATGCTACTGATGCTACTCCTTCCAAGAAGAAGCAGAAGACGAAAGCTTCAAAGGCTTCACATAAGCCTCGCGCCTCTTACCAAGAACCTCTAGTTGTTGAACCTATCTCAGTTGCCCTGCATGCCTCCTCCAACCGTGAGCGTCGTCTTGTTGTGCATGAGCCTGCTACCACAGAGGCTCATCAGTCTGAAGAGATTCCAGTTGCTAACTCTCCCGCAACTGAAGACATTGGTCATGATGACAATTTTAATGATAATGAAGTCCTTCCTCAATTATAACCCCAGCCAGCTCAATCACCTGCTCACACGAGAAGTGAACTCATTAGCATTAGCGGTCCCACGACGCCAATTGCTCAAGATGAATTTTGGGAAGAGCAACACCCAAACACCCCCTACATGAAGTCATTCCTCGCACTCCGCCGTCTCTTGTCACCACTCCAGTGCTTGGGACTCCAAAAGAAACACCTGAAGAAGACATGGAGCAGACCAATGCTTCGCCAATGGCATCGCCCATGTTCCGAAGGCTTTGCAAAGGTCTTAGACCTCAGGTCACCATGTCAAGTATTCCTGAAGATGAAGTGCAAAACTCAAGCTCAATAGCATGTCAAGTGTGCCATGATGCTATTTCTTCAGCGTCTGCTCCAGAATTTGAAGCCAAAGTGACTGAATATATTCTGGCTGCATCAGCCGATGAGGAAAAAGAAGAAACTCGTGAAGTTACCCCCCCCCCTCCCCAAGAAACTCTTGTGCAAGATAATGTGCCCGTAAGGAAATAACCCCCTCTCCAAGAAACTGTTATGCGAGTCCCCTCTCCACGAAGCCACTAATGGTGAAGCAAATGTGGCTGCCACTCCAACTACTACTGAAGCCGATGATGCAGTCATGGCTGAAGACAATGTGTAACCGGAAGTCATTGTTGTCACTGAAGTGATTGTTCCTCCTCTAGTGCCACACATCATGGCCCAAGCCTTCAATCAACCAGATGAGCTTGTAACTGTTAGGTGGCGAATACTGATGCCTCCCGCTGCCCCAGGCCCACAATATGAATATCATGTGGAGCGGAGGCCTCAGACGTAGAAGCCAAAGCCGAGATTTCCTAGGCTTCCAAGCACTGCGATGACACAAGGCTCCTTTAGTGTGCACACTTCAGAGAGAACAACACTTTCTTTGACTCTGACAAGAACCCATACAAAAAGCCAAGAATCTCTTATGATAGGTTCTGGAGCTTTCAGCAACAAAGCTATTACTCTTGCATTTTGCACAACCAAGACCGGATCTTTCCACACCAACGTCTTGATTGTGATGCCATTGCTGGGCTGTCATGCCTCAAAGAATCTCTTGATTGCTTCAGGGATGTTGGATTACTTACGTTTGTCACTGCCAAAGAACATTGGAACGAAGAGCTTCTCCTGCAATTCTATGCTACTACTCACATCAAAGGCTACAACAGGGATCCGAAGACATGGGTCCTTGAGTGGATGACAGGTGATCTTCATCGTGAAGCCGAAGCTTAGACTCTTCTTGAGCTTACTTCCATGCCCACTCCTGGTGAGTTATACAAGCCAGGTTGTTCACTTTATCAAAAGGAACTGGAGAGCATCTTCAAAAAGGATGGGCCCAACATGAGTGAAATGCTCAGTATGATGAAGCCATTACCCCTGGAAGCTGATTATCCAAAGGAATTCTTCGTCAAGGACCTCGAGTATCTGCCTTGGACCATCTACCATTTTCTGAGGCGTACTCTCTAGCTAATCAAGGGACACTCTTCTGAAGCCAAACTAGAAGGCGCCATGAAGACTTTGGTATTTTACATTCTCAATGGCATCAGATTCAATACGCATGACTTCTTCATTCGTCAACTAGCTGCATCTGGTATTGATTTGTTTGGCCTCAAGTTTTATGCTCCATGGGTTATACATCCCATTAAGCTTCACTCCACTATCAACTATCAAGCCTCTGCACGCAATCATGTTTTTTTGCGTGAGGTTGATATGTCTTATGAAGCCATGCATCTATCCTGAGCCTGTCAAGCAACCACTTCTCAATGTTGATCATCAAAGCTTCACTCAGCATGTTGAAGGTATCCATGTGCCCAATGCAAATGTCTCCATTTATCCTCTGGCTGGAAATCTACGTCTACCGCATTGTGCCAACACTGATGCCACCGGTAGTACAATTACTCAAAGGCCTCGGAAGCGTCCTCGTGTCCTCAATGACCGAGAGCTTCTAGTTTCACTTCACCAGAAGCAGGATAAGCACCATGATTGGTTGAAGTGGCAGATGCAAAATCTTCTCACTGATGTGAATCGCATTCGCAACCTGGCTACTAAGAACTCCTTCGTTGCTCATGAAGCCTGTCGGCGGTCCTGGAAGAGCCTCACATTGCTTTGCTCTGAAGATGATCTTCAAGCAGATGGCTTCACCGAGCGCTTCAAGTTTGACTCCAGGCCTCCACAATCAGCGACTTGGCCTCCGACTCCCTCTATTGAAGACTCTGAGTATTCATCTTTGGCTGCAACTGTTGTTGCATGCGTCATCGATGAAGAAGACAACGCCACTTCTCCAGTAATCGCTTCACTGCATCACGACTCTATGTCAGGCCCTTCTGCATCGCCCAACTCCAACGCCGACACGGCTGCCCCAGCATCTTCACCACCTGGGAATGCATAGATACTCTATGTCTTCAAATCTTTTTGCTCCTTACCGACAAAAGGGGGAGAAGCATATGAGTTGATAGTCTCCAAGCGGGTCCATATATGGGTCGGGTGCCTTAATTTTTGCTAAGTTCTTACAACTCTCATCTCGAAACATTTGGCTCTTGAGTTTTAACACTTAAACTTGATGGTCGTCTACTACATTTGTTGTTGTTTCTTCTGCTTGGTTAAATATCTATCCTATGCGCACGAAGTCATTCAGCAGACGCCCATTTTTCATTTTGCATATCATTATCTTCAGTACATATGTGTATGCATGATGGATTGTCCTCATAAGATTGAGGGAGATCTCCACAAAGCAAAACCTTCCATGTGCCTTTGCATTCAAAAGCAAATTTACTATATGCACATCTTCAGGGGGAGCCCTCTCAATCTCATGAAGTCAATGACCTTGTTATCTATAGTTTCACATATTTTATACCCGTTGAAAACTTCAACCTGTTTGTCATCAATCACCAAAATGGGGGAGATTGTAAGTGCATCTAGTGCCCCCTAATTGGTTTTGGAGTATTGACGACAAACATGGTTCAGGGACTAACGTGTTTGTGAGAATTGTAGGATAACACAGGTAATAGTCCCTCACTGATTCGGTTTACCTTCCAGAGATGACCCCTAAAAATGTGTGAAGACATTTAAGACAGTGGTGGCTCATGAAGACATTCACGTGAAGATAATGACCTATGAAGACATACAATGAAGACTATGGAATGCGAAGAAATAGTTTCTTTCGTAGTTCTTTTTCTTCTTTCTTGAGTAATAGGAACCACCATACTGTTAAGTGGGGTCCAAGCGAAACATAGTCAGATAACTGATGTGATGCTCAACCAAAATCCTATGTCTTCGAGTGAAGACAATGAGAGCAAATCTTATCCAGAGTTGGATAAGTCAGCTCACTTGGAGCTCAAGCTAAGTTGTCACGTGTGTTCAAAATTCGACCGTTGGACACGTGTCAGTTCCTTAGTGACAAAGGGTCATTTCGGACATATCATGTTGGGTTACCTCCTGGCTATAAATAACCCACCCCTTCACAATAAATTGGTGGCTGCTCAGAGTTAGTGCACGGCTTTTGTCGTTTGAGAGAAACCCACCTCCGAAGCCTTTGAGAGAAAAGATCCTTGTGAGGACAAATCCCAAAACACCCAGAGCCAAAGAGTGCTGGCATCACTGAAGTCTTTCTGTCTGTGTGATCTGAAGACTTGTTACACTTGAGGACTGTGTATCCTCCAGCCGGTTAGGCTTCGCGTCCTGAGCATCCAAGAGTCATTGTGGATCGTCGGTGAACGAAGTCTGTGAAGGTTTGGATGTCCACCTTGAAGACTTACCAGAGTGATTGGGAAAGGACTTTGTGTCCTTAGCTCAAGGGGAATAACATGAAGACACGGTCTTCAGAGTTCAATCTCAACCTCCCTAACCAGACGTACAGTTGTCACAGCAACTGGAAGTGGTCTACCAAATTCCCCTCGTCTCCAAGCTACTGGTTCTATCTTCCAACTCATTTACATTCTAGTTTGTCTTCGCGAAGTCTTTGCTTGGTTGTCTGATATGTTTGACTTCAAAGTGTGAAGACTATTCCCTGTTTACCTTTATTATGTCGTCCATCTTGATCCATAGTAGCTAGCTATCAATAGTCTTTGTATTTTCACTATGATGCTTACTTGACTATTGTGTGTCTAGAGTCGTTTATCTTCCACTGCTTATCATATAGACTCTTTTTCATCTGTCTATCTTCAAAAGATATCGTGTATTGAAGACTTTCGTAAAAATCACCTATTCACCCCCTCTAGTCGATAACTTGCACTTTCAGGGTCCCGAACTATGCGCCTGAGGATCGATGGTAAAAGGAGACTCGGGACACGATGTTTACCCAGGTTCAGGCCCTCTCGATCGAGGTAATGCCCTACTTCCTGCTTGATTGATCTTGATGAATATAGGGTTACAAGAGTTGATCTACCTCGAGATCGTAATGGCTAAAACCCTAGGAGTCTAGCCTTTGCAATTGTGATTGTGTCCCTACGGACTAAACCCTCCAGTTTATATATGCACCGGAGGGACCTAGGGTTGTACATTTTCATCTTGCAGAGAAAGGAAAATATTACACCCGGACTCTAAACTTGCTATTTTACACATATGGGAGTCCTATCCGGATACGGGAGATAGTCTTCAATGATAATCTTCATGGCCCACTAGTCTGGCCCATAACGAGTAATCTGGCCACCTGAGGGCCCCTTAATCCAGGACTCCCTCAGTAGCCCATGAACCAGTCTTCGATGACGATGAGTTCGGCTCCAGTACTATCTTTGGCATTGCAAGGCGGGTTCCCCCTCTCGAACATATTGAAGAAGTATTCCCTACACAAAGGTACCATGTCCGGCTCTGCATGATTAGTACAACCCTTAGCTTCGAAGGAAAGGTATCGAAAAATGAACAGAGTGTCTTTACTGACAACTTTTCAGTGAAAATTCACGTTTGACCCTTTAATATATAGAACCGTTTTCTTGGCTCCAGTTTTGCGTTTTGAGGCATAGCCCCATTGGCACGTTGATAACCCACAAGTGTAGGGGATCGCAACAGTTTTCGAGGGTAAAGTACTAAACCCAAATTTGTTGATTCGACACAAGGGGAGCCAAAGAATACTCTTAAGTATTAGCAGCTGAGTTGTCAATTCAACCACACCTGGAAACTTAGTATCTGCAGCAAGATAGTTTAGTAGCACAGTAATATGATAGTGGCGGTAACGGCAATAAAAGTAAAGATAGTGTTTTTGTTGTTTTGTGATAGTAGCAACGAAAAAGTAAATAAGCGACTAGCAATATAGGTAAAGCTCGTAGGCATTGGATCGGTGATGGAAAATTACGTTGGATGCAATTCATCATGTCGAAGTTATAACCTAGGGTGACACAGAACTAGCTCCAGTTCATCAATGCAATGTAGGCATGTATTCCGAATATAGTCATACATGCTTATGGAAAAGAACTTGCATGACATCTTTTGTCCTACCCTCCCGTGGCAGCGTGGTCCTATTGGAAACTAAGGGATATTAAGGCCTCCTTTTAATAGAGTACCGGACCAAAGCATTAACACATAGTGAATACATGAACTCCTCAAACTACGGTCATCACTGGGAGTGGTCCCGATTATTGTCAATTCGGGGTTGCCGGATCATAACACATAGTAGGTGACTATAGACTTGCAAAATAGGATCAAGAACACACATTTATTCATGGAAACATAATAGGTTCAGATCTGAAATCATGGCACTCGGTCCCTAGTGACAAGCATTAAGCATAGCAAAGTCATAGCAACATCAATCTCAGAACATAGTGGATACTAGGGATCAAACCCTAACATAACAAACTCGATTACATGATAGATCCCATCCAACCCATCACCGTCCAGCAAGCCTACGATGGAATTACTCACGCACGGCGGTGAGCATCATGGAATTGGTGATGGAGGAAGGTTGATGATGACGATGGCGACGATCTCCACTCTCCGGAGCCCCGAACGGACTCCAGATCAGCCCTCCCGAGAGAGATTAGGGCTTGGCGGCAGCTCCTTCTAGTAAAATGCGATAATTCTTTCTCCTTGATTTTTTCTCCACGAAACGGAATATATAGGACCTGGAGATACGTCGGCGGGGCATCGGGGTGCCCACGAGGCAGGGGGGCGCGCCTTGGGAAGGGGGGCGCGCCCCCCACCCTCGAGGACAGCCCGTGGGCCCCCGGTGTGGCTCTTCTTGCAGGTATTTTTTATATTTTCCGAAATAATTCTTCGTTGATTTTCAGGCGATTCCGAGAACTTTTTATTTCTGCACAAAAACAACACCATGGCAGTTCTGCTGAAAACAGCGTCAATCCGGGTTAGTTCCATTGAAATCATGCAAGTTAGAGTCCAAAACAAGGGCAAAAGTGTTTGGAAAAGTAGATACGTTGGAGACGTATCAACTCTCCCAAGCTTAAACCTTTGCTTGTCCTCAAGCAATTCAGTTGACAAACTGAAAGTGATAAAGAAAAACTTTGACAAACTCTGTTTGCTCTTGTTGTTGTAAATATGTAAGCAAGCATTTAGGTTTTCAACAAGATCATGAACTAACCACATTCACAATAACTTTCAGGTCTCAAGACTACTCACATCAATAGCATAATCAACTAGCGAGCAATAATAATAAACCTCGGATGACAACACTTCTCAAAACAATCATGATATGATATAACAGGATGGTATCTCGCTAGCCCTTTCTGAGACCGCAAAACATAAATGCAGAGCACCTTTAAAGATCAAGGACTGACTAGACATTGTAATTCATGGTAAAAAGAGATCCAGTCATGGTCATACTCAATGCAAATTAATAGTAATACATGCAACGACAGAGGTGCTCCTCCAACTGGTGCTCTTTGATAAGAGGATGATGACTCTGCATAAAAGTAAATAGATAGGCCCTTCGCAGAGGGAAGCAGGGATTTGTAGAGGTGCCAGAGCTCGATTTTTAAATAGAGATTGAATAACATTTTGAGCGGTATGCTTTCATTGTCAACATAACAACCAAGAATCTCGATATCTTCCATGCTACGCACATTATAGCCGGTTCCCAAACAGAATGGTACAATTTACACTCCCCAAACCACCAACAAGCACACTCCACAGCCAGCCGAATCCACGGGTTACCGTCCAAACAAGCAACAACCCTGGGGGAGTTTTGTTTAATTATTATGATTTTGAGCATGGGACTGGGCATCCCGATTACCAGCCATTTTCTCGTGAATGATGAGCGGAGTCCACTCATCATGAGAATAACCCACCTACCATGGAAGATATAGACAACCCTAGTTGATACATGAGCTGTTCGAGCGTACAAAACAAAATTTCATTTGAAGGTTTAGAGTTTGGCACATACAAATTTACTTGGAACGGAAGGTAAATACCGCATATAGTAAGGTATGGTGGACTCATATGGAATAACTTTGGGGTTTATGGAAGTGGATACACAAGCTGTATTCCTGCTTAGTACAGGTGAAGGCTAGAAAGAGACTGAGGAGCAACCAGCTAGAGAGCAACAACGGTCATGAACATGCATTAAAATTAATCAACAACGAATGCAAGCATGAGTAGGATATAAATCACCATGAACATAAATATCGTGAAGGCTATGTTGATTTGTTTCAACTACATGTGTGAACATGTGCCAAGTCAAGTCACTTAAATTGTTTAGAGTTGGATACCACCCATCATACCACATCACAACCATTTTAATATCATGTTGGCACACAAGATAGGCCATTATAAACTCTTAGCTAATTAAGCATGGCATAAGCAGCTATGATCTCTAATTGTCATTGCAAACATGTTTCATTCATAATGAGCTGAATCAAGAACGACGAGCAATCATATTTACAAAAACAAGAGAGGTCGAGCTCATACCAGCTTTTCTCATCTCCATGAGTTCATCATATATAATCCTTATTGCCTTTCACTCGCACGACCGAATGGTGTGGATAATAATAATTGTGCACGTGCATTGGACTAAGCTAGAATCTGCAGGCATTTAATACAAGAGAGAAGACAAGGTAATATGGCTCAAGGTTAAATCAACAACAAAGCACATGAGAGCCACTAAGCATTTTAATCATGGTCTTCTACTCTCAACCCCTAAATAAAAATAAACTATTTACACGGGAAAGCTCCCAACAAGCAAAAGAAGAACGAGAAATCTTTTTGGGTTTTCACTTTTTAGTTACTACTGAAAGCAAAGAAAGTAAACTAGCTAGAAGCTACAACTAATATTTTTTTGGTTTTTCTGGGTTTTTCTAACACACAAGAGAAAAAGACTAAGAAAAAGAAATTTAAACTAAGCATGGATGGTACAGTGAAAGAGTGTGAGCACCGACAACTAGAATAAGTGTGTGAACATGAATGCAAGTCGGTGAGAACCACGTACTTCCCCAAGCTTAGGCTTTTGGCCTAAGTTGGTCTATGGCCACGGATCGAAGCCACTCCCTCTAATGTACTGAGATGTGTCCTCTGGATGCCACTGGTTGGCGAGATCGTCCAGATCCCACCCATAAACAGATTGACGAGAAGGATCAAATGGCGGTTCTAGCTCAGGCTCTGAAGCTTGTGCCTGGCCTTGGTACTGGTAGAAGGCATCTGATGTAATGAGGTACTTGCCTCTGGACAGATCAAACAGAGATGGTGCAGGCACGGTAACAATTTCACAGTATATTTCATCAAACCTCAGTTTATAAAGTAGCTGCATATTTTTGTCTTTAACAATAAAGTCATGAGCTACCATGCTCTTGTAGTCTAGATAAACAGGGGCAAGCAATTTTTCTTCCTTCTCATGATGCCTAATAGGTATATTAAAATGTTCAGCAAGGCGAGAAGCAAAAATGCCTCCAAAGACGGGCCCCTTTGAGCGGTTCAGACTCAATCGTTTGGCAACGACGGCGCCCAAGCTAAAAGTTGTGTCACGAAACAAAGCATGGCATAAAATGATAATATCAGGGGCACTGAGATTCCCACTGTTACCGCGACCAATTAAACACCTACTAGCAAATAGAATAAAGTAGTGGAGAACAGGGAAGTGTATACTGGTGATTCTTTCCCGTGAAACTTGTCTAGTTTCACCTACGGCTATCATATCAATAAACCCTTTGACGTCTTCATGACGTGGTTCATCAAGTCGACCTTCAAAGGGTACTATGCATATTTCACAAAAGTCTAACAGTGATATCTCCTTAACCACATCTTATAAGCGAAACTCCACCGTAGGCGGTGTTTTCCTAGAAAGAAAATGAAAGCTTTGCGTAAAAATATTGGTGAGTAAGAGATACTGTTCTTTTAGGTCGTTGATGAAGTCGGTGAGGCCTGCATTACACCATCCAATAAAAGTCTTCGTAAATACCGGCGGATATCATGAAATTATTACAAGGCCATTCGCACGGTCGAACTTCCGCCATGCGAGGAATATGATACTTGGGCTTCTTATTTTCTTCTTTCTTCTTCTCCTCTGAGCTCTTGCTGGAAGAGCCCCTCAATATTCTGTTTAACATTTTTCTTTTCTGAAAATTTCTGAAATTTTTAGTAACTCACAATAAAAGTTAACCAAACTCAACAAGGTTGATAGCAACAACTCCTATAAGTGCCTAGAAGCTATATCATGCATTAGAACTACTTGGTACCAAGAAAATTTGACATGCAAGCTCAAGAACAAGGTCACCACAGCAACACAAATTTGCAACAAATAGAGCACTAGAACAAAAACTAATTGGACCAATGGAGGAGTCACATACCAAGGAACAATCTCCCCCAAACAGTTTGGTGAATGGTGCTTTGAGCAAGTAGATCGAAAATGGCAGCAAAAATGAGCTAGAACCCGGGTTTGAGCTGGTTGGGGATTTTTTTGGGAGGAAGAAGAAGAGCATGGGTGAAAGGATAAGTAGAGGGGGGGCACGTGGGGCCCTTGAGGCAGGGGGCGCGCCCTGTGCCCTCGAGGCCAGGTGCTGGCTCCCCTTGCTGTGTGTTCAGTGCCATATTTACTTAAATATTCTAGAAAAAATCATATTTCATTTCATGGCATTTGGAGAACTTTTATTTTCGGGATATTTTTTTATTGCACGGATAAGTCTGGAAATAGGCAGATAATGCTGTTTTTCTTTTATTTAACCTAATTAACAGAAAGTAAAAGGAGGGTACAGACGGTTTGTGCTATCTAGATTCACCTATCCCATGTTCAGCAAAAGGAATCCATTAACAAGGTTGATCAAGTCTTGTTAATAAACTCTTTCCAAGTAACATGAAACCGGACAATTTTCGAATAACACTATGTTACCTCAATGGGGATATGTATGTCCCCAACAATAAGTATGTCATAAGCCTTCTTGATAGTAGGAATAGTGTCGGTGTACTAAAGTAGGGGTACCTTAGTATCCCGAACTTGTGCACGGGCAGTTGCAGCGTCCCGCGGCGAGGCTTGCCAAGCGACCGCCAAGATCCTCCGTGGTTCCCTTGGAGCCATTCAAGAACAAAGTATTCAAGTCAAAGAGACAAGACCCCGGCAAGAGGAGCTTGCCGGGAAGGCCACTCAAGGCACAAACCACCCAAAGTATAAGACCCTGGCAAGAGGAGCTTGCCGGGAAGGCCAACTAAAGGCACCTCAAGAGAACTTGCCGCGACGCGCCACGCGTCCCGACAAGGTCCGGCGATCGACAAGCTCCCAGGCGCGACAAGATAGCGACCGCGGCAAGGCACTTGCCGCGGCAAGCTTCCACTAAGTACCCACGCTCCAGCTCATCCACCCACGTGTCGCTCTGGGACCCTCCCAGGCACATGTGGCGGAAGGCTGTGCAGCCAGGGGAACACGGTGGCAAGCTGCGGTGATGAGGCTACCGTCGTGGCGAACGGTGGCGCCCCCGACGGACACTTTTTGCACTGTTTGGGGCGACGGCGACGGGCATTCAATGCCCTTGACCCCTGCCGTCAGAGTTAGGTATAGAGCACTATACAAACACTGTTCCAGCCACCACTCTTTTTACTTTTTTACCCCCATTTGTGTTGCCACCTGTCGGTGACCCCTTTGACCTATAAAAGGAGGCCCATGCGCAACGTAGAGGGGGTTCGGATCATCGATCATTCTCCACGCTCGGTCTAGTTAGCGGTTAGAGTGTACTGTTGCTCTCCTCGCTCCCGAGCCAAGAACTCAATACAAACCAAAGCAGGAGTAGGGTTTTACGCATCCGTGCGGCCCGAACCTGGGTAAACTGCTCGCGTGTTTGCCTCGATCTGCTCTTTGTGCATCCTTCGCCCCCTGCCGTACCGAGAAGGGGCTCCGGTCCCAAAGGTGTTCGTGGGCGATCAGTTTCCCCGACATCTTTGGCGCGCCAGGTAGGGGTGCGTCGAGGTTGGGTGAACCTGATCCGACGTCCACGCGAGCTAGATCTTCACCAACTTCACCAACTTCATCGACTCCATCGACATGCCACCGAAGAAGAAGGCTTCGGAGGCAGCAGGCCCATCCGCGTCGATCCCACCACCACCGAAGCCAACGGCTGGTGGGCTAGACGCCGGCGGAAGGACGGACGTCAGCGAGGAAACTCACGGCGCCGCCAAGTCCAAGGACAAGACGGACGACCGGGCGCACTCCAAGGCCTCGGTGTCCGTACACGCACCGCGCCCATCTCAGGAAGCGCGGGACCGGCAGCGACGTGGTACTCAAGGTACCATACGCTTGCTGGGCCAGGGCCAAGCCGGCGGATCTCGGGATGCTCAAGGCCAACATACACATCAACATGCTGGCACGAGCAAGGCACGGTCGCCGGGACGGGATGCTGCTCCTTCCAACGTAGTTAGAAGTCCGAGCATATCCCGCTCCTCGCACCGCTCGCCGCCATTACCCGCCACTCCAGCAGAAGCTCTAGCACGAGCTCAACTGCTCCTCGACTTCCCTCCAGCGGCAGACAAGGCCGACGGCTGGAGGGCCACCATCCAAAGTCTCATCGCCTTCGCCAATGGCGACACCCCGTAGCAGCCGAGCGCGTCACGGCCGCGGCAAGTCAGCCAGGCACGGGCCGATGGCGACAAGACCGCCGGGGGCGCAACCACCGTGCACTCCCCGCCAAGGAGGCCAAGATCGCCGGCTCGCCGGATCAACATCGACGACGACTCCACTGCATCATCAGATCCGCGAGCTCGCCGCGATCAGCGCCAAGTTCTCGACGATCGACAACAAGAGGACGCTCGAACCCGCATCGAGCGTCGGAGAGAAGCGCGGCGTCAATCTGACCAGCGCGCTGGGCCCGCTGTTGACATGCAAGCGCCAGGGGGACCAGGCGACCTGCCGTACGCGGCAGGTTGCCCTGCGTTCACTCGTGAACTGCGGCAAGTCCAGTGGCCCAGCATGAAGAACTTCAAGCCCGACGTACCAGAGAAGTACGACGGCAAGACACACCCGTCGGAGTTCCTCAGCATCTACACCATCGCGGTGCAGGCTGCCGGGGGACGATACGAGAAGATACTCGCCAATTACTTCCCGTTGGTGCTCAAGCCAAATGTCAGATCTTGGCTCATGCACTTGCCGGAGAACTCCATTTCTTCTTGGGCTGACCTATGCCACCAGTTTGTCGGCGCCTTCACAGGTGGCCACAAGCCCCATGGCCAGGAGAGTGACCTTCACATACTTGCCCAGAAGGAAGGAGAGCCCCTGCATAAGTATATCCAGAGGTTCAGCCGTGTCCAGCACAACATCCCGGATGTCCACCCTGCCGCGGTTATTAGCGCATTCCATTAGAATGTGCGTAATCGCCGGATGAGGGAGGAGATGGCGATGTGCAAGATCAGGGACGTCAGCGAGCTGTACGCCCTGGCCGACAAGTGCGCACGCGCTGAGGAGGGGAGGAAACTCCCCGGAGAGGATACAGGAGCAGGGGGATCAGACAGCGAGGATGCCGCCTCGGCAAAGAAAAGCCGGCGACGAGGCAATAGGAAGAAGAAAAACAAGGAAGTGCTAGTCGTTGAGCAGTCCGGCAAGGAGGCTGGCGCCAAGAAAGCCCAGGCTGGTAGCTCCGGCAAGGAGACTGCCGCGTGTACCAACTGCCAGACTGTGGCGGCCGCCGACAAGCAGGACGGCTCCAACAAGCAATACTGCAAGATCCACCGCACCAAGGGCCACAACCTCCAGAACTGCAAGAGGGTCGAGTACCTCGTCGAGCAGCAAAAAGCTGAGTACGAGCGACGCGACAAGGAGAAGGCCCAGGGGGGTGATGGTGGGTCCGGCAAGAAGCGGCCATTCAACGGCCGGGGAGGACGCCGCGGCAAGGCCAAGCAGCGGCAAGGAGACAAACCTCCCCGCGGCCGCGACAAGGAAGGGGACGACGATGAAGACGAAGACATGGATGATGGGGAGAACAGTGAGCAGGAGTTTCAGAAAGCAACAGAGGTTCTATGCATCGACGGTGGTGCCTCTCTGCATACTTCCCACCGCCAACTCAAGCAGTGGGTGCGGGAAGTTAATGCAGCAGAGCCACCCGTCGAGTCGCGCAAACTTCTGAAGTGGTCCAGCACGCCTATCATCTTCGACATTGAGGACCACCCTGATCGCACCACTGCGGTCGGGTGTTTGCCGATGTTGGTTTTGCCAACTATCCGCAACCTCAAGGTCACTAAGATGTTAGTTGACGGCGGGGCCGGCTTGAACTTGATCTCCTCCGCTGTGGTCCGGAAACTCCAGATCCCCGATAGCGAGCTCGAAGAAACCGTCACATTCCAAGGGATCAACCCGGGAAGGAGCAAGCCAAAGGGGAAGATCACACTGCCAGTGACGTTTGGCGGAGAGCTGAACTTCAGGACTGAGAGGATCACTTTCGACTTTGCCGATATTCCATTGCCCTATAATGGAATACTTGGCCGACCAGTGCTCGCCAAGTTCATGGCAGCCTCTCACTATGCCTACAACATGCTCAAGATGCCAGGCCCGATAAGCATCATCTCTGTCCCCGGCGACAAGAAGGATGCCCTTATCTGTGCCGACAAGATTTACCGGGATGCGGCAGCCGCAGCAGACAGCAAGACACTTGCCGCTGAAGCTCCCGGGGGAAAGAAGACGAAGTCCGGCAAGAGCTCTAGGGCCCACTCCGGCAAACGCACCTCCTCGGAGTGCTGCGCTATCGTCGAGGATGTTCCATCGAGTTCCACCAGCAAGTGTAAGAAGGCGATGGCAGCTCCGCCAACAACCAAGAAGGTGTCCGCCAAGGAGGACGGCACTGGTGGTACTTTCACCATCAGTGCCACGCTTGATCCTAAATAGGAAAGCGCGCTCGTTGCTTTCCTGCGGGCGAACGTCGACGTGTTTGCATGGCAACCGTCTGACATCCCCGGTGTTCCCAGGAAAGTGATTGAGCACAAGCTTGCCGTTTGTCCTCACGCGCGGCCCGTCAAGCAGAAAGTCAGAAAACAAGCAGTGGAGCGCCAAGAGTTTATCGCGGAAGAAATCAAGAAGCTGGAAGCGGCAGGCCTTGTCAGAGGTGTGCTCCATCCCACGTGGTTGGCCAATCCTGTTGTCGTGCGTAAAGCAAATGGGAAGTGGAGGCTTTGTATAGACTTCACCGCCGGATGCGATTGACCAGATTGTTGACTCCACCGCCGGATGCGATTTGCTTTCATTTCTTGATGCATATTCAGGATACCACCAGATCTTTATGGCTGAAGAAGATGAAGAGAAGACATCATTCATTACTCCATGTGGCACTTACTGCTTCATTCGCATGCCTTTCGGATTGAAGAATGCTGGTTCAACGTTTGCAAGAGTAGTCCATACAGCTTTTGAGCCATAGATACACAGAAATGTGGAAGCTTACATGGATGATATAGTGGTCAAGAGCAAGAACAGGGATACTCTGATCCAAGATTTAGATGAAACTTTTGCAAATCTGCGCAAGATCCAACTCAAGCTTAACCCCGAGAAGTGCGTGTTTGGAGTCGCCTCCGGCAAGCTTCTCGGGTTCTTCGTGTCTCAGAGAGGGATTGAAGCCAATCCCGACAAGATCAAGTCCATCGAGCAAATCGAAGCACCGAAGCGCGTCAAGGATGTGTGAAGACTTGCCGGCTGCGTGGCTGCTCTCAGCAGGTTTATCTCTAAGTCTGCAGAACGCGCCCTGCCATTTTTCAAAATTTTGAAAAAGGCAGGTCCAATGAAATGGACTCCGGAAGCGGAGGCAGCGCTGCAAGACTTGAAGAGGTACCTGTCCTCCACTCCCATACTTGTCGCACCTAAACCACAAGAGAAATTGTTGTTGTACCTAGCGGCAACCAATCAAGTGGTTAGTGCTGCGTTAGTAGCGGAGAGGGAGGCACACGATGAGCCAGCAGCCGCGGCAAGCACGTCCAGCGACAAGCAAGGAGCTTCTCCGGCAAGCTCTGGTCCCGGCAAGGACGGATCTGCGCAGATGCAAGAGGAGGTACGGAAGAAGATGGTGCAGCGCCCAGTCTACTTTGTAAGCTCCCTTCTGCAGGGGGCTAGGTCGAGGTACTCTCGGGTGTAGAAGTTGCTTTTCGGCCTTCTCATGGCTTCGAGGAAGCTGCGCCATTACTTCCAAGCACATGAAATAACGGTGGTCACTCACTTTCCGTTGAAGAGGATATTGCAAAATCCAGAAGCAACAGGCGGGATTGTGGAGTGGGCACTAGAACTGTCAAGCTTTGGCCTCAAGTTTGAAAGCACTTCAACTATCCAGAGCAGAGCATTGGCAGAGTTTATAGCAGAATGGACGCCAACACCAGATGAGGAAATCCCAGAGACGAGCATCCCCATCAAAGAAGCGAGCAAAGAATGGATAATGTACTTTGATGGTGCCTTCTCGCTGCAAGGCGCGGGTGCTGGTGTGCTGCTTGTCGCACCCGCCGGAGAACACCTCAAGTATGTGGTCCAGATGCACTTTCCCAAGGAGCAAGCGACAAACAATACTGCAGAGTATGAGGGTTCGCTTGCCGGTCTTAGGATCGCAGCAGACCTTGGGATCAAGAAGCTGATTGTAAGGGGAGACTCGCAGCTTGTCGTCCGCCAAGTAAACAAGAACTACCAGAGTCCGTTGATGGAAACTTACGTCGACGAAGTGAGAAAGCTTGAAGAACACTTTGAAGGCCTATAGATGGAGCACATTCCAAGAGCTCAGAACGATATCGCAGATGGCCTGTCAAATTGTGCCGCACTAAAGTTGCCTGTGGAACCAGGAATCTTTGTGCTCAAGCTGACTCAACCCTCCGTAACACCATCAACTGGACAGAGCAAGAAGAGGAAGTTGGTCTCTGGTGACTACCTTCCGGCAGAGCTTCCAGAAGCCGCCGCCAAGAAAGTCCCCAAGATCAACACCGAAAATGTTGAGGAGCGGTCTGCTCCTGCAAGCCCCAGGGTTTGTACAGTTGAAGCAGACGCTCCCGAGAAGTTTTGCTCCGGCAAGCTTGCCGGGGAACATCAAGCTCCGGCTGAGACACAAGTCCTCGCCGTAGAAGCAGATGTTCCCGCAGCAGCAGATGTGCCTTTAGTCCTTGTTGTCGAGCCACAAGCTCCAGCATGGGCGCAGCAGATCGTCCGTTTTCTCCAAACATGAGAACTTCCCGAAGAGCAAGAAGAAGCGGAAAAAGTAACCCGGCAGTCAAGTATGTACCAGTTTGTTGACAACACACTGTGCAAAAGAAGACTCAACGGTGTGAAATTAAGTGTATTCCCCGGGAAGATGGACAGAAGTTGTTGGCAGAGATACATGGAGGCATATGTGGTCACCACATTGGCGCAAGAGCACTTGTCGGCAAAGCATTCCGGCAAGGTTTCTTTTGGCCGACAACCCTCCAAGATGCAACTGCACAAGTAACCAAGTGTGAAGCATGCCAGTTCCATTCCAAGTAGATACATCAACCAGCTCAAGCTCTCCAGACGATCCCTTTGTCCTGGCCATTTTCGGTCTGGGGGCTTGACATCCTCGGCCCCTTTCCCCGCGCAGCCGGGGGCTTTGAGTTCTTGTACGTTGCCATCGACAAGTTCACAAAGTGGCCAGAAGTGGAACCAGTGAGAAAGGTGACCGCACAGTCAGCAGTCAAGTTCTTCAGGTCGATTGTTTGCCGTTTCGGGATCCCTAACAGGATCATCACCGACAACGGCACACAATTCACTAGTCGCACCTTCATGCAATACGTCCAAGATCTTGGCGCCAAGGTCTGCTTCGCTTCTGTTGCTCACCCGAGAAGCAACGGTCAAGCGGAGAGGGCAAACGCTGAAGTGCTGCGCGGACTCAAGACAAGAACTTTTGACAGGCTGCACAAGTGCGGAAGAAACTGGATCGAGGAGCTGCCGGTGGTTCTTTGGTCGATCAGGACGACGCCAAATCGAACCACTGGACAGACACCCTTTGCTTCGGTCTACGGAGCAGAAGCAGTTCTCCCCACGGAACTCGTATACGGGTCGCCTCGAGTGCTCGCTTACGATGAGCTCGAGCAAGAGCAGCTGCGACAAGATGACGCGCTGCTCCTTGAGGAGGACCGTCTTCAGGTCGCTGTGCGAGCTGCTCGCTACCAGCAAGCTTTGCGTCGCTACCATAGCCGCAAAGTTAAAGCCAGAAGTTTCGAGGAAGGCAACCTTGTTCTTCGGCGCGTTAAGTCCACCAAGAATTCCAACAAGTTGACGCCGAAGTGGGAAGGCCCTTATCGGGTGAAACGAGTCACTAGGCCCGGCGTTGTCCGCCTTGAGACCGAAGATGGCTTGCCGGTGAGCAACTCCTGGAACATCGAGCATCTTCGTAAGTTTTACCCATAAGGCGCGGTTGCCGTGATCCGCTCCGGCAACCACCTTTTGTACAAGTCTTGCCGCTGTTGCATGTAATCCTTTGTACAAAGCCGGGCGCAGACCCCGTGCATCAGTAAAGTTTATGTGCCCAGCACATCTTGTCGTTTCATGCTATCTATTTTTCTTGCATGTACTATCTGACACTTTGTGCAGCACCAAATCCCGGTAAGCAATAACGAGCCAGAAAGCTCCATATCTGCATTTTCCCTTCTTCCTTTTCTTCTCAAGGAAAAGCAAGGTTCCCTCGCGCACAAGTTTGCCGGGGGGAAGGAGAAGATGGTGGTATGGACCAAGTGCCGTTCAGGAAGGTTTGGCCTTTCCGGGAAACAAGTTCAAGAAAGCATTGCCTCACCGGGAAGCAGACAACATAAGAGCTAAGTTGCCAAAGTTTGAGCAATCAAATTTTTAAATTTTTAAGTTATCCTCCTTGAACGAATGCGCTTCGTATGGAAAACCTGTGCGCGGAGGAACCAACTCGTAGCTAGTTGCGCCCTTACTTTGTTTCGAGTTTGCTCAACAGCTTAAGTATGTTGCGACAAGTGTCGCGCCCTTACTTTGTTTCCGAGCCCGCTCAACAACCTAAGTGTGCTGCAACTAGTTGCGACAAAGTTTCTTGTCGGTAGCAACACCGCCCGCGGGCTACTGAAGTTCCGCACTCAGCGCTCGCGGCAAAGGTGCCTACGCCGGCAAGTTCCCTAGAAGCGTAGGGCAAAAACATACAAAGCAAGGAAGTCAAGTAAAGGGAATAACGTTACAATCAGTGCCTAAGATAGAGTTATATTACAAAATGACATGCCGCAATTCTAATAGACTATTGTTCATAACATGGTTGGCAGCAGCAAGGGAAGAAGAAAGTGAACAAGACTAGTCCGCGCGGTCGCCCTCGACTCTCTTGATCCCGCCTTCCTTGTCCACGATGGGTGCGACAAGGGCCTTGAGCGCCTCCTGGTCGGCGTCGGGCGGCAGGGTCCTGAGGACGTTGGTGAGGTTGAGGCCGGGGTTGCGGTACACTATCTTCATCAGCACCTTCTGGAGGGCCCCCGCGCAGAGCCTGCGCGATTCGTCCGCCAGCTGCTTCGGGATCTTCTCCCGGAGTTGCTGGAGGGCCGTCGCCACGCCCTTGAAGAACAGAGTAAGCTTGGCGCTGGGGTGGAGTTGCTCGTCGGTAGAGTACCCGAGATACTCCGCCCCTAGCTCCGCCAGCTCCTTGTCAATATCCGCGGCGGCGTTGACAAGACCTTCCGTCCATATCTCGACGTTCCACCTAAAGTTGTTTTGGGAAATGGCGGCACTGTCCAGTAACACCTTCTCGGCCCTAAGCTCCTCCTTCAGGGCCGTCTCCCGCTCCCTGGTGCCGTCCAGCGTCGTGGTAAGAGTGGACAGCTTCAGCTCCAGATCAGCAATGGAGTCCTTGGCGATGGCGAGCTCTTTGCCCTTATCGAAGAGGCGGACCTGCAATTAAGAATGACTGTGGGCGTCCTTCTCCCTCTTGAGCTTGAGTGCGGCAACCTCCTCGCCGCTCGTCTTGAGGTTGGCCTCCAGTTGAGCCACCCTCGCCTCCAACTCCCTCTTGGCAGTCTCGGCAGCTGCGGCAGCGTCCTTCGCCTCCTGCATAGCACCGCCAAGCGACTGCTCGCGTGCGGCAAGCTCGTCCTCGTGGCTGTCGAGGTCGACCTTCGCTGCGTCAGCTCGCCTTCCCGCCTGGATAGCTCCTCGGCGGCAAGCTGCTGCTGCTCCTCCACTTCAGCTTTCTCCAAAATGAATGCCTGATGCGCCTCGGCAAGCTGCTCCCGCTCCTCCGCCAAGGATCGGAGAGCTGCTTGATTAACGGCTCGGAGCTCTTCTGCGCGCTTCTCCAAGTTGGCACCCGCCTTGGCGGCCAGAGCCTCTCGGGACTCCAGCTTGGCTTGCCGGGCGCGGTAAAGGGACAGAAGTTTCCGCAAAAGCCGCTCCTCCTCGGGCTCGCTGCTGCTGCTTGGCGCGTCGACGAACTTCAGTCCGGCGGAGGCAAGGACCTCCCCGTCGAAGACCTCTCCCTCGACTGGCGCCCTGGACGTGGACGCCCACGGGAGCTGGATGAAGACACCGTTGCCGGCCTCCAGGTAGGCGCCTGGCTCGGCTGCGGCAGCGGAGGGATCGGCAGCCGCCGCAGCGCCTGACACTCCTACGGCCTCAGGGCCGTCAGTACGACTACCGGACCCCTCCTCAGCTGCCGCGCCAGCGGCCTTGGCAGCCTCTTCGGCGGCGGGCTCGTCAGCACCGGCCGCCTCTTCAGTAGCGGCGGCGTCGCCGGTGTTGCCACGCGCGTCCTCCTCGACGGCGACCTCCGTCTCCATGGGCTCGGTTGCAGACGGGTCTGAAGATAGGAAAAGAAGAGACAAATAGTCAAGCAAATATCCAAAAAGAAGAAATTCAGAAGAAGAAAAGTCCAAGGGTTTACCTGCGCGGGCCTCCTCCTCGGTGGAGTTCCTTGCCGGGGATCTCTCCCTCAGCGGCGTGGTGGTAGCTCCCATCGGCGGAGGGCCACTAGCGCCATCCCTTGGCGGAGTGCTCGCCCTTGGCGGGGTGCTCGCCCTTGGCGGAGTGTTCTCCCGTGCCAGGGAGCTCCTCCTTGGTGGTGTGGTCGAGGCGCGCGGCTCGTCGGGGGCGATCTCCTGGTGCTCCTGATGCGTCTGCTCTGCTCCTGCACAAGTCAACAAACAAGATGTCAACAAGGATGGAAGACCCACACGGACCCAACAAGCGGAAGGTGAACCACACTTACGCTGGGGGCTGCGCTGGGGGCTGCTCCGAAGAACAGTTGCCGGGTCTGGCAAGCTCGTCTCAGGCGCACCCCCTGCCGTTGCGGCGGGCTCGTCCTCAAGGTCTATCACCGGGACCTTGGCCCTTTTCGCTGCCCTCTGGGCCAGAGTTCTGAAGAAGACAGGACCAGAGTTAGGCAAAAGAGATGCAAGACAAAGCAACAGAAGATCAAAGAAATACAAGAATTGCGAAGACTTACTCTCCTTCCTCCTCGTCGGAGCTGGGCGCCGAGAAATCAAAGTCTGGCTCGCGCGTCCCGGCGCGAGGAGCTGGGGGAGTAGGCTCCCTTGGCCGCTTGGCGGGAGCAGGGGCGGCGGTCTGAGAAGACCCCGCTCCGGTTGTCGCCGAAGCACGAGGGACGGCAAGAGCGGTGGCACCATCCCGGGAAGACCCCCCTCCAGCCGCTGCAGAAGCACGAGGAACTCCCGTGGCGGCCTTGCTTGCCGTGGTAACGCGTGTCGCGCGGCGCTGCGGCTGTTGGCCCGTTTGCCGCCTCGTCGCGTCTGCGGCCTTGCGGAGGCGTCTTCTCGGTGGAGCTGGAGGACTTGCTGGTGGTGGCGAGCTGCCCGAGAAAGAAGAAGAGGAGCCAATCTCCAGTGAGCCGCTCGAGTCTTCGGCAGGCTCACTGGACCCAGCACCCTGCTCAGCGGTCCCGCTCGACTCTATGCCCTGATCGATGGGCTCGCTTGTCCCAGCAAGTTGCCCGGCAAGCTTCCCCGCCTTGCGGAGCTCTTCCTGCTTGGCAAGGCTTGTCGCCTCCGCTGCCTCCGCCTCCTCCACAGTGTACCCGAACTCGCCTGCGGCCCTGGCTGTCGCTGCCTCTTCCAGTCTGGTGGCAATGTATGCCATCTCCTGGTCGGTGGTGTCGCGGGTGAGGCCTTTCTTCTCATCGGGATCGACTGGCAGTTCCACCAAGTTGTCGAAGAACGTTTGCACAGCTTCATCGGAAGGCTCTTGCCAAGTGGGGTCGATGCCGTGGGAATCGCATAGCGGCATCACCGCGCGAATGGCACTGAGCGCCGAGCTGTTGCACAACGGAACTACGCCCTATGGCAACACAAACCACTCAGGATGGGTGGAGTCATACTTGAACAACGCCTGGAGCATCACGTTGAGCTCCAGGACAGTGCAGTTGTAATTAAGCCCCGGGCGTAGCCTCATGATGTCTGCCGCGTTCTCGAATTCCCAAGCAGCCCTCTTGCTCTCCTGCAAGGGAGCGATGCGGCGGTGGAGAAAGTCTGCTCCTACTGCACCCACGGTGAGCTTGGCGTGCCTGAGGCGAAGGATTCGGGTAGTAGCAATCTTCAATCTGCTATCCTCCGGGGCCAGGTCGCTCCAATCATTGCCGCGGACTGCTGCGACTTGGCGCCGGGAAGTGAATGGCTGCGGGTCGTCCTCTATGATCCAACACCAGTTAGCCCTCCACTCATCCCACTTGCCGCGGAGCTCCCCCTCCAGATACTCTTCCTTCTTGTGCGTCCTCGAGATCCAGGAGACGCCGCCCGAAAAGGCGACCCTGCCTCGACTCGAGGCGTGAAGTAATGGCGGAAAATACCTACATTGGGGTAAACTCCGACGAAGTTTTCGCACAGATGTGCGAAAACGGCCATGGTCAAGACGACATTGGGGGTGAAGTCAAGGAGATGAAACCCGTAGGTATTCATGATGTCGCAGAAGAATTCGGAATATGGCGGGCAGAGCCCGCAGTAGAAGAACAGCGCAAAGAAGGCGTAGCCGTTCGGGAACATCTCGCAGGCTACGGCGGGGAGTACCTTGGTGCGCGGATGCGCCTTCGTCTCCCTCGACCAGAAAAGGTAGAACGATTCCTTCAGCTCCTCCGCGCTAAGCTTTGGCGGGAAGACCGCCATCTTCTTCTGCATTGCTGCCAGCCGCAGCGCCTCGGCGGACTTCGTGGCGGCCTTCGCGGACTTCCTCTTCTCGCCTTTCGGAACCATGGCGGGGACGGAGGGGGAGGTCGACGGCGCCGGTGATGCTGATGGCGGCGGAGGGCGGAGCGCTGCTCTCTTTCGGCCTTCGGGAAGAAGGGGAGCGGCGGGGGTTTCTGAGGATTGAAGAAGCAACGGGCGAATGGAAGGAACTGCCCCTGTTTCCCCTGCTTTTAAGGGGAAAGAGGGGGACGTTCTGCATTTCCCATTAAAGAAGGGACAATTACATTTGAGCCCCTAGTTGTGTCACACCCGTGTGTTTTGCCCCTAAATTCAAAAAACCCTCGTTTCTGCCCAAGTTCGTTTGCTCTTCTTATGCTTTTGCCCTTTGACCGTTTGACCGTAACTTTGAAAACATCATAATGAATTCATACTAACTCAGAAAAATGCATATAAGATATCAAAATGATCGGAAAAACATCACCTATATATGCACATCATTTGCATTCATGACAAAAGTGCTGAAAATCCAAAAAATATCATATGAGCTCAAACTGAGGTATAGACTTTTCAGCACTGTTGTCATGAATGCAAATGACATGCACTTATGGGTGATGTTATTTCGAACATTTTGATATCTTATTTACATTTTTCTGAGTTAGTATGAATTCGTTATGAAGTTTTCAAAGTTGCGGTCAAACGGTCAAAGGGCAAAAGCATAAGAAGAGCAAACGAGCTTGGACAGGAACGAGGGTTTTTTGAATTTAGGGGCAAAACACACGGGTGTGACACAACTAGGGGCTCAAATGTAATTGTCCCATTAAAGAACCAGGCCACGATCTCTCCCACGACGCCGCGATTGACGCGTGCCGTTAAGGGAGGGCGCGGTGGATACGGAGTTGGAAACGGCGTGCCCATGCACTGTTTTGGGCCTGGCCAAACAGCGCTCGGCAGCGTGTCTGGCCCAGGCCCGGGGGCTCCTGTCGGTGTACTAAAGTAGGGGTACCTTAGTATCCCGAACTTGTGCACGGGCAGTTGCAGCGTCCCGCGGCGAGTCTTGCCAAGCGACCGCCAAGATCCTCCGTGGTTCCCTTGGAGCCATTCAAGAACAAAGTATTCAAGTCAAAGAGACAAGACCCCGGCAAGAGGAGCTTGCCGGGAAGGCCACTCAAGGCACAAAACCACCCAAAGTATAAGACCCTGGCAAGAGGAGCTTGCCGGGAAGGCCAACTAAAGGCACCTCAAGAGAACTTGCCGCGACGCGCCACGCGTCCCGGCAAGGTCCGGCGAGCGACAAGCTCCCAGGCGCGACAAGATAGCGACCGCGGCAAGGCACTTGCCGCGGCAAGCTTCCACTAAGTACCCACGCTCCAGCTCATCCACCCACGTGTCGCTCTGGGACCCTCCCAGGCACACGTGGCGGAAGGTTGTGCAGCCAGGGGAACACGGTGGCAAGCTGCGGTGACGAGGCTACAGTCGTGGCGAACGGTGGCGCCCCCGACGGACACTTTTTGCACTGTTTGGGGCGACGGCGACGGGCATTCAATGCCCTTGTCCCCTGCCGTCAGAGTTAGGTATAGAGCACTATACAAACACTGTTCCAACCACCACTCTTTTTACTTTTTACCCCCATCTGTGTTGCCACCTGTCGGTGACCCCTTTGACCTATAAAAGGAGGCCCATGCGCAACGTAGAGGGGGTTCGGATCATCGATCATTCTCCACGCTCGGTCTAGTTAGCGGTTAGAGTGTACTGTTGCTCTCCTCGCTCCCGAGCCAAGAACTCAATACAAACCAAAGCAGGAGTAGGGTTTTACGCATCCGTGCAGCCCGAACCTGGGTAAACTGCTCACGTGTTTGCCTCGATCTGCTGTTTGTGCATCCTCCGCCCCTGTCGTACCGAGAAGGGGCTCCGGTCCCATAGGTGTTCGTGGGCGATCAGTTTCCCCGACAAATAGGAAACTCAAAACCTCCAATAGTAATAGTTGAAGTTTTTCCAATATAATTGATACTATATACCTGAGGTTGTTTCCTCGGAAAGTGTACCGTATGCTCATTACCATTGACAAGAAAAGTGACATTGCCTTTGTTGCAATCAATAACAGCCCCTGCGGTATTCAAAAAAGGTCTTCCAAGAATAATAGACATACTATCATCCTCGGGAATATCAAGTATAACAAAGTCCGTTAGAATAGTAACATTTGCAACTACAACAGGCACATCCTCACAAATACCGACAGGTATAGCAGTTGATTTATCATCCATTTGCAAAGATATTTCAGTAGGTGTCAACTTACTTAAGTCAACTCTACGATATAAAGAGAGAGGCATAAAACTAACACCGGCTCCAAGATCACACAAAGCAGTTTTAACATAATTTCTCTTAATGGAGCAAGGTATAGTAGGTACTCCTGGATCCCCTAATTTCTTAGGCATTCCACCCTCAAAAGTGTAATTGGGAAGCATGGTGGCGATTTCTACTTTAGGTATCTTTCTTTTGTTGGTAATAATATATTTCATGTACTTGGCATAAGGATTTGTTTTAAGCACATCAGTCAAACGCATACGCAAAAAGATAGGTCTAATCATTTCAGCGAAGCGCTCAAAATCCTCATCATCCTTTTTCTTGGATGGTTTAGGAGGAAAAGGCATGTTTTTCTGAACCCAGTGTTCTCTTTCCCTACCGTGCTTCCTAGCAACAAAGTCTCTCTTATCGTAACGTTGATTCTTTGATTGTGGGTTATCAAGATCAACAGCAGGTTCAATCTCTATGTCATTATCATTGTTACGTTGAGCATCATCATGAACATCATTATTAATATTATCACTAGGTTCATGTTCATTACCAGATTGTGTCTCAGCATCAAAAATAGATATATCATTGGGATTCTCAGGTGGATGAGCTACAGGTTCACTAGAAGCATGCAAAGTCCTATCTTTTTTCTTTTTCTTCTTCTTAGAAGAACTAGGTGCATCTTTATTAGCTCTCTGAGAATCTTGCTCAATTCTCTTAGGGTGGCCTTCAGGATACAGAGGTTCCTGAGTCACTTTACCACCTCTAGTTGCAACTCTAATAGCATAGTCATTATTCTTACTATTTAATTCATTAAGCAAATCATTCTGAGCCTTAAGTACTTGTTCTACTTGAGTGGTGACCATAGAAGCATGTATACTAATGAGTTTCAGTTCATCTTTAGCACTAGACAGATAATCACTCAAGCGTTCAATCATATAAGCATTGTGTTGTAGTTGTGTACCAACATAAGCATTGAAGTTTTCTTGTTTCACAATAAAATTGTCAAACTCATCTAAGCATTGGCTAGCAGACTTATAACAAGGAATATCACCTTCATCAAATCTATAAAGAGAATTTACCTTTACTACCTGTGTCGGGTTATCAAGACCATGTATTTCTTCAATAGGTGGTAAATTCCTAACATCTTCAGCTTTAATACCTTTTTCTTTCATGGATTTCTTTGCCTCTTGCATATCTTCAGGACTAAGAAATAGAACACCTCTTTTCTTCGGAGTTGTCTTAGGGGCTGGTTCAAGAAGTGTCCAATTATTTTCATTGGCTAGCATATTGTTCAATAGTAATTCAGCTTGTTCAACTGTTCTTTCCTTGAAAACACAACCAACACAACTATCCAGGTGGTCTCTGGAAGCATCGGTTAGTCCATTATAAAAGACATCAAGTATATCATGCATCTCAAGAGGATGATCAGGAAAAGCATCAAGTAACTGGAGAAGCCTCCCCCAAGCTTGTGGGAGACTCTCTTCTTCAGTTTGAGCAAAGTTATATATTTCCTGTAAGGCAGCTTGTTTCTTATGAGCGGGAAAATATTTAGCAGAAAAGTAATACATCATATCCTGGGGACTACGCACACAACCAAGATCAAGGGAATTAAACCAAGTCTTAGCATCACCCTTTAACGAGAACAGAAAATAACTTAAGGATATAATAACAGCGAATCTTTTCATCATTGGTAAACAGGGTGGCTATATCAATCAACTTGGTAAGATGTGCCACAACAGTTCCAGACTCATAGCCATGGAAAGGATCAGATTCAACCAAAGTAATTAACTCAGGATCAACAGAGAATTCATAATCCTTATCGGTGACACATATAGGTGAAGTTGCAAAATCAGGGTCATGTTTCATTCTAGCATTCAAGGACTTTTCTTTCAGCTTAGCTAATAACTTCTTAAGATCATATATATCATTGCAAGAAAGAAAGTCTCTAGCAGTTTCTTCATCCATAACATAACCCTCAGGCACAATAGGCAATTCATATATATTGGGAGTAGTTTCATCGTCACTTTCATAAATATCATCAACATTTGCACTCTCCCTAACCTTAGCAATTTGTTCATCTAGAAATTCACCTAGTGGCACAGTATCAGGCATAGAGGTAGTTTCATCATACATAGCAGAAGTAGCATCATCAAGAACATACGACATATCAGATTCAATAGCAGGAGTAGGTGTCGCAAGTTTACTCATAACACAAGGAGAAACAAGTGCAGAGCTAGATGGCAGTTCCTTACCTCCCCTTGTAGTTGAGGGTAAGATCTTGGTTTTTGAGTCCTTCAAATTCTTCATAGTGATAAACAGATATAAATCCCAAGTGACTTAAATAATAGAGCTATGCTCCCCGGCAGCGGCGCCAGAAAGTAGTCTTGATAACCCACAAGTGTAGGGGATCGCAACAGTTTTCAAGGGTAAAGTATTAAACCCAAATTTCTTGATTCGACACAAGGGGAGCCAAAGAATACTCTTAAGTATTAGCAGCTGAGTTGTCAATTCAACTACACCTAGAAACTTAGTATCTGCAGCAAGATAGTTTAGTAGCACAGTAATATGATAGTGGCGGTAGGGCAATAAAAGTAAAGATAGTGTTTTTGTAGTTTTTGTGATAGTAGCAACGGAAAAGTAAATAGCGACTAGCAATATAGGTAAAACTCGTAGGCATTGGATCGGTGATGGGAAATTATGTTGGATGCAATTCATCATGTAGAAGTTATAACCTAGGGTGACACAGAACTAGCTCCAGTTCATCAATGCAATGTAGGCATGTATTTCGAATATAGTCATACGTGCTTATGGAAAAGAACTTGCATGACTTCTTTTGTCCTACCCTCATGTGGCAGCGGGGTCCTATTGGAAACTAAGGGATATTAAGGCCTCCTTTTAATAGAGTACCGGACCAAAGCATTAAAACATAGTGAATACATGAACTCCTCAAACTACGGTCATCACCGGGAGTGGTCCCGATTATTATCACTTCGGGGTTGCCGGATCATAACACATAGTAGGTGACTATAGACTTGCAAGATAGGGTCAAGAACACACATATATTCATGGAAACATAATAGGTTCAGATCTGAAATCATGGCACTCGGGCCCTAGTGACAAGCATTAAGCATAGCAAAGTCATAGCAACATCAATCTCAGAACATAGTGGATACTAGGGATCAAACCCTAACATAACTAACTCGATTACATGATAGATCCCATCCAACCCATCACCGTCCAGCAAGCTACGATGGAATTACTCATGCACGGCGGTGAGCATCATGGAATTGGTGATGGAAGAAGGTTTATGATGATGATGGCGATGATCTCCACTCTCCGGAGCCCCGAACGGACTACAGATCAGCCCTCCCGAGGGAGATTAGGGCTTGGCGGCGGCTCCGTCTAGTAAAACGCGATAATTCTTTCTCCTTGATTTTTTTCTCCACGAAACGGAATATATAGGACCTGGAGATACGTCGATGGGGCATCGGGGTGCCCTCGAGGCAGGGGGCGCGCCCTGGGAAGGGGGGGGGCGCCCCCCACCCTCGAGGACAGCCCGTGGGCCCCCCGGTGTGGATCTTATTCCAGGTATTTTTTATATTTTCTGAAATAATTCTGCGTTCAGGCGATTCCGAGAACTTTTTATTTCTGCACAAAAACAACACCATGGCAGTTCTGCTGAAACAGCGTCTGTCCGGGTCAGTTCCATTCAAATCATGCAAGTTAGAGTCCAAAACAAGGGCAAAAGTGTTTGGAAAAGTAGATACGTTGGAGACGTATCACACGTCTTGTCGAAGCAGAGATCGTGCCCGCTTATTGCGGGATTCCCATTAACATGACGTGGGTAACCCAACCATGCCTTACGCACGATCGTGTTGGGAACCGGCGGGGTTTACGGCTGGAGTGGGGGGGGACGTTTAGCATTCACCATCTATAAAAGGATATAAATCCTTCCCCTTTCATCCCACGCTCTCCTCAAGCCCTAGCTTCCCAATCTTCTTAGCCCCAGTGCCCACAATTCCAGTGTTCGCAACTCTCAACCCCTCCACCACCGCCTCCTTCCACAGCAATGGATGGGACCGGTTCCAAGGGCAAGTGGGAGGCCTCCACGGGCACGGAAAAGACAGTGAAGAATCTCTGAATCACGGGCTATCTCGCCGATGACATAGCGCACCGGGTTCCCGATAAGAACCAGGTGATCCCTGTCCCTAAGCCGGGTGAGAGGGTGGATTTCATCTCTCACTTTATTCAGGGGCTGGGGTTTCCTCTCCACCCCTTTGTCCAGGGCCTCCTATTCTTCTACAGGCTGGATTTCCGTGATCTAGCCCCAAACTCTATCCTCCACATATCAGCTTTCATAGTTGTATGTGAGGCATTCCTCCGCATCCCCCCACACTTCGGCTTATGGCTCAAGATATTCAATCTGAAGCTGAAGGTGGTCGACGGGCAACATGCGGATTGCGGGGGAGCCATGGTGAGTAAGCTCCCAAATGCCACTTGTCCCAAAGGGGCGTTTGTGGAGACAAACAAGATCTGGCAGCAGGAGTGGTTCTATATCACCGAACCCTGAGATGCCAAGTGGGCGGCGGCGCCCGCATTCAGATCTGGACCCCCATAGAGGCTAACCTCATGGACCTCCAAGATCCTGGATTGGGGGTCTCGGACGGAGCTGCAAGCCCTCCAAAACCGCATCTCCAGTATGATGACGAAGGGCACCCTCCTCACTAACCTGATTCAAGTGATGCTCTTCCGCCGCATTCTCCCATGCGAATGCCTGGACTCCCACTTATGGGGGTTCAATCCGGAAGAGTGATAATCCACAAGTATAGGGGATCACAACAGGTTTCGAGGGTAGAGTATTCAACCCAAATTTATTGATTCGACACAAGGGGAGCCAAAGAATATTCTCAAGTATTAGCAGTTGAGTTGTCAATTCAACCACACCTGAAAGACTTAATATCAGCAGCAAAGTATTTAATAGCAAAGTAGTATGGAAGTAACGGTAACGGTGGCAAAAGTAACAGTTGTAGTTTTTGTAGCAATTGTAACAGTGGCAACGGAAAAGTAACTAAGCAAAGATCAATATGTGAAAAGATCGTAGGCAATGGATCAGTGATGGATAATTATGTCGGATGCGATTCATCATGCAACAGTTATAACATAGGGTGACACAGAACTAGCTCCAGTTCATCAATGTAATGTAGGCATATATTCCGAATATAGCCATACGTGCTTATGGAAAAGAACTTGCATGACATCTTTTGTCCTACCCTCCCGTGGCAGCGGGGTCCTATTGGAAACTAAGGGATATTAAGGCCTTATTTTAATAGAGTACCAGACAAAAGCATTAACACTTAGTGAATACATGAACTCTACGGTCGTCACTGGGAGTGGTCCCGATTGTTGTCACTTCGGGTTGCCGGATCATAACACATAGTAGGTGACTAATGACTTGCAAGATAGGATCAAGAACTCACATATATTCATGAAAACATAATAGGTTTAGATCTGAAATCATGGCACTCGGGCCCTAGTGACAAGCATTAAGCATAGCAAAATCATGGGAACATCAATCTTAGAACATAATGGATACTAGGGATCAAACCCTAACAAAACCAACTCGATTACATGTTATATCTCATCCAACCCATCACCGTCGAGCAAGCCTACGATGGAATTACTCACGCACGGCGGTGAGCATCATGAAATTGGTGATGGAGGATGGTTGATGATAACAACGGCGACGGATTCCCCTCTCCGGAGCCCCAAACGGACTCCAGATCAGCCCTCCAGAAGAAGATTAGGGTTAGGTGGCGGCTCCGTATCGTAAAACACGATGAATCCTTCTCTCTTATTTGTTTCCCTGAACGTGAATATATGGAGTTAGAGTTGAGGTCGTTGGAGCTCCAAGGAGCCCACGAGGCAGGGGGTGCGCCCAGGGGGCACGCGCGCCCCCCACCCTCGTGGACAGAGTGTGGGCCGCCTGATGCTGATTCTTCCGCCAGTATTTTTTATTATTTCCAAAACGTGTCTCCGTGGATTTTCAGGTCATTCCGAGAACTTTTATTTCTACACGAAAATATCACCATGGCAGTTCTGCTGAAAACAGCGTTAGTCCGAGTTAGTTCCATTCAAATCATGCAAGTTAGAGTCCAAAACAAGGGCAAAAGTGTTTAGAAAAGTAGATACGTTGGGGACGTATCAACTCCCCCAAGCTAAAACCTTTGCTTGTCCTCAAGCAATTCAGTTGACAAACTGAAAGTGATAAAGAAAAACTTTTACAAACTCTGTTTGCTCTTGTTGTCGCAAATATGTAAAGCCAACATTCAAGTTTTCAACAAAGATTATGAACTAACCACATTCACAATAACATTTAGGTCTCATGTTTACTCACATCAATGGCATAATCAACTAGCGAGCAATAATAATAAATCTCGGATGACAACACTTTCTCAAAACAATCATAATATGATATAACAAGATGGTATCTCGCTAGCCCTTTCTGAGACTGCAAAACATAAATGGAGAGCACCCCTGAAGATCAAGCACTGACTAGACATTGCAATTCATGGTAAAAGAGATCTAGTCACAGTCATACTCAATGTAAATTAATACAATGCATGCAAATGACAGCGGTGCTCTCCAACAGGTGCTTTTTAATAAGAGGATGATGAGTCAACGTAAAAGTAAATAGATAGGCCCTTCGTAGTGGGAAGCAGGAATTTGTAGAGGTGCCAGAGCTCGAGTTTTGAACAAAGATAAATAATATTTTGGGTGGCATACTTTCATTGTCAACATAACAACCAAGAGATCTCGATATCTTCCATGCTACACACATTATAGGCAGTTCACAAACAAAATGCTAAAGTTTATACTCCCCCACCACCAACAAGCACACTCCATGGTTGGTCCGAAACAACGGGTACCGTCCATACCCACAACAGTCCTGTGGGAGTTTTGTTTTCAATTATTTTGATTTGATTTGAACATGCGACTGGGCATCCCGGTTACCGGCCATTTTCTCGTGAATGATGAGCAGAGTCCACTCATCGTGAGAATAACCCACCTAGCATGGAAGATATAGACATCCCTAGGTTATACATGAGCTATTCGAGCATACAAAACAGAATTTCATTTGAAGGTTTAGAGTTTGGCACATACAATTTTACTTGGAACGGCAGGTAAATACCGCATATAGGAAGGTATGGTGGACTCATATGGAGTAACTTTGGGGTCTATGGAAGTGGATGCACAAGCAGTATTCCCGCTTAGTACAAGTGAAGGCTAGAAAGAGACTGGGAAGCGACTAGCTAGAGAGCGACAACAGTCATGAACATGCATTAAGATTAATCAACAATGAGTGCAAGCATGAGTAGGATATAAATCACCACGAACATAAATATCGTGGAGGCTATGTTGATTTTATTCCAAGTACATGCGTGAACATGTGCCAAGTCAAACCACTTGAATCGTTCAAAGGAAGATACCACCCTATCATACCACATTGCAACCATTTTAATAGCATGTTAGCACGCAAGGTAAACCATTATAAACTCCAAGCTAGTTAAGCATGGCATAAGCAACTATAATCTCTAATTGTCATTGCAAACATGTTTCATTCATAATAGGCTGAATCAGGAACAATGAACTAATCATATTTACAAAAACAAGATAGATCGAGTTCATACCAGCTTCTCTCAACTCAATCAGTCCATCATATATCGTCATTATTGCCTTTCACTCGCACGACTGAACTATGTGGATAATAATAGTAGTGTACGTGCATTGGATTAAGCTGGAATCTGCAAGCATCTAATACAAGGGAGAAGACAAGGTAATATGGGCTCTTGGTTAAATCAACAATAATGCATATGAGAGCCACTCAACATTTTCATCATGGTCTTCTCCTCTCGACCCCCAAAAGAAAAGAAAGGAAATAAAAATATTTACACTGGAAAGCTCCCAACAAGCAAAATAAGAATGAGAAATCTTTTTGGGTTTTCTTTTAACTACTGCTGCTGCAGGCATGGAAAGCTGAAAGCTACAACTAATTTTTTTTTCTTAAGGTTTTTCAAACACACAAGAAAAAGACTTAGAAAGGAATATAAACTAGCATGGATAGTACAATGAAAAAGTATGAGCACCGACAACTAAAATGAGTGTGTGAACATGAATGTAATGTCGGTGAGAAATATGTACTCCCCTAAGCTTAGGATTTTGGCCTAAGTTGGTCTATGGCCACTGCTGGCCTGGCGGATATCCAAAGTCGTAGTTGGGGTTATACTGTGATGCGGCAGCTATTGCCTGATGAGCTGCAGCTTGGAGATGAGCCGCCTCCGTCGTCTCCTTATACTCGTTCGCCTCCTCCCTGGTTATAACATATCTCCTTTTTGCCTGAAAGTTAAAGAAAGTAGGAGCATGGAGGGCAACATGGACGGTGTGATGTATGTCCAAGATTAGTCGGTACTGGAGGAATTGTTCATTCCTCTTAATAAACTGATGGCGAATGTCGGTGTATTGGATCGACACCTATGGGATCACAAGAATCCCTACTACGGTTGCGGGGCGCGGGGTTGAGAGAAGATCGGATCAAACAGATAGCACACAGTTCCTTTACCCAGGTTCGGGCCGCGAGGATGCGTAAAACCCTACTCCTGCTTCGGTGGATTGTATATTTGTGTTCTTCAGCTAGCTATGGGGCGTAAGGAGCTCCAAAAAGCCAAATCCTCCTCCTGGTCGCCTCGGGCCTCCTTTTATAGGGAAAAGGGGTTGCCACAGTGGCACACAGGAGGTGGAAAGGGTACAGTGATGCGAGGTTATCCCTCACATTACATGACAAGGCGCATTTAATGCGTCTTGCTTAGGTGTCCTTGCTTTATCGGGGACGGGGGAGATATGCATCTTGTCCGTCGCCGCTCCTTCTTGTGTCGACACGTGCCCTGGCCAGCGATGCTTGAGATGCCATGTAGGAAGGCAGGCAGCTGAGGTGGCGCAATGGTGGGTCTTCACAAAGATCTGCATGTCGCCACGCGGGTGCCTGCCCAGCTGGTTGGGTCGGCAGCTGCATATGGCGGTGGAGGTTTAGTTGGCGTGGGCCTGATGGTGGCTCTGCAGATGTCCTCGGCAAGGGCCTTGCCGGGGCCCCGGCAAGGGTCTTGCCGCGACGCCTGCTGTCATCCCCGGCAGGGTGCTTGCCGGAGGTCTTGTGGTCTTCCTTGGCTGGGATCCCACCAAGGGTCGTCGTCTTCTTAGTACATGTCTGACCTTGAATGTCTTCAGAAAGATCTGCATGCCACTACGAGGATGTCTCCCGAATCCTTGCCCCATGGGGGCAGTGGACTCAAGGGTGAATCGCTCCGTAGGCGTGGGGCGAGTTGCCGTGGCAAGGGTCTTGTCGGGGCTGCTAAAGCCGGCCCCGGCAAGGATCTTGCCGGGGCTGCTGAAACTGGCTCCCGGCAAGGATCTTGCTGGGGGGAATCTGCTTCGTCCCTTTGCTCTTTGTGGTCTTGTTCTCTTGGGCTTCAGTCTTACCATGGCTTACCTCCCTGGCCTTGCTTGGTGCGGCGGTGCCCGTGGCTCGGACTGCCCGTGCACAGTCATAGGGGTACAAAAAGCGTACCCCGCCTTTTTGTACACCGACAGGAGCCCCCGGGCCTAGGCCACACATAAGCGCGACGCGTTGTTAGGCTAGGACCGGAACGGTGCGCGGGCAGGAGGGGTGGTTTCACCGCGGTAAGATTTTCCGCGCGCTGCGCCTCCCACGATCCGCGCGCGTGGCGCGGTGCGAAGGGGCGTGCGTGACGCGGGTGGCATGCGCGGGGCGGTTCCCACAGGCATGCGTCACATCGCAGTAAAGAGGCGGCTTCGCGCCTTCCCCAAAAACGGGGGGAGGCATGGAGGCGCAGCCCATTTACTGAATGGGGCCGAGGCGCGGTCCTCAAGGCGTCCACTCCCCATGATCACAGGGTGGGGAGAGGTCGCCTCACACGTCCCCTTGGTTCTGCATGTCTTCCATGTACCTCCAATGCGCTTGGGGTGGCACACGGTGGAGGCGGGAAACCGGGCCGTCGCTGGTTGGGGCGGCGGGTCGGTCCTGGCTCCCTGCGCCTTTCGTGGCTTGATTGGCTCAGCGGGGCGGTCCAGCCCCAACCCCGTTCCTTTATAAAGAGCGGGGGGGGGGGACGGCGTCTCGCACTCTTCCATCTTCTTCCTCCTTCAACTTCTGCTCCTCTCTTTCGTTCGTCATGGAGAGAGGAAATCCCGGCCCTTCAACGGTGGCGGCGAGGGTGGCGCTCGACAACGCGTCCCTCCTTCTCCTGCACCTGCGGTGGCAGAGCCGGCCACGAGGGGAAGGGGGAGGGGGCGAGGCCGTGGGCGAGGTCGGGGCACTCGGGGAAGAGGAGGAAGGGGCGGACCGCCGGCCTCGCCCCCGCCAGCAGCTCCTCATCCAGTGGAGGGCCATGTTGGGGATGACCCTTGCAGGTTTTTCTTCAGGTTGTGGCGGCCTCCGCGCCATTGCCTTCGTCTCATGACTCCATTTGCGCGGGAGATGGAGCTGAATCCGCCGGAGTCATTGCGGCTGCACATGAGGGGCTATGGGATCAGTGGCACGCGGGTCCGCGTCAACTTCCCTGCTCCTCATGTGATGTATCTTCGTCAGGGATGGAAGACGTTTTCTCGTATCCACAGCTTGACGGATGGGCTCACTCTCCATTTTAAGTTGATGGAGGGTGGCCTTCTTTCCGTCAAGGTCTTCGGGCACTTTGGGACTCGTGTAAGGTGCTGCGTGGAGAGCTCTTCCGATAACGAAGATTCCTCCTCGAGCGAGGTGGACGAGGAGGACAGCGGCAACGACGACAAGGGCGGTAGGCGGCAGGATGACGGGTCCGACTAGGCGTCGGGCGCCGCTCTTGGTGGCACCGGCGACCCCATCATCCATGTCGCCGGCTCCTTGAAATTCTCGGGGCCGTCCCCTTGGCGGCTGGTGTTGGGAGGCTGCGGAAGAGGAAGAGGGCGGGCGGCAAGGTCGTCATGTCGGAGTACGCGGGCACCGACGCCTTCGACGCGTACTGACGTCCTACTGCCTCGTCTTCGAGCTCTGCTTCCGGCACCGCCATCACCATCCAGCCTTTGGGCGGCTACTAAGATGTCCTCTTGGTGTCTTCTGCCAGCCGTAGCTCGCCTAGGCGCCCCTTTTGCCCTTCTCGCCTCCTTGACCTGCCTCCTGAGGAGAGGGGCAAGAAAGGCATTACGGGCATCTTATCTTTTTTTAGTTTGTAAGCCTTCGGGCGTCTGTTAAATTTAAAACTTGTAATCCCCTTGTTCATGTTTTTCATTCCCTATGGACTGTACCTGAGTGGAATGTTTTTAATGAAAAAGGGATGTTTGCCGGGTCGTTTGTCCGCAGGTAGAACCCACAACAGGGGACAAATCCCTGATATCTCTAAGATAAAAAATTTCTTGCCCGGCAACAGGCCTCGCCATCCCCCCACTTCGCTCGACCTTTCTCACGCCTTTGGCGGAGGCAGGGATGAAGTGGGTTTAGGCTCCTTTTTCGTCCTTTCGCTGCCGCGACTACGACCAGACTTGGTCCCAGGAACGAGCCCTAGGGCCTAGAGTCATGGGAGCACAGTAGTTTTAAGGAAAGAAACGAGGTTTCACATACCTCAGTCCATAATGGAATGCATGATAAGGGATGAAGAATTTATCTGAAGTTGCAGCCCCCGGCAACCCTGGTTTGCCGTGGGTGAATCTTTGCTCTTGCAGCCCCCGGCAATACTGGCTTGCCGGGGCCTAGATGCTGGTTTGTTCCTTTTTCTTCTCCCCAAGTGGTTTCGGCAAGGATATCTGTGTGTCCTGTGAACCAAAGAAGATAAAAGAAAGACAAAGGGATGCAAACTCGACCTCTAAGCTAGGGGTTAGCCGCCGCTAAGAACTATCAACCCTAACCAAGGACGAGACTCGACTCAGCATGCATGCTATAACTTAGGGCGCCGGCGTTTCATTTATTTATGCTCAGGGTCTGCGCCTGGCTTTGTACAAAGGGTTACATGCCTTGCCGGCAAGGCTTGTACAAAAGGTGGCTTGCCGGGGGGGGCGGCAAGCCGCGCCTTATGGGTAAAACTTGCGAAGATGCTCAATATTCCAGGAATTTCTCATCGGAATGGCATTTTCGGTCTCCAGGCGGACTGCGCCAGGCCTGGTGACTCGTATTACCCGATAAGGGCCTTCCCACTTCGGCGTCAACTTGTTTGTATTCTTGGCCGATTGAACGCGCCGAAGAACAAGGTCGCCTTCCTCAAAGCTTCAGGAACGGACCTTGCACCTATGGTAGCGGCGCAAGGCTTGCTGGTAGCGTGCTGTTCTCACAGCCGCCCGAAGACGATCTTCCTCAAGGAGCGCTGCGTCATCTTGCCGCAGTTGCTCTTGCTCAAGCTCATCATAAGCGAGCACTCGAGGTGACCCGTATATGAGTTCAGTGGGGAGAACTGCTTCTGCCCCGTATACTAGGGCAAAGGGTGTCTGGCCGGTGGCTCGATTTGGTGTCGTTCTGATCGACGAAAGAACCGTCGACAACTCATCAATCTAGCGCATTCCACTCTTATGCAGCCTGTCAAAGGTCTTTGTCCTTAAGTCTCGTAGTACTTTAGCGTTTGCTCTCTCAGCTTGACCATTGCTTCGTGGGTGAGCAACGGAAGCGAAACAGACTTTGCTGCCGAGGTCTTGGGTATATTGCATGAAGGTGCGGCTTGTGAACTGCGTGCCGTTCTCAGTGATGACCCTGTTGGGTACACCAAAATGGCACACTAGTCCCTTGAAGAACTTGACGACTGACAGAGCTGTGACCTTCCTCACTGCCTCCACCTCCGGCCACTTTGTGAACTTGTCGATTGCAACGTACAAGTACTCAAAGCCCCCGACAGCGCGGGGGAAAGGGCCCAGTATGTCGAGCCCCCAGACCGAGAAGGGCCAGGAGAGAGGAATGGTTTGAAGGGCTTGAGCTGGTTGATGAAGTTTCTTTGAATGGAACTAACACGCTTCACACCTGGTGACCAGTGTCGTCGCATCCTGGAGGGCAGTGGGCCAGAAGAAGCCTTGTCGGCAAGGGCTCTTGACCCTATGTGGGATCCACATATGCCTCCATATATCTCTGCCAACAGCCCCAGTCCTTCCTCTTGAGGGATACACTTCAATTTCACGCCGTTCGGTCTCTTTCTGTACAGGACGTCATCAACGAACTGGTACATAGCAGACCGACGGGCTACTTTTTCCGCTTCTTCCTGCTCCTCAGGAAGTTCCCCAGTCTAGAGGAATCGGACGGTATGTTGTGCCCACACTGGAGCCTGGGGCTCGACGGCGAGGACTAAAGGCATTTCCTCCGCCATGGGAGCGGCTGTCTCGACGGCAAGAGCTTGACGCTCCGCCGGAGCTAGCCGTCCCGTGGCGGGCTCAATGTCCCCGGCAACATCCTTGCCGACGGCTCCGGGGAGCTCGGCAGGAAAGTACTTGCCGGGCCCTGATTTCCTCCTCTTGTTTTGCTCTGTTGATGGATCAACGGATGGCTGAGAAAGCTGAAGCACAAAGGTACCTGGTTCCATAGGTAACTTGAGGGCAGCGCGCTTTGACAAGTAATTGGCGATGTCGTTCTCCGCTCAGGGAACGTGCTCCGCCTGTATACCATCAAAGCGCTCTTCCAGCTTTCTCACTTCATCCACGTAGGCCTTCATCAACGGGCTCTGGTAATCTTTATTGACTTGTTTGACGACAAGCTGCGAATCACCCCTGACAATGAGTTTCTTGATTCCGAGGTCTGCCGCGATCCTAAGACCAGCAAGCAGCCCCTCATACTCAGCAGTGTCGTTCGTTGATACCTCCCTGGGGAAGTGCATCTGGACCACGTACTTGAGGTGCTCTCCGGTGGGTGCGACAAGCAGTACGCCAGCCCCGGCGTCCTGTAAGGATAAAGCTCCATCAAAGTACATGATCCAGTCGCAACTCGCCTCTTTGCCGGGGAGAGCAGTTTCCTGGACTTCTTCATCAGGCGTCGCGGTCCATTCTGCAATGAACTCTGCCAGGACTCGGCTTTGAATCGTCGAGGTACTTTCAAACTTGAGGCCAAAGCTGGACAGCTCCAGTGCCCACTCTACAATTCTTCCCGTTGCATCTGGATTGTGCAATATCCACTGCAGAGGGAGGCGAGTGACAACAGTCATCTCGTGCGCCTCAAAGTGGTGACGCAGCTTCCTCGAGGCCATAAGAAGGCCGAAGAGCAATTTGTGCACACCGGAGTACCTTGATCTAGCCCCCTGCAAGATGGAGCTAACAAAGTAGACCGGGTGCTGCATCATTTTCTTCCTTAGCTGCACTCCAACCGGCCGTGTCGTCTCTGCACCAATGGCATCAGGCTCTGTCGCTGCTATCTCCTCATCATCAATTTCTCTCTGCACCACTAGTGCGGCGCTGACCACCTGGTTTGTTGCTGCCAAGTATAGCAGCAATGGTTCTTATGGCCTAGGCGCAACTAGTACTAGCGTGGAGGAAAGATACCTCTTCAAATCTTTTAATGCTGCTTCGGCTTCTGGCGTCCACTCCATTGGGCCCGCCTTTTTCAAAATTTTGAAAAAGGGAAGGGCGCGCTCGGCGGACTTGGAAATGAATCTACTCATGGCGGCAACGCAGCCAGCAAGCCGACGCGCATCCTTGACCCATTTGGGTGCTTCAATCTGTTCTATAGCTTTGATCTTGTCTGAATTGGCCTCTATCCCATGCTGTGACACAAAGAACCCGAGAAGCTTGCTGGACGGGACGCCGAAGACGCACTTCTTAGTGTTCAGCTTGAGGTTGATCTTGCGTAGGTTTACAAATGTTTCTTGTAAATCCGGTATAATGGTTGCCCTGTTCTTGGTTTTGACCACTATATCATCCATGTAAGCCTCCATATTTCTATGGAGCTGGGGTTCAAAACCAATCTGGACTGCCCTTGCAAACGTTGAGCCAGCACTCTTCAACCCGAAAGGCATTCGTACGAAACAATACGTACCACATGGGGTGATGAATGATGTCTTCTCTTCGTCTTCTCTTGCAATGAAGATCTGATGGTAGCCGGAGTAGGCATCGAGGAATGACAACAGGTCACACCCAGTCGTGGAGTCAACAATCTGGTCGATGCGTGGCAACTGGAAGGGGTCTTTGGGACAAGCTTTATTGATATCTGTGTAATCAATACACAGCCTCCACTTCCCATTTGCCTTGCGCACTACCACTGGATTGGCCAACCACGTTGGATGGAGCACTCCTCTTACCAAACCCGCTGCTTCCAATTTCCGGATCTCCTCTGTGATGAACTCTTATCGTTCCAAAGCTTGCTTCCTGACCTTCAGCTTGACGGGCCGCGCATGAGGACAGACAGCAAGGTGGTGCTCAATCACCTCCGTGGGAACGCCGGGGATGTCGGATTCTTGCCAGGCAAACACATCGACATTTTCCCGCAGGAAGGTGACGAGCGCGTCTTCCTATTTGACGTCAAGGGTGGAGCTTATGGTGAAAGCCCCTCCTGTGTCGTTCTCCTTGACAGAAACCTTCTTGGTTCCCGACGGTGTGGCCCTGGACTTCTTGTTTTTGCCGGTGGAGCTCTCTGGCACGTCCTCAACGGGAACACTACACTCCGAAGAGGTGCGCTTGCCGGAGTGGGTGTCCGAGGTCTCACCGGTCTTCTTCTTCTTCTTCTTCTTGGCGGAGCTCTCTGGCACGTCCTCGACGGGAGCACTACACTACGAAGAGGTGCGCTTGCCGGAGTGGGTGTCCGAGGTCTCACCGGTCTTCTTCTTCTTCCCTCCCGGGGCTCAAGTGGCAGGAGCAAGTGCCCTCGTGGCGGCAGCTGCTGCAACTGCTTGCTGGTATAGTTGGTCAGCGCAAATCAGCGCATCTTTCTTATCAAAGGGGATGGTGATGATTGTCACAGGCCCTGGCATCTTCAGGGTGTTGTAGGTGTAGTGTGACACTGCCATGAACTTGGCCAGCGCTGTGCGGCCAAGGATCCCGTTTTAAGGCAAGGGGATCTTGGCAACATCGAACACGATCCTTTCTGTCGTGTAGTTCAGATCACTTCCCAAAGTCACGGGCAACGTGACCTTTCCCTTTGGTTGACTTCTCCCCGGGTTGACCCTCTGAAACGTGCCTGTCTCTTCGAGGTCTCCGTCAGGAATTTGCAGCTTCTCGATCACGGTGGGCGAGAGTAGGTTCAGACCGGCCCCGCCATCGACTAGCATCTTTGTCACCTTGAGGTTGCGTATTGTTGGTGAAACCAACAATGGCAAGCACCCGACCGCAGTAGTGCAAACAGGGTGATCCTCAGTGTCAAAAATGATAGGCGTGCTGGACCATTTCAGCGGCTTTTCGGCATCGTACGACGGCTCCGCCGCTGTAATCTCATGCGCCCACTGTTTAAGTTGACCGTGAGAAGTATGCAGCGAGGCGCCGCCATCGATGCACATGGCCTATCAGAACACCTCCCTGATCTCCCTCTATATGAAGTAGTAGTATAGCACAACATCATAATTAGCAATGAATGAGCAACCTTTGAAAATAGTTGGGATAATTAAAAAGATTCTAATATGTTTATTTTAGCATATCAGAACATTTAATATGTATATCTGACTTCAGCACCAGGCATCATGGTTACTCATCTTGGTTTGATACTGATCAAGTAGTATCATGTTGATCCCCTGTTTTAGTTATTGTTTCTGTCCCCTGTCTCTCTGTCTGCTATTCTGCTCTTTCTTAGCAGCATGTTGATTCTTAGATTCCAATAGTATTTAGAAAGTAACAAATTTATTTTTATGTGCGAATTTTATTCTTAAGCTTCTGGCAGCCTTCACAGTTAGTTTTCTCTGATTTTGTGTGGTTTACGGGCAGTAAGCATCCTTGGGTGTTCTTTACATGCTTGTCTCTAGGGGCCTCCTGATGGAGTCCTATAATACCACTAGGCCACAACAGCCAAGCAGTACGTTTTACTGTAACCTATATAGCTGTCATAGGTAGTTGTGTTGTTGATCCAACAACATGCTTCTCTGTTTCTGCATGCCAAGGCAACTTGTTGTTGTTAATTGTCTCAGTTTATTTGAATTGATTTGAGATAAGTCACTTGCTGATAAGTAATTGGTCGTGGTGCTTCATTTCGTATGCTGAGCTGCTGGCACATTATAGCTTCTAAAATGGACCATACTTATGGCAACATACTATCAGAATATGAAAGGAGGGATCCATGTCTTTACTTTGCTGACGGAGTCCTATAATACCCCCAGGCCACAATATCCAAGCAGTGCATTTTACTGTAGCCTATATAGTCGTCATATGTAGTTGTATTGTTGATCCGACAACATGCTTCTCTGTTTCTGCATACCAAGGCAGCTTGCTGCTATTAATTTTGTTAGTTTATTTGAATTGATCTTAGATAAGTCACTTGCTAGAAAATAATTGGTCATGGTGCCACCTTCATTTGATGAGGTACATTCAGATTTGTTTTTTTATTACTTTATGGATCATTCTCTTCTCATTACAGTGCTGGACAATTTGATGAGAAATTATCTTCTCTTTGATGGTCCAGGTTCAGAGTTCACTGCTATGAAAGAAGAAGGCATAGATTTGCCTCGTGGAATTGCCAGTAGAATCACAGTAAGAACGAGTAAAAATCTACGACAGGCAATACATTATTTTGAAGCTACATGGAAAGCAAAGTAAGCACATGGATCCCTCCTTTCATATTCTGATGGTCTGTCGCCATAAGTATGGTCCATTTTGGAAGCCACAATGTGCCAGCAACCTAGCATAGAACTGGTCAACGTATTGTGCGAATGCTGCTACTATGTGAAAATTGTTGTTGCCCTACCAAAAGAAATCGTTCCACACCATGATTTGATTCTCCTTTGTTTTAAGTGTTTGCAAGTTACAAGTGCATGATATTATATTAATCATGAGAGCAATTTTAAATTGCCTGCAATTTGGCCGCAATCGCTCGCGATTTTCATGCAGTACAAAATCACAGGAGATTGCGGTAGATCGCACTGACATAGGCTACAATTTCACTTGAAATTTGGCTTCCGTTAAATCCTTTCTCCTGCGATTTTAAATTTTCAACTGATCTGTAGAGGTGCATGTTTCATCCTGGTTATCATTCTTGCTTACTGAGTGCTTGTTCATTCATTTTTTAATTACATTGATGCTATTTTGCTTTCAAAAGAATTAATATAATTTTTTGTTTACCATATTGATAAACAACTCCCTTGACAAGCACTACTATACTATACTACCCACTGTGTTGTTTACTTGTTTGGCTATTCAGTACGCGTGAGATTCATTTTTGGACTTCACAACAAGAGTAAAATTTATTGATTTAACTTCTACGCAGGTTGTGTCTCGTTCATGGGAAGATCGGAATTGATTGAGCATGATGTGTCACCTTATTTCATTTTGTGTGAAATCTCTACTCTACCTAATTGTTACCTGGTCTATGTGATCTCAAGAGCCCAGCCAAGATCATGCTTACATAGTTTATGTGATTTTTCAAGTATGGCAGCAAACGAGCCTCCTTTTGTGATTTTTCAAGTTTGGGCATAGTTATGAACCCTTCGCCAGAGGCCTCATCCCTAGATTGATGTAGGATCAAGATGATGGCAGCAGGGTTCCCATGACCATGTTCGCCACATTTGAGCTCCTCAAGCACGCCCCCAAGCTCGTAAGCTTCTCATATCTTCGGTCCCTTTAGCTGTTGCAATTTTGCCTTCAGTTTACAATGCCAGAAGAACACTAACCCTGTCTAGCATCAAGTCATTATTGTTATGGACACAGGAAAGTATTGGTATTTTCATAGGTAGTTTCTGAGCATTATTGTCTTGTGACACTGGCCAAGCATAAGCTGACATAGCGACATCTTTCAGCAATTTCCCGTATAGTTCAAGTACTGTGTTGGAACATTGTATTTTTTTAAAGAATCGAATCACACACAAAAGGGCCAGATTTTCTGGCACATAGTCCATGATTTGTACAAATAGCCACCTGTAATTCTTAATTCTAGAAATAGTACGAATGTGCTTTTCCCTGACTCCCACATCAGCCTATTGCTCTAATGTTTATTCCAGGTTGAGAATGGCAAGAAAAAGCTTATTCTCCATTGTACAAAGACTAGCATAGTTTTGAACTCCGTGCTGTCAGATCTTTTTCACCTGAAGCATGATCATCTGTGAAGTACGCCAAGAATTACGACAACATCAGGCCATTTGAGAGTGGGGGTTAAACTTCCCTGGAGTTCTTCTCCCTTAAACCTTACTGCAGCCTTTTTATTCACACCTCCTATGTGTTGTTGGTGACAACGAGGAATTGTTATCCACTTGAAAAAATAAAGATTAAATCGATGATGCTCTCAAAAGTAAAATGACTTTCTGAGCTGGATAGCGACTTTGTGAGCACCAATATAAAACTTATAAACCTTTCTCCATGTTTGTTATAATGATCTTTTCATTTCCTTTTTGTATATTGAACTTGAGAATATTATTCTGCTTTACTTCAACCATTATTATTTTATGTGTTCGTAGTATGACTATATGGTTCTCACTCAAAGTAGAGGCCCAACAAACTTTCTGGAGTCGAAAACTACAAATCCATCTATTCCTAGAATGGAGCTGGTTTGAGCTGAGCCTATAATTGAGCGGGTAGTTCGGTGGCACCGACATTCAGCTGAAAGTTTAGAGGAGGGTTAGTAAAGCAAATTTGTTCATGAGGAAATGTACCAGTAAAACATTGAATCAGAGTGCAAGTCAAATGCTCTTAGCAAAAAAATGTTGCTTTTCTTTAATATACAATTCTTATTATTTTTAGTTGGTATTGATATACAAAAGAAAATCTTGTGGCTTTTTTTGCCCTCTCATTAACCATTGTATTTTTTAGTCATATCAGTCTATGTAAAAGAATTCAGTACCTTAATGTTTTGTATATTTGGAAATGTCTAAAGGCGTGGTGTTTTATATAATTGTACGCTATGCTGCCTATGCCTTTCCCTGTAGCCTTAGTATGGTGATCTTTTTCTCTTTCCTATCATTCATCTTAAATTAAAAAAATATGAACCATTGAATTGTTCTACAATTTATCATTATTATTTGATTTATTTGTAGGCAATAGTTCTTCTGGAAAACAAATCATGTAACAAGCTAAAATAGAATCTTCAATGTTGAAGTTGGGAACATGTCACATGACTACTAGCTACAATTATTTGCAAATTCTATTAGTTGACAATGTTGATGTGTATCTTTGACGTCATTCATTTTGAACCACCAAATAATAGAAGTTGTTTGAATGGTAAATTATTTTTCCGGTTTCTAAGACCACGCTTGTTTATTTTGCTTTTACAAAATGTCGAACCGCTAGAAAACCACTAAAATGTGTATGCCCCATTGCAACGCACGAGCCCTTGTGCTAGTGTATATATAAGTATGTATATATATATATAAGTATGTATATATATAGGTCATGAAACCTGGTATACAGACAGTAGCCCATGATGCTTTGTTTGATTCTGTACAGAATCAGACAAAGGATCCATGTTATAGCATCTAACAGAGCAGAACTGTGTATTGTGTTTGAACAGGCTTCGCTAGTAGCGGCATTTGCCCAGGCCGCAGAGGTTTTCGAGCTCAATCGGAAGCTTCAACTAGCTGACGAGCAGCTCAACCTCGTCAACAAGCATTTCGATGAAACGCGAGGTATGCGGATTTTTGAAGAATTGAAATTTCAAAACACTACTCCCTCCGTTCCATAATGTAGTGCCTATAGATTTTTGTGAAAGTCAAACTTTGCTAACTTTGACCAAGTGTATAGAGAAAATTGTATGCATCTACAATACCAAACATGTACATTCTGAAAATATAACTCACGATGTATCAAATGATGTCCATTTGGTATTGTAGATGTACATACTTTTCTCTATAAACATGGTCAAAGTTTCTAATGTTTGACTTTTGTAAAAATCTATAGGCACTACATTATGGAACGGAGGAAGTATATTTTTTATCTGTGTGAGTATGAGCTCATTGTGTGATATGATTTTGTGTAACAGTGGACACGGCTGAGGTCGAGGCCCTTAAGGGCGAGCTCGGGAAGGCCAAGGTGAGCAAAGCACCCGCTCACAAAGCGGCTGCCGACCTGAAGGCCGAACAGGTCGTGCGTCAACACCACGAGTCACAGGTGGCCGAAGTCAAAGAAGAACTGCGAGATGCCATTCATAAGTGCGAGGCATTGGAGCAGAAGACTTCCGAGCAAGCCTCCAAACTCAATACGGCAGTCAATGCTACCAAGGAGGCACGAAAGGAATCACACAGCGCTCATGAGGAGATCAAACAAGCGCGGCAGATAGAGCTGGTAAGACCATTCTCTTGCAGAGTATCTTCGGAGGTCGGAGGTATCTTGCGTTGACGCGATTATGGAGTTCTCCAGGCGCGTTTGCGGATCTCCTGAGGAGCATTGCCGATGTCGCCCAATTCTTCCGAGCCTAGGAGGGGAACATCACTGAGAAGTTGTTCTGGTCGCAATTCCTTGTGCTAGAACGTCCAGTGCCCCTGAACGACTAGATGAAGCAGCTGGTCGAGCTGCATAATATGGCGGGTACGGCCAGGAGGGACTTAATAGTCCGGATATGGCCCGCTGATCCAATCCCAAGTAACTACTTTGGATTGGTGAAGCAACTCGTCAACGCGAGTCCACGGGTCGACGATGTTAAGCGTTTGGCCTGCATAGAGGGTGCACGAATGGCCCACGTCCGTGTCAAGATGCACTGGCCAAAGATGAAGGCCCTTGGGATAGCGACTGCTGGCCCTTCAGAGGGCAAAGATCATCGGAATTCGGAAAGGTACTTTGGCGATGTCTTAGAAGGACCCCGCATTGTAGAGGGCCAGTGCTCAAAGGATGTAATCTTTGAGTGATTGTATTTGGATTGTAAAGACTAAGCTTATGAACCGATGTATATATGATTTTGCGCTTTTTGTATTGTAAGCGACTTTTCCTCCTGTACGGCCATTTATTTATATCTGAAAGTTTCCAATCGTCGGCTTCAGCACCCATGTAGATACTACAGGGGTGTTCAGTAATGCGCGAACACTCTTTATCCAACGTCATGGTCGATAAAGGAGGTGTCCGCGGAGTGAACCAGGCAATCAGACCATATGGCTTTAATGCTTTCACTTAGCCATATGAGCTTGACTTGTGGAGCTAAGTACTAGCCCCTAGTGCGTGTGCGGCTTTCCGAATTGTGGTGCCCACTTTATGCGGCTGGGCGAGGACCAGCCCCTCGTATAACACATAGTAGATAACTATCGATCGTCCTATAAAACTAGGTCACCGGATCGCTGGCCATCTCTCGCTTCATCATGATAGATAGTTTTCGGCTTTCTCTACTAAGGTACTTAACCGGACGAGCCAGAAGTACAATCATATTAGTTCTCCCTTTACTACCTTAGCTAAACAATGTGGAACGTAAGGTGGTAAGCACAGGAGTCGGGCAACCCAACTATAGACCCAAGACAAGATTCGGAGCCGATGCATATAATGCAATATCCGGGACTCCGAATAGTTCCCTATAGGTGTTCGGACTTGGAGGTGTGCCAGGCCGAATACATCCCTCCAGGTATGAAGGCACATGTGGAATCTGATGTGGAGAGAGAACATAGGTGGTAACAAATGAAATCCAAGCGAATTGGAACCAAACTACTTCTTTTATATCCCGTTTAATACGGCGAGCCATGTGGTTACAGATAATGTCGATAACATCTTTGGGCATTTTACATGCGAACAAAAGAAAAGAAACTGAAAAAAGAAAGAAAAGTTTTACACAGATCCTGAATCTGACGAAGAAAAAGAAATTTTGATGGGGGGCCCTGTTGCACGTCTGCACCGTTCTCCTTTGTAATGTGTCCTAGAAGAGGGGAATTATGATGGCCGCCTGTAAAAAAGGAAAGAGAACTCTGGAAAAGAATGTCCTGCACAGCCGTAGATAAGGTGGGTTCTTTCAAAAACCTTTGAAAGAAAATATACTTGAAAGTCCAAATAGGGTCAAGCCGAACTATGGACTATTTATATGTAGTGTGCCCCCAGCGCCGCCCAAGGTATTTTAAGGGCGGTACGCGAGGTACATATTCTACTACCTTATGGGGCAGTCGTCAGGGGTGTAACTGCCAATCGAGCTCAGGTTCCTGTGAGCTGCCGCATTGTAGTGCGGTCCGGACACATTTAGAAGTGTCTGTGGTCTTGAAGACCGATGAACTATTCGGCTTGAATAAGCCGCTTTGAACCTCGGCTGCTAAGGCCGTAGTGTTTGCCTCTGTACGGAGGGAGCACTCCATATTTCCATTGACCGTGATGACGCCTCGTGGTCCAGGCATTTTGAGCTTCAAGTAAGTGTAATGTGGGACCGCATTAAAGCGGGCGAATGCCATTCTTCTGAGTACTGCATGATACCACCTTGGAAAGGAGCGATGTCAAAGATTAACTCCTCGCTTCAAAAGTTATCTGGAGAGCCGAATACGAACTCCAATGTTAATGAGCCCGTGCAGCGGGCCTCTACGCCAGGTATCACTCCTTTAAAGGTAGTGTTGTTGGGCTTAATACTTAATGGGTCTATCCCCATCTTGTGGACAGTGTCTTGGTATATCATATTTAGACCGCTTCCGCCGTCCATAAGGACTCGAGTTAGATGATATCCATCAATTATAGGATCAAGCACTAGGGCCGCCAAACCTCCGTGATGGATACTGGTTGGGTGATCCCTGCGATCAAAGGTGATCGGGCAAGCTGACCATGGGTTGAACATGGGGCAACAGGCTCTACGGCGTAAACGTCCCAGAGTGTGCGCTTGCGCTCCCTCTTGGGGATGGTAGCATAGATCATATCCACGGGTTTTACCTCCGGTAGAAATTTCTTCTGTCCCCTAGTGTTCGGCTGGTGAGGTTCATCCTCGTCTTCGCTTTGAGGCCCTATCCCCTTGTGTTCGGCATTTAACTTGCCGGCCTGTTTGAAGACCCCAACAGTTTCTGTTGGTGTGGTTTGCAGGTTTGTCAGGGGTGCCACCAATCTGGCAAGGCCGTTCTAGTATTTTGTCCAGGCTAGATGGACTGTCTCTATTGCCTTTGAATGGCTTCTTCCGTTGACCAGGCGTGGAGCCACCGAATCCGGTGTTTACTGCTGTGTCATCCGTGTCTCCGGTATTGTTTCGACGCTTGTTCTTATTGCACTGTGGCTTGCTGTTGCCGTCCCTGACTTTGCAAGTGCCAGGGTCGCTGGTGCTATTGCTGCTACGAGCTAGCCAGCGGTCTTCACCCGCACAAAAGCAGGTCATGAGTGTGGTAAGGGCTGCCATTATCCTCGGCTTCTCTTGGTCGAGGTGTCTAGCCAGCCACTCATCCCAAACACTATGCTTGAATGCCGCTAAGGCCTCGGCGTCCAGACAGTCAACAATTTGGTTCTTTTTGGTTAAGAACTGATTCCAAATCTTGCGGCCTGACTCCTCAGGTTGCTAGATTATGTGACTTAGATCGTCAGCATCCGGGGGCCGGACATAAGTCCCCTGAGTGTTAGCCCAAAAAGCACCCTCAAGCTCTTCCGAGCTTCCAATGGAGTTCTCTGGGAGGCTGTTTAACCAGTGCCGAGCTAGCCCTTTCACCTTGAGAGGTAAGTATTTGATGGCGTGGAGGTCATCTCCATGATCCATGTGGATGTTAAGAATAAAGTCTTTTATCCATACAACGGGGTCCCTCATTCCATCATATGCCTCGATGTTTACGGGTGTAAACCCTTCTGGAAAATGATGATCCATCACTTCATCGGTGAAGCACAGGGGGTGTGCAGCGCCCTGTATCGTGCGACATCGTGGCGTAGTTCGGACGGTATCTGTGTTCGGTGTTGGTTCCGAACTTGATTGTGCCCAGCGTGTTTGGCTTGATAGCCGCAGTCCCGCGTGGGAGCATGTTCTTTTGATCCGTAGATTGATCTGGCCTGGCCGGCTTTTTATTCAGGTCTTGACGTATATCGTACGTATCGCCCTGAGCCGCTGTATCCTTTCCTTTACGATGGGGAGGCGCGGATTGGTGTACGGCATTGATGGCCACTTTAAACCATCCATGAGGTGGCCGGTCCGGTTGATCGTCCTTATCGTACTTTGGCGGAATTGGCACAATGGCCTCGTCGTCAAATTGGGGCAGCAGTGTGCGTTTGGGATAACTCTTTGGTTGGCGGTCATGACCGTATCTTTCTTCAGCGTCTAGCACTTCATTCCATCTGTCATTGAGCGTATCCTGGTCAGCCTTAAGCCACTGATGCTGTTTTTTCAAGCTCCTTGTTGTAGCAATGAGTTTTTGCTAAAAGCGCTTTTGTTCGAGGGGTACCTCTGGGACTATGAATTCTTCGTCTCCCAGGCTGATGTCCTCTTTGGAGACAGGTGAATAGTTGTTATCTTTGGAATCATCGTGATCGGCGATTTGTTCAGGGCTGTGTGCGCCATCTTCCTGCTCGTCCTTCTCCACCGCTGGCTCTACGGGGTCATCGGCTTCCTCCAGATCTTCATTGTCTTCGGTGATAGTGTTACTTTCCCTTCCTTTATGCGATCGTGAGCAGCGTTTAGGAGGTTCATCGACGGGCTTATCCTACTCTGATCTTTATCGCCATCGTCTTCCTTCTCATTGGGTGCATCTACCATGTAGACATCGTAGGTAGAAGTGGCCGTCCATCGCCCAGTCACGGGCGGGTTTGTACTTAGATCGGCTTCGGCGTCGTGGTCGATCCCATCATATCTTCGGAAGCATAGTCTAGTAGATCGGCTAAGTCTTCGACCATGGATACCAAGTTGGCGGTGGGTGGGAAGCAAAATTCCATGTCTTCAGCCCCCAGTTCAAACTGGGCATAGTTTGGCTGGGAATCCTTTGTTAGGGTGAGAGATTGTAGTAAGTCCAACGCCTTGTTTAAAAGCGAGTGTTGGATATATGTTCAGGAATCTGTGGAGCCGGGCCCAGTGACAACCGCTTCATTGGGCCCGGAGAGTACGGATCCCAAAAGTCTGGAGCTCGTAATTAGGGACAAGTCCGGTGTTCCAGCGGCGGGGGGAGTCCCGCTCAATCCTGGTTCTGTGAGCGGCTCGAACGCTGCTAAATATGCGGTTTCCGTGGCGGGGTTAATCTTCCGGTCTTCGGATAAAGCGATCTGCTCCGGATCTAAGGCCAGAGCCATTGCGGGTTTTGACCCCTGGACGGGATACGATGACAAATCTAAGACGTCTTCATCGTGTAGGCAGGGGGCAGCGGCCATGGGTGTGAATCTGTCGAAGATGAAGTCTCCACGGACATCAGCAACATAGTTCAAGCTTCCAAACCTGATCTGATGACCAGAGGCATAGCTGTCAACCTGCTCGTGGTGGTCGTCTATGTTGGCACAAAGCACGAAGCCACCAAACACAATAAGCTGGCCGGGGAGGAAAATTCCCTCAATGGGGGCGCCGTCGTTGATGAAAAAGCAAGCCATTAATCCTTCTGTCGATGAGACAGTGGAACTCTCAATGAAAGCACCAATGTCGGTGTCAAAACCGGCGGATCTCGGGTAGGGGGTCCCGAACTATGTGTCTGAGGATCAATGGTAACAAAAGACTGGGGACACGATGTTTACCCAGGTTCAGGCCCTCTCGATCAAGGTAATACCCTTCTTCCTGCTTGATTGATCATGATGAATATAGGGTTACCAGAGTTGACCTACCTCGAGATCGTAATGGCTAAAACCCTATGAGTCTAGCCTATGCAATTGTGATTGTGTCCGTATGGACTAAACCCTCCGGTTTATATATGCACCAGAGGGACCTAGGGTTGTACCTGATCATCTTGCAGAGGAAGGAAAATAGTACACCCGGACTCTAAACTTGGTATTTTACACATATGGTAGTCCTATCCGCATACATGAGATAGTCTTTAGTGATAATCTTCATTGCCCACCAGTCCGGCCCATAACGAGTAATCCGGCCACCTGAGGGCCCCTTAATCCAGGACTCCCTCACCTCTGGCCACTTCCCGTGGCTCCACTCGGAGAGCATCGTCGAGCAAAGCGCCTCGAGTGCCACCTGTGGCTGTGTCTCAGAATTGAAGTGGTTTGTCTTGGGGTGGTGCTGATCATGTTTCCCCTGTGTCAATTGCCTTACCTTTGGTGCCGACTCCTCCAGCTTCAGGGCTGACTGGTCAGCCTCAGGTGTTGATTCCTCTGGCTTCGGGACCGACTAAAGATCTGGTTCCTCCTGCTACGACGCCACCTCCCCCATCCATCATATTCACTCTACATCACGTCCTTGAGGAACAAACTGGGGCTAGCAAAGAGGCTATGATCTAGGCCAATCTGATGATGAAACGGCTGAAGGAGGCGTATGAGGCTAGCCGGCTAGCTTATGATTCCAGTACAACTCTTCAGGCGAATGTCCGAGTAAGTGCGATTGTAAGTTGATTTCTGAAGCTGTTTCTTGTATATCTTGACAATGTACACCCAATGGGTGTTTTTGACTTGCAATGCTCATGTAGTCTTGCTCGTAGCTCTTCACTTGACCATGTCGAGTGGTATTTCTCCACTGGGGGCATGCTGAGTGCACCCACTGGGTGTAGTCCACGAGACCGTCGTCGAATATTTGATTCGGCAGGGGTCTTAGAACATACTTTTTTAAAATCTTCACTCGGGCTGATCCAGCTATGTCGTGTGGAATTTCTCAAGTGGGGGCTGATACGTCCAAAACGTATATATAATTTCTGCTTGCTCCATGCCCTTTTTGTGTGATATTGCTATGATATTTATGCACTTCCATACACTTTTTATCATGTTTGGACTAACCTACTAATGGTTGCAAAAGTGCACAATGTTCTTGTTTTACACTTTATTGTGTAGGAATTACTTGGAAATTTACAAAAACGCAAAAGGAGTCGTATTGGAGTAGGACTCTGACTTTCCTGAAATCTATCTGAGAACGTTTTTTAAAGATCGTCATGTTCCGGCCCGAAGACGACGTCAAAAGAAAAAAGTCTAGTTGCAAAAGTTGTGGGGAATTTCGAGGCGATGCTTCTGGATATAAAATTCGTCCAAACCGGAGTCCGGGCGGCCGAGTAAAGCCCGTTTTACTGAGGCCCAAAATCTGATGACGGGAATCCGAGAGTCTATATAAAGAGAGGAAACCTAGGTCACCAAGGGCCACGAATTTTCCTCCTCCCGAGCCGCCGTCTTGGAGGGGAGGACCAGCACCATTGCAGCACCATCCACAAGGAAGAAGGGGGGCCAAGGAGCCGCTGCCCCCTAGGGCCGCCGCCGCCTTCGTGGCTGCCGCCGGCCATCTCCTCCTCGCGGGGCTGCACCTCTCCATCAACACCATCATCAACCTCCTCCTCACCATGTCCATGCGTGAGTAGTTTCCTCCGAGGCCGAGGGCTCGTACGTGTAGCTATGTGGTTATCTCTCTCTCCCATGATGTGATCTTCGTTGTGATCATAGGCTATGTTAATCTAGGGTGATCCCATGATATTTCTCCTTCCTCTATGTATTGGATTGATGTACTCACTTGTCTTTATCTAGTATAATCGCCGAGACCAAGGTGACAGCGGTCTATTGGACATGGATTATAAAAATATTTTCATGAGTGATTTCCTCTCTTGTGTGTTGATTGAAGATTGAGAGTCTCTTGGTGCTTGTCTTTGACTATCCTTTAGATATGTTGTGGTGATTGTGGGACTCTCTTTGGATGGCCGCGGTGACATCGGGAAATCCTTAGATTGAGAACTACAAACTTTGAGGTTTGCTTTTGTAGCCCTACATAATTCTCGTCCTCTCTTGACCACGAAGGAATGACCTCCGGGTGCGTCTCCATTGCATGTTTTATGGGAAATATCATGTGATTCGATTATGTCAATGTTCTTGGGAGTTGCCACTAGTGAAAGTATGATCCCTAGGCCTTGTTTCCACCATTGCAATACCATTTGTGCTCATGTTTACCGCTTGTTTGCTTGCTGCACTTTTTATTACAGATTTATATTACTTTGTTTTGCCATCCATATCACTTGCCATTTAACATCTCTTCGCCGAACTAGTGCACCTATACATCTGACAAGTGTATTAGGTGTGTTGGGGACACAAGAGACTTCTTGTATTTTAGTTGCAGGGTTGCTTGAGAGAGACCATCTTCAACCTCTACTTCCCTGAGTTCGATAAACCTTAGGTCATCCACTTGAAGGAAATTGCTGCTGTCCTACAAACCTCTGCGCTTGGAGGCCCAACATAGTCTACAAGAGTAGAAGCGTGTGTAGACATCAAGCTATTTCTGGCGCCGTTGCCGGGGAGGTGAGTGCTTGAAGGTATATCTTTAGATCTTGCAATTAAATATTTTTGTTTCTTGTTTTTATTTTCACTAGTTTTGCTTAATGGAAAACAACAAAAATATGAGAGAGCTTTATAAGCTCTACCTTGAACTTGGACATGATGTATTCGAAGAGAAAATTAAAAAACCTTTGGAACTTTATTATTTGCATAACAATCATGATGGTGGTGATGTTATTAGTATGTTTTTATTTAATATCAATATTGCTAATGACATGGAAAGCTCTAAGCTTGGGGATGACACGTTTGATGAACATGATATTTTTAGTCCCCCAACTTTTGAGGAGAAAATTTACTTTGATGATACTATGCCTCCTATATATGATGATTACAATGATGAATATGATATTTTCAGTCCACCTACTATTGAGGATAAAATTTATTATGATTATGATATGCCTCCTAAATACGATGATTACCATGATGGTTATGATAGTCTTACTCTCACTATTCCTAATAAGAAAGATTTTGCTTATATGAAGAGTAATGACACTTTTATGCTTTTGGATCATGGAAATAATGCCTTATGTGATAGTTATATTGTTGAGTTCATCCATGATGCCACTGAAATTTATAATGAGAGAGGGAGACATGGTTCTAAATATCTTAATAATAAGAAGTTTCCTCTTTTTATGGTGAATATTTTGAAGTTATGCTTGTTTTGCCTTCCTATGCTTATTGCTTTGTGCTTCAATGAATTATTCTATTGCAATATTCCTATGCATAGGAAGCATGTTAGGCTTAAATGTGTTTGGTATTTGCTTCTTGATGCTCTCTTTTGTTCTTCAACTCTTATTCCTACGAGAGCATCATTAAAGTCTTATGCCTAGCTTAAAGGCATAAAAGAAAGCGCTTTTGGGAGGCAGCCCACAATGAATAAAATTTTATTTTGCTTTTGTTGTGTCTTGATGTTGTTACTATAGTAGCATCATCACTGTATCTTTACTTTTCAGCTTTGTGCCAAGTGTAGCCTCTGATTGCAAGAAAGTTCAAAAGTTGTGACGTGCTGTCCAGGAAACAGATTATGTCCTTGGATAGAAAAATTCGTATAAAATCACCAGATCATCTTTTTGGTCTGAATTTTTTCAACAGCGTGCTCTGTACAATTGGCCTTCGGGCGTCTGTTCTGAGTTTATTGATTAGAGTTGCAGAAGTGCCCAGAAAAAATCATTTACTACCTGCTGGTCTGTTTTTCACAGATTCTGTCATGTTTTGCCTTTCCTTCATTTTGCAAACCTTGAGCTTGCTTTTTCTTTGCAAAAAACTTTTGGCAATCTTGGGAAACAGTAGACCTTCAAGAATATCCTTATTTCCAGCAAGGAACAATTATTTTATTAAGGGTACTAACCTCGCTAATCAGATTATGATGAGTTATGTATGAAGGGAGATTTCAAGTGTGCGAGGGAAGATGATAAAAAGATTCAGGAGTGTCAAACGCTCAAGCTTAGGGATGCCCCCGTGCACCCCAAGACATATTCAAGAAGACTCAAGCGTCTAAGCTTGGGGATGCCCCCGTGCATCCCCTTCTCCATCAACAATTATCAGTTCGTCTTTCGTTCCACTATATTTTTATCACTTCATGTGTTATGTGCTATGCTTGGAGCGTCTTGCTTTAGTTTCCTTTTTAGTTTTCTTTAGCTTTGCTTGCTGTTCATAACGAGTTGGAACTCAGCTTGGAGAGAAACACGCTCCACTTCAACCTAGAGCACAACATAGAATTTTCATGTCTATCCTTGCTGTGTGTGTTCTTTATCTTTCAATAGCTACTATCATGTTCAGCTCTTAGTTTCCATGATTATCTTTTTAAAGAGCTTTTGTTTAGTTGGTCGCTGGAACTCTCTTTAGTATCATGCTTATCTTGTTAAGAGAGTTGGCTTTTGTTGCATTGGTCGATATGTCTATGATAAAAATGCTATGTGCATAATGGTGCTTAGTAGTTCATGTTTTCTTATGGTTAGTCTCAAAAAGCTGGGGGGTTCCCAATGTGTTATTGGAGTACCAACATGATTTGTTTGCCTATGATGTGGTATGGTTTAGTGATATCTTCCTTCAAGAATTTATTTTGATTGACTTGGCGTATGCTCACACATATTTAAGACTGTAAAGAAAGTCTGTCAAGCCTTGATGATCTTTAATTTCCGAGTAGCGATATAACTTCCATGCCCTATTCAATGTTGCTTTGTCGCTCTGCATGATTATGACCGTCATTGCTCTTTTAGTTGGTCGCTCCCAGTCTTTTGCTAACCTCCACCTGTACTAAGCGGACTGACTGCTTGTGCATCCAAAATCCTTTAAACCAGTTATGCCATATGAGTCCACCATACCTTCCTATACATGGTATTTACCTGCCATTCCTAACGAAGACTTTCATGTACCATCTCGAAATTATTCAAAAAAAAGCATTCCTATTTTGTGCCTCTGTTTTAGCTCATGAGGAAGTAGTAGTTAATTCATGATCTTTTTAAGTTGGACAAGCTTCACCCCAGGATTGCATGTCTAATGTGCAAACCCATAATACGAGAAGGAACTGGCATAGAGTGCGCCCGGCTCATTAAAATAATACAACAAACAAACCCTCCTTCACGCTTTGTTCATGAGAAATCGGAAAACTTTGGCAGTGATAAACAAAGGAGATTAAGAGGATGTGATCGTCCTCATTCGGGAGCCGTTCCTCGAAACTTGTCCAGCTCAAGAGGTAATTGAGTTATCTGCTAGCATTCGTTGACGAAACATGCATATCTAAAAAAAATTATTACCTCTGTTTTTAAAACCAAGAGCTCTGGTACATGTTTAGTTTTTGTTTCCGACCACGGGTTTTCAACCTTGCCAATAAAAGCCACGGTTCGAGAGTCTCCACCTTCTTTAAAGCACCAACTATTGAGAGCATGATTGTCATTCTGAGTGTAATGTGCATTGTCCCAAAGTACCATTGTCTTTTGCATGATTATGATATCGTTTATTCTGAAATCATTGTATCTAGTCGTCACTTAAACTTTGGAGGTGCCCCTGCATTTATGTTTTGCTTCACTAAAGGGGGCAAGCGAGATATCACTTTGTCATATTTGCACACCATGCTCACTACAAATCTATTGAGTGTTTTAGTATCATATTGTAAAACTTTCAGTTCTTTGTGATTTTCTCATGAGGCAACTTAATTACTACAGATTCATTGTCTCAGTAAGCACTTGTCATGTGACTGTGAAAAGTTCTTATATGGTTAATAGCATGTCACCATAGAAATTATGCTTGTTATCATTTACCTACTCGAGGACGAGCAGGAATTAAGCTTGGGGATGTTGATACGTCCAAAACGTATCTATAATTTCTGCTTGCTTCATGCCCTTTTTGTGTGATATTGCTATGATATTTATGCACTTCCATACACTTTTGATCATATTTGGACTAACCTACTAATGGTTGCAAAAGTGCACAATATTCTTGTTTTACACTTTATTGTGTATGAATTACTTGGAAATTGACAAAAACGCAAAAGGAGTCGTATTGGAGTAGGACTCTGACTTTCCTGAAATCTATCTGAGAACGTTTTTTAAAGATCGTCATGTTCCGGCCCGAAGACGACGTCAAAAGAAAAAAGTCTAGTTGCAAAAGTTGTGGGGAATTTCGAGGCGATGCTTCTGGATATAAAATTCGTCCAAACCGGAGTCCGGGCGGCCGAGTAAAGCCCGTTTTACTGAGGCCCAAAATCTGATGACGGGAATCCGAGAGTCTATATAAAGAGAGGAAACCTAGGTCACCAAGGGCCACGAATTTTCCTCCTCCCGAGCCGCCGTCTTGGAGGGGAGGACCAGCACCATTGCAGCACCATCCACAACGAAGAAGGGGGGCCAAGGAGCCGCTGCCCCCTAGGGCCGCCGCCGCCCCGAGGGCCGCCGCCGCCTCCGTGGCTGCCGCCGGCCATCTCCTCCTCGCGGGGCTGCACCTCTCCATCAACACCATCATCAACCTCCTCCTCACCATGTCCATGCGTGAGTAGTTTCCTCCGGGGCCGAGGGCTCGTACGTGTAGCTATGTGGTTATCCCTCTCTCCCATGATGTGATCGTCGTTGTGATCATAGGCTATGTTAATCTAGGGTGATCCCATGATATTTCCCCTTCCTCTATGTATTGGATTGATGTACTCACTTGTCTTTATCTAGTATAATCCCCGAGACCAAGGTGACAGCGGTCTATTGGACATGGATTAGAAAAATATTTTCATGAGTGATTTCCTCTCTTGTGTGTTGATTGAAGATTGAGAGTCTCTTGGTGCTTGTCTTTGACTATCCTTTAGATATGTTGTGGTGATTGTGGGACTCTCTTTGGATGGCCCGGTGACATCGGGAAATCCTTAGATTGAGAACTACAAACTTTGAGGTTTGCTTTTGTAGCCCTACATAATTCTCATCCTCTCTTGACCACGAAGGAATGACCTCCGGGTGCGTCTCCATTGCATGTTTTATGAGAAATATCATGTGATTCGATTATGTTAATGTTGTTGGGAGTTGCCACTAGTGAAAGTATGATCCCTAGGCCTTGTTTCCACCATTGCAATACCATTTGTGCTCACGTTTACCCCTTGTTTGCTTGCTGCACTTTTTATTACAAATTTATATTACTTTGTTTTGCCATCCATATCACTTGCCATTTAACATCTCTTCGCCGAACTAGTGCACCTATACATCTGACAAGTGTATTAGGTGTGTTGGGGACACAAGAGACTTCTTGTATTTTAGTTGCAGGGTTGCTTGAGAGAGACCATCTTCAACCTCTACTTCCCTGAGTTCGATAAACCTTAGGTCATCCACTTGAGGGAAATTGCTGCTGTCCTACAAACATCTGCGCTTGGAGGCCCAACATAGTCTACAAGAGTAGAAGCGTGTGTAGACATCAGGGGCACGCAAAGTGCACCCGCTGGGTTTAGTCCCTGAGAACGATGTCGAATGTTTGATTCGGCAGGGGTCTGTGTACCTTGCTTAACGATTGAGCTTGTTCTTTTCCATTCGGAAGTGTATGACTCATTTGAGAATCTTTTCTTAACATCGACTGGTTTGCTTCTTTGTTAATCTCAGAAAACTTGTGAGCTCGGGACCCAGTACACTGCTCTTGAGAAGGAGATGATCCATATTCGACTAGACCAGGACTTGGAGAAAAAGAACATGGCATGTGCTCAGACAGAGGTGAAGACCATGGGAGGTATTTTTTGTTGACTGCATGCACTGTCTCCCTTTCTTTTTGTCCTTTGAGATTGTTGTTTCAGTCGAGTAGATGTGCGTAGTGAAACCATCATCTTCAAGCGTGACTCATGAATGTTCTTTCTTTAGACACCATGAAGCAGGCCCTGGAGGATAAGAACAAATCACTCGCGGATGCGGGGAAGGTGGCTAGGGAGAAGGCCGCAGCTACTGAAGTCAAGCTAGCCTTGGTTGGTAAGTTGGAGGAGGAGAACGCAGCCCTGAAGGACGCTATTGAAGAACTCAAGAAGGAGCAAGCCGAGTGGGCCAAGAAAGTCGAGGATCAGGCCAAGGTCTTTGAACTGGAGAAAATGAGTCTGGACGACAAGGTTGGGTAGCTCACTCAGGGGAGGGATGTGCTGGAGAAGTATTTACGGGGCTTTGCCAAAAAAATGTATGGCGTGCTGGAAGGTATCTCTCTTTGCCCGAGTGAATTTTTGCAAATCTTGAAAGTGATGTCATGACTAATTCCATCTTTCGTCACTGTGCAGAGTTCTGTTAGATTTTCGAGCTGGAGACTGATCGGATCGAGACGGACCTGGATCCCACCAAATCACTCGTCAAGGATGCAATGGCTCCTAACATGTTGCGACTGGAAGCTCATATCAGCGATGTCCAGGGATACATAACTCGTCTGAGGGCTGCGCTGGCGCTGATAGACAAGGAGCTGTGGCCGGAGGATACGTTCCAGAATGATCTTGAATCCATGATAGCCTAACTCAATGAGATCCTTGGCCGAGTGCAATCATGGAAGAAATATGCCGCCCGTTGTGGAGCTGATGCGGCACTTTCGCTCGTTCGGGTACATTGCAGGGATGTTAAGGAAGAAAAAATGAAGGCTCTCCAGATTGCAAATATGAAGAAACTTCAATTTGCGACCTTCATGGAAACGGTCATCGATGTTGCCACTTAGATTGTTGATGGCATTTACCTTGACACCTTCGTCGAGCTAGCGAGTCCTACCGGCACATGAGAAACTTTAAGCCCTGAATATATTTTAGCTGAAACTTTTATTTGCCTCGGTATGCTGAGTGATTTTGTAATCACTAAAACTCCTTTGGGCCTTTAGCCCGGGTACTTCGATCTTTCCTTGAGACGCTGGATTTATCCGAATGTTTGCTTTCCATTTGCTTGCGTGGTTAGGTCTTTTTCATAACTTAGGCAAACGTTGGTTCGCAGCTAAGCCTCCGAGTGAGAGAGACGCTTGTCACTCGGAGTAGTTTTTAACTTAGGCGAAATGGGTTCGCAGCGAAGCCCTCGAGTGAGATGGATGCTCGTCACTCATAGTAGTTTTTAACTTAGGCGAAACAGGTTCACATCTAAGCCCCGAGTGAGAGGGATGCTAGTCACTCGGAATATTATTTTAAGTTAGGCGAAACGGGTGCACAGCTAAGCCCCCGAGTGAGAGGGATGCTCGTCACTCGGAGTAGTTTTTAACTTAGGCAAAATGGGTTCGTAGCTAAGCCCCCGAGT
>LR738709.1:172728801-172798658 GCA_902687465.1 Secale cereale
GAAATGGGTTCGCAGCTAAGCCCCCGAGTGAGAGGGATGCTCGTCACTCGTAATAATTTTTTAACTTAGGTGAAACGGGTTCATAGCTAAGCCCCCAAGTGAGAGGAATGCTCGTCACTCGGAGTAGTTTTTAACTTGGGCGAAATGGGTTCGCAGCCAAGCCCCCAAGTGAGAGGGATGCTCGTCACTCGGAATAGTTTTTTAACCTAGGCAATATAGGTTCGCAGCTAAGCCCCCTAGTGAGAGGGATGCTCGTCACTCGGAGTAGTTTTTAACTTAGATGCCGGTCGGGTATCCACAAGAGTAGTGGCGTGATAAACCGCCTGACACTCGAGGGACGCCACAAAAGGACTTGAAAATAAAAAACGAATGTCCGGGGTAGACTAGCCAGCCCCTGAGACACTCTGGAAAGTAAAATAAGAGCAGGGGTTTAGTTCACAAATATAATCATATCATCAAATATACTAATGGTAACATCAGTAGCAACGATAATTATCCTGCAAAATAACCATGCTCAATCTTTAAAATATTTCCTCCGGAGACCGACTCTAAGACCGACACTTGACCAACCCAGACTGTAGTCCTTAACCACAGACACGGCTATTCGAATAGATACGACTCTGCAGAGGGTGTACTCTTTACCCACGAGTATAGGATTTCTTTAGTCAGTATCGGGACACTGACTAATTCCCATTATGGTCTTTGGGTTGAAAACACACCTGACCAGCACACACCAGCTTAACTTTTCTGCTGCCAGGAATCACCCAGAACAACAATTAAGTAAAACTCTAAGTCGGAGAGGCTACAACCTCCATGAGCATGGGATCACTATTCATACGCGCGGATTACAAGGGTACACTCCCTCTCGGCATCACAACAGCCGGAAACACCCATGCCCCCTGACCCGATGACTGGATTTAGTCCAGGGCCCTGGAAACCCTCATCGTGGCCCTCTGTACGGTGTGTGCATGGAAAGGGGTTAACAACTTACTAAACCATACCTTACCCGAGGCAGGGACAAGTGGTAGCACGGAACAAGTATGGGGTTACCGGAACAAGACTCGATCTATGGCCGACTCAGGAGGCTTAGGTTTCCTGCAATGGTTAGCACAACAAGATTATTCTTTCAACCATATCATCAGGACAGGGCCACAACCCTTGTCTGCTTCCACATATATCTCATGACACCACCGTGTCAAATATGGTCCGTGCCCACCGGCACGTCCAAAACAGGAGCACATTCCTGGATTCTCATAACTTATGCATGTTGCAAATTTGAAGGGAATGCATGCAAGAGAAAATATAGTCATGACCATGCATGCATGCAATACTTCTACTCATATGAGATTCTTATCAAGAACTAACAAACCATGCATCAAATATTCTAGTATGCAAACATTCACCATATCAAGTGTTCAAAATGCTTGCCTTAGATATGAAAAGGTGCTGGTTACTTTACAAAGAATCATCTCCCCTTCAATTCCTATTTTCAAAAATATCTAAATTACCACATAATTCAAAAACAGCACTAAAAAGTATTTCAAATGTTTTTGAAATAAATAATAAAATAGACTAGAGGATATTTAAGGAATAACAGAAAAAGAATTAATTCATTTAGAGTTCATATGAATTAGTGATGGTATTACTAAGTTGAAAAACATGATTAAAGGCAATATTAAATTCATTAAACAGAAACTATGCACAGTATATAAAAAAATTCACTTAATTTAAATAAACAGAGCATGATTTTAGGAGTCTAAATAAATTTGAATAATTAAATTAGGATTTGAACTGGTGGCTGAGGAATTATTTGAAGATTTGCTGAAAAAGAAAAGGGAAATGTCAGAGAGGCGCCTTGAGCGCTGAATAGCCGGACGGCGTCACTGGGCCGAGCCCAGCTGCTTCGGCAGTGTGGGAGATGACGTGGCGAGGGTGTGGGTCACTGACAGTGGGCCCGCCTGGCCCACTGGTCAGGTTTGACCACGGTCCACCCGCCCTTCTTCCTGGCGACAGAACAGGGCGGGACTCCGGCGAAGCTCGCCGGCGAACGGTGGGGCCCCACGGCGAGCCGAGCCCACCGTTGAGTCCAGGAGGCCGAGGCGGTCCCAAGGGTACCCTCCTTGGTCGCCGGAGTAGACGGGGTCGCCGACGGCGAGCACATCCGAAGAGCTCCGGCGAGGCGATTTGGGCGTTTCGTCTACGGTAGTCCCCGAGCCAAAATAAGAGGTGGGATGGATTCTTGGAATCAGGAGGAAGCTGTTGGTGAAGAGATTGGAGGTGGGGAGGCTGTGGTCTCGTCGGAACCATTGGAGGGGTGGCGGTGGCCGTGGTTGTCGGGGAAGAAGAAGACGACCGTCTCCGGTCGTTTTGCTTCCATAGGGAGCTTGCAGAGGGCGAAGGGAGTGGTGTCGTGCGGAGTGGAGTGAGCTCGGGGCTTTATATAGCCGGGGCGAGACGGTTCGGCGGGTTCCAGAAAACGGACACGGTGGCGATCGCCATTACTCCGGCAGGCGAGGTCGTTGGGTGGCCGGTGAGGGTCGGTAGCGGACGGTGGCCGGCCGCAGTTACTCCCCTGGCGAGCTGGCTGCCCCGGGAGGCGCCAGGTAGCCTGGACGGCGCCGTCCACGGCATACAGTGGCGACGGCCATTAATGGCAGACGCGGCCGGTGGCGAGGCCGTTGACGGACGGCGGGGTTTGGTGAAGATGGTGGTGGCTTGGAGTGATGGCGGACGTCGTGTTTGGTTCGGAGGTGAGCCACGCGTCCAGGGCGTTGAAGGTCGGTGCGACGTGGCGATGCGGGACTCGTCGGGCGGCGGCTCCGGTCGGCGTGGACGGTGCTAGAGGACAGACGGAGGTGTCGGAGAGGTAGGTGGTGGTCGGGCTGATCCAGTGGGAGGCTCGGGCGAGCAGGGGAGGCAGCAGGGCAGTGACAGGAGCCCGATGTCAGCGCGTGCAATAACTGCGCTCTGCTCGTGCTCCGGACATGCCTCTGAGGTGTTCGACGAAATGCCAATGGCATCTACAGGGACCCAAACAAGTTGACAAATAACAGGATGGTGCCTCTAGACATAGTAGAAGTGATGGACATGGTGTTTTGGGAAGAGGGGCTAGTATCTAGTGCAATCCAAAAAGGTGCCCAACTTCTGTCATGAGCTCAAGGTGCTCGACAGAATGTTAGGGTGACCTAGGTGATCTTTCTGGATGAGAAACTTGGCAGGATGAGGTCTCTTTAGATGGTAGAGATTATGGTGAAGTTATTATGGGAAAAGGAAATACTGGCTAGTGCAAGTTTTACGGAAATTTAGTTCTGGGCTGAATATTCAGAGGGGTATTTGGTGGGTCTAAAAGATGCTAATGGAGCTGATCTTCTGGAGTTAAGGTTTTGGTTGGAAGAACAAGAAGATGGTCAAGGCTCAGAATTTTTGGAGCAAGAAATAATAGGGTTGTAGTAGAAACCTAGAAGATGGACAGAAATGAAAAAGAGGATGGTTCACTCATAATTTGCAAAACACCAAGTTGGGTTTTTGCACCAAAGTAACATATAGGCATCACAGGACCTCTCAGAATTATAGTGGAATTTTTAGAGAATTATTTAAAATAGTAGTAGTGCAACAGAAGCAGTTAAAACACTGCAAAAGCTATTAAAAGAGTTTTCTAAGGCAAAATTTTATTATGAAAAATAATTTCTAATGTTATCAAACAAATAATGAAATGACCCAAGACACAACCAGAGCCCACAAAATTATTTTTCCAAAAATTTTACTATATGAAGAGAAGATTTTTGAAGGACAGGTATAGAAGAGGCTTAAAAATGATTAAAGAACCTAATATAATTCAAAAAATTTATTTCTAGCCAAATTTTATTTAATAAAAATGTGGTTAAAATTTTGGGGTGTTACAAACTCTAACCCCCTTAAGAAAATCTCGTCCTCGAGATTTGTTAAGGGCGGGAGAATTAAAAAGCATACCACACAAACAAAACACTCATATGCAAAAATGCATACAGGGCAATATATTCATGACATACAATCAAAACAAGATCACAACATGCAAACAAGCACTACATGCTACGCAAACGCATTCACGACCGTCTACGGTCCGAAAGCGGGATCTACGGGATCAAGCGGGAGGCTTCCCGGTGTTGGAACACATCCATCTTCTTCCGGAGGGAGTGGAGGAAGTGGAGGGAGCAAACGAAGAACGTGTCCCCTCTGAGTTGGCAGAGGGGGTCCGCCAATGGCGATCCGGGGATTCAGAACAGCAAGGTAGTGGAGGTACTCCAGTATTTGCTGGGTGAAACGCTCCTGGGCCATCACATATTGAATGAGATAGACCAGGGCTGGATCGCTCTCCGCACGTCCACAGCGGAACGTAGCTTCTGCTCCAAAAGCAGCGCGGCTTGGGAAATAGCAGTATTCTCTTGTGCTGGTACAAGGTATCACAAAGCAAAGACGGGTGACTGCTTCATACGCAGCAGACTCAATGGCCATGCCTGGGGTTGGCATGGATCTCCCGATGAAAATCACGTAGGGAGGGCCTTGGTTTAAATCTGCTGGTGGAATATGTACAGCTGCCCAGTATTTCGAGAGATCAGGAGTGATTCTCGATTTGAAAAGCTCATACAGGGGTGGATGGGTGGAGCCAAGAGTATTGCGGGTAAAATCCCACAATAACATAACAAAACTACCAGGTCTTGCATCGGGGGTCCTCAGATAAGCTCCGGGGTGAGACATGGGTGGATGAATGGAAAAGGCAGTGCTTGATACTGATGGTTGCTGGTGTGGAAAATGAGAGTGGCCTCTTATAGAGAGCCTGGGTCATGAAACATGAAGTGGTGCCGGTACGACTGAGACACCGACTCCGGCGCGGGGCTGTCTGAGTCAAAGTCTCAGGCCTCAATCCCCAAAAGAAAAGTGACATGTTACTGTGCGTGTCGGTTAGGGGTCACGTCTAGAATTTACTCTGCAACCACTCATCAAGCAATTCATGCCAGATCACACATACTATTAGATGGTGACACACAGGGGGTCTACAAACTCACTACGCCACACACCAACTACTGCGGAACTAAAGGAAAAACCGAGCCACTAGGGCTTGATAACAATTCTGGTGGACTCAGTCCACCTGGTTGATATCTAGCCGGGCGCGTCTTGCGGATGCCGAGTCCTCTCCGGGTGCTTCCGCGTCGGAGCTGGCCGGGGTAGGATGGGGAGCTACAGGGCTGGAGTAGCGGTGGTGGCCTTCGCGGGGTGTCGAGGTCACCGTCCCATTGGAGTAGGCCTCCAAGAGACGACGGAGATTTCCGGGTGAGGCGATGGCATTGCCCGGGTAGGTGACATGGTCAGAGCTTGGGGGCTCAACCGGCCTTCCAAGCAGCATTATCGGGGTGTCGGGGGCGGGTGCGGCTTCGCTCCTTGCCGGGGTTAGGAGAGCGAGCGTCCTGCGGGTCTCAATCAGGTCAAGAGTGACCTGATCAAATAGTGCCTCTTGCGCTCTCAGGTAGCGCACCAGATGCACCAGGGCAGGATCCGACTCATGGTCTCCGCTGGCGACCTGGGTCGGGCTACCATAGCCTTCACGACTAGGGTAGTAGTAGAATGAGCGGCAGTTAACCCTCGGCGACAGGTGCCGAAGATGAACTATAGCCTCTCGGGCTGCAAGTTGGATGGCTTGGGGCTCGTCGGAGGTCGTCCTCCCGGTGAATCGGTAGGGACGCTCTGATGTGGTGCCCCTCCCATAGAGGTGCACCGTGGCCCAGAAGTGATGGATGGAGTTACTCGTGTGCTCTTGGTACACGACATATTCCGGCGGCTCGGCGATGCCAAAGACACGACGGGTGAGGTTGGCGAGGATGGTTACGAAGCCTTCAAGCTCGACTGCGGTGGTCTCGTTGTGCACGAGGGGGCCTGGCATCTTGGTGGTTGGATAACGAACTGGGAATGAGGCTGTGATGTGCTGAGTTTGGGGGTAAGGCTTCCTTTATAAGTCAGCCGAGTCTTCCATCGCACGCTTGTGGATGGGAAAGCTCAGGTGTTGGCACAGGCACACGGCCTATGGATAGACTGATAGGTTGGGCACCGGCTATCAAAAGATGTCGGTTGCCACTATGGATGGGATAGACTTGACCGTGGACAGGAAAAGTTGTGGATGGTGTGGAAACCTAGGGATGGTGACCAGGCTAGGATAGGATTAGCCAATGGTCAGCCTGGCTCTGATACCAAGGCTGTCGGGGCCGGATTTCGGGAACATAATATTCCAGAAATTAACCCCTAGTGTCATCACCAGCCCAGGATTGCTGTTACTGGTGGACACATCCTTGTTACAGATTACCAAGCATTTACAAGAATTTGATACAAGACCATAAAGGTCTACTGATACAACAATGACTCCGGTGGTGGATGACGGAAATGGCTTATGGATCTTCAACATCGATGGGGCTCCATTCCAACAGGAACAGCTGACCCGGATAACTCCTATCCCGCGTGGTTGCACACCTAGGATTTGCACGGACGTCGCTGTGGTGCTCCTCGCAGAACTTCTAACCTGGCCAAGTAAATAGCCAGGGACAAGCCTGTGAGTACGTCTGAATGTACTCGCAAACATCATGGACAAATGATATAACAAATGCATCAAACAATCATATGGTCATGATGAATTAAACTATATGCACATGCTCATGATATACTTATATTAAATGCATGCTGACAGGAATTAAACATGGCATGGTGAGTAATGGTTAGTGCAAGAAAATAAATATTAGTATCAACAACATATAAAAGAAATGCCGGTCGGATGTCAAGTGACACCACGATCGGTCTTAAGAAGAAGTGCCAGTCGGGTGTCTAAAAGAGTAATCGGACGATACCATCCGAGAACTCAGGCGACGCCACAAAAGGACTTGAAAAGAAATGCCAGTCGGGTATCCACAAGAGTAGTGGCGTGATAAACCGCCTGACACTCGAGGGACGCCACAAAAGGACTTGAAAATAAAAAACGAATGTCCGGGGTAGACTAGCCAGCCCCTGAGACACTCTGGAAAGTAAAATAAGAGCAGGGGTTTAGTTCACAAATATAATCATATCATCAAATATACTAATGGTAACATCAGTAGCAACGATAATTATCCTGCAAAATAACCATGCTCAATCTTTAAAATATTTCCTCCGGAGACCGACTCTAAGACCGACACTTGACCAACCCAGACTGTAGTCCTTAACCGCGGACACGGCTATTCGAATAGATACGACTCTGCAGAGGGTGTACTCTTTACCCACGAGTATAGGATTTCTTTAGTCAGTATCGGGACACTGACTAATTCCCATTATGGTCTTTGGGTTGAAAACACACCTGACCAGCACACACCAGCTTAACTTTTCTGCTGCCAGGAATCACCCAGAACAACAATTAAGTAAAACTCTAAGTCGGAGAGGCTACAACCTCCATGAGCATGGGATCACTATTCATACGTGCGGATTACAAGGGTACACTCCCTCTCGGCATCACAACAGCCGGAAACACCCATGCCCCCTGACCCGATGACTGGATTTAGTCCAGGGCCCTGGAAACCCTCATCGTGGCCCTCTGTACGGTGTGTGCATGGAAAGGGGTTAACAACTTACTAAACCATACCTTACCCGAGGCAGGGACAAGTGGTAGCACGGAACAAGTATGGGGTTACCGGAACAAGACTCGATCTATGGCCGACTCAAGAGGCTTAGGTTTCCTGCAATGGTTAGCACAACAAGATTATTCTTTCAACCATATCATCAGGACAGGGCCACAACCCTTGTCTGCTTCCACATATATCTCATGACACCACCGTGTCAAATATGGTCCGTGCCCACCGGCACGTCCAAAACAGGAGCACATTCCTGGATTCTCATAACTTATGCATGTTGCAAATTTGAAGGGAATGCATGCAAGAGAAAATATAGTCATGACCATGCATGCATGCAATACTTCTACTCATATGAGATTCTTATCAAGAACTAACAAACCATGCATCAAATATTCTAGTATGCAAACATTCACCATATCAAGTGTTCAAAATGCTTGCCTTAGATATGAAAAGGTGCTGGTTACTTTACAAAGAATCATCTCCCCTTCAATTCCTATTTTCAAAAATATCTAAATTACCACATAATTCAAAAACAGCACTAAAAAGTATTTCAAATGTTTTTGAAATAAATACTAAAATAGACTAGAGGATATTTAAGGAATAACAGAAAAAGAATTAATTCATTTAGAGTTCATATGAATTAGTGATGGTATTACTAAGTTGAAAAACATGATTAAAGGCAATATTAAATTCATTAAACAGAAACTATGCACAGTATATAAAAAAAAATATTCACTTAATTTAAATAAACAGAGCATGATTTTAGGAGTCTAAATAAATTTGAATAATTAAATTAGGATTTGAACTGGTGGCTGAGGAATTATTTGAAGATTTGCTGAAAAAGAAAAGGGAAAGGTCAGAGAGGCGCCTTGAGCGCTGAATAGCCGGACGGCGTCATTGGGCCGAGCCCAGCTGCTTCGGCAGTGTGGGAGATGACGTGGCGAGGGTGTGGGTCACTGACAGTGGGCCCGCCTGGCCCACTGGTCAGGTTTGACCACGGTCCACCCGCCCTTCTTCCTGGCGACAGAACGGGGCGGGACTCCGGCGAAGCTCGCCGGCGAACGGTGGGGCCCCACGGCGAGCCGAGCCCACCGTTGAGTCCAGGAGGCCGAGGCGGTCCCAAGGGTACCCTCCTTGGTCGCCGGAGTAGACGGGGTCGCCGACGGCGAGCACATCCGAAGAGCTCCGGCGAGGCGATTTGGGCGTTTCGTCTACGGTAGTCCCCGAGCCAAAATAAGAGGTGGGATGGATTCTTGGAATCAGGAGGAAGCTGTTGGTGAAGAGATTGGAGGTGGGGAGGCTGTGGTCTCGTCGGAACCATTGGAGGGGTGGCGGTGGCCGTGGTTGTCGGGGAAGAAGAAGACGACCGTCTCCGGTCGTTTTGCTTCCATAGGGAGCTTGCAGAGGGCGAAGGGAGTGGTGTCGTGCGGAGTGGAGTGAGCTCGGGGCTTTATATAGCCGGGGCGAGACGGTTCGGCGGGTTCTAGAAAACGGACACGGTGGCGATCGCCATTACTCCGGCAGGCGAGGTCGTTGGGTGGCCGGTGAGGGTCGGTAGCGGACGGTGGCCGGCCGCAGTTACTCCCCTGGCGAGCTGGCTGCCCCGGGAGGCGCCAGGTAGCCTGGACGGCGCCGTCCACGGCATACAGTGGCGACGGCCATTAATGGCAGACGCGGCCGGTGGCGAGGCCGTTGACGGACGGCGGGGTTTGGTGAAGATGGTGGTGGCTTGGAGTGATGGCGGACGTCGTGTTTGGTTCGGAGGTGAGCCACGCGTCCAGGGCGTTGAAGGTCGGTGCGACGTGGCGATGCGGGACTCGTCGGGCGGCGGCTCCGGTCGGCGTGGACGGTGCTAGAGGACAGACGGAGGTGTCGGAGAGGTAGGTGGTGGTCGGGCTGATCCAGTGGGAGGCTCGGGCGAGCAGGGGAGGCAGTAGGGCAGTGACAGGAGCCCGATGTCAGCGCGTGCAATAACTGCGCTCTGCTCGTGCTCCGGACATGCCTCTGAGGTGTTCGACGAAATGCCAATGGCATCTACAGGGACCCAAACAAGTTGACAAATAACAGGATGGTGCCTCTAGACATAGTAGAAGTGATGGACATGGTGTTTTGGGAAGAGGGGCTAGTATCTAGTGCAATCCAAAAAGGTGCCCAACTTCTGTCATGAGCTCAAGGTGCTCGACAGAATGTTAGGGTGACCTAGGTGATCTTTCTGGATGAGAAACTTGGCAGGATGAGGTCTCTTTAGATGGTAGAGATTATGGTGAAGTTATTATGGGAAAAGGAAATACTGGCTAGTGCAAGTTTTACGGAAATTTAGTTCTGGGCTGAATATTCAGAGGGGTATTTGGTGGGTCTAAAAGATGCTAATGGAGCTGATCTTCTGGAGTTAAGGTTTTGGTTGGAAGAACAAGAAGATGGTCAAGGCTCAGAATTTTTGGAGCAAGAAATAATAGGGTTGTAGTAGAAACCTAGAAGATGGACAGAAATGAAAAAGAGGATGGTTCACTCATAATTTGCAAAACAACAAGTTGGGTTTTTGCACCAAAGTAACATATAGGCATCACAGGACCTCTCAGAATTATGGTGGAATTTTTAGAGAATTATTTAAAATAGTAGTAGTGCAACAGAAGCAGTTAAAACACTGCAAAAGCTATTAAAAGAGTTTTCTAAGGCAAAATTTTATTATGAAAAATAATTTCTAATGTTATCAAACAAATAATGAAATGACCCAAGACACAACCAGAGCCCACAAAATTATTTTTCCAAAAATTTTACTATATGAAGAGAAGATTTTTGAAGGACAGGTATAGAAGAGGCTTAAAAATGATTAAAGAACCTAATATAATTCAAAAATTTTATTTCTAGCCAAATTTTATTTAATAAAAATGTGGTTAAAATTTTGGGGTGTTACACTGGAGAATCCAGTGTTGTCCTAGGAAATCCCGGAGGAACCGTGTGATTATCCTATGGAATGCCACCCAAGCTCAAAGGGATCATAAAACTATTTATACTAGAAACTTCCGTGTGCAGCCACAATGACATTATGGGCTCTGGCATAGTATGAATAAGTCGTGTGAGCTCTTTCAGTGGTGGACTAGCTGATGTAGGGGAAAGTAGGTGTATGGGTCCACCCGGAGTAAGGAGTGAATGCTTCTAAAAGACTGTGTGTCGGTCATCCGTTTCTCAAACACCATGCAGTGCGAGAAATCCAACGGAGGAGATCGAGTCTTGTGGGGAAAAGTGCGCAAACCTGTGCAGAGTGTACAAACTAATCATGATTAGCCGTGTCCCAGGTTATGGACATCTTGAGTATCTGGTACTTGAATTATTGGTTGATCTCAACACTCTAAAATTTAACTTGTTGGGTTAATGATGACTACTTTAATTGGGATTGAGTTGGAGGTACCTTCTCAATGATATTTCAACTACCATGATAGTTAAAATAAAAGTCATTCTTTGTTGTAGGGAAAAATGGCTTTATGCAAAAACTTTAACCTTAGAGCCTCCACCAGCCAAATATGCATATAGTGTTAGCCTTTATTTCCTTTACTTGCTCTATTGTGTTATCTTGCCAGCATATTCCATGTGCTGACTCATTTCGGGCTGCAACATGTTACATTGCAGACTTTTCAGAGGAAGAATAAGGTGCACTAGATCGTTTGTCATGCACTCAGCTATGCCGTTGGAGTTGATGGACTCACTAATCTTCCAATCCTTCCGTTGTTATTTTGTTAGATGGCCTTATGCCATATACTTTTGAAATAAGTTCTCTTTTGAGACATTCGATGTAATAAGTGTGTGATTGCCACTATGTTATAAATCCTTCTAGTACTATGTGTGTCAGCATTACCGATCCAGGGATGACACAAAACACAGAGACTTTGGTCCATTCGGATCGTGGTCGCTACAAGATGGTATCAGAGCACACGCTGACTGTCGGACACGACCACTAAGATAAACCCTAGGTCACTCTTCTCAACTAATTTCTGACTCCTCTCCATTTTTTGCTCTTTAGGATGGTGGACCCAAGGAACAAGTTCACTCAACCGGATGAAGACACACCTTTTGTACGACACTTGAAGGAAGTCACTAGGTACCTGAACATCGGAATACCAAGTTTCACCGGGACCTACACCGCCACTCTACCAGAAGAGGAGCGATGGAATATTCAAGTTCAAATTCCTGGGAGGACATTCGCACCATCCACTGATCCCATAGAGTTTTCTTTTGATGCACCAACCTAGAGTCTAGGAAAGAGTATGGCATCCCACATTACCATGGGGCGTATCGGAGAAGTCTACAAGAAGGAGCTGAAGGACACCATCTACCAGATATGTGGACGCCGAGATGAGCAATGGAACATTATCAGCACCCGGAAGGACAGGTCCATTGCAGGATTCATCCAGGAATTAAACCAGCACATTCGACGACAGGAGCACCAGATGTGCGCAGGGATGATAGAGTTGAAGAAGGCGCTAACCAAGAAATTGGAGCTAGAAGAAGAACTCAAGTATACACGCAACGGATACGAGGAGGAGATGACAATACTTGTGGTGAAGAATGACGACCTGACAAGGAAGCTACGAGTATTCATGGGAGATCCAGCACCAGGAGGAGGAGAAGAAGAAGAAGAACCCAAGGAGATTCGTTCTGAGGACTACATCATCATTGACGACACCGACTCAAACCCTGATGATAGTGATGATGACTATGAAGATGAAGCTGGAGCAGACATCATGGAATCTTCTGCCGATCAAAATTTCTAGATGACCACCCTATGACTAGTAGTGTTTCCCCATAAAGTAGAATTTAGGGCACTTTTGTAATGTTAGTTAGAATCTTTGTATGCCCTTGCTTGAAATTGATTGGTATGATAGGATTGTGTTTGTCTCATGTGCATATGGGTAGTGAATTTTCCCCTAGACCTCATTTCTATTCTAATCACTTCCCTCTACACCCATCAGATGCCTCCGAGACATGAGCCCAGATTTCAGTTTCCCCCTGAGCTCGCTCAGTTGATCCAGCAGCAGAACACCTTGATGCAACTTCTTGTCCAGAACAATCAGAACAACAACAACAACAACAACAACAACAACAACAACAACAACAACAACAACAACAACAACAACAACAACAACAACAACAACAACAACAACAACAACAACAACAACAACAACAACAACAACAACAACAACAACAACAACAACAACAACAACCCTCCGCCGCCACCACCCGTGGACAACTTGACGCATTTCTTAAGGTTGCAACCACCGGTGTTCTCTAGCAGCATTGAACCAATAGTTGCGGATGACTAGGTACGCAAGTTGGAAGAGATTTGACCACCGCAAATTGCACGGATCCTGAGAAGGTGTGTTTTGCCGCACATCAGTTGGCTGGACCAGCAGCAGCATGGTGGGAGAATTACACAGCCACTTTCCCAGTAGCTAATGTCACTTGGGATCAGTTTCAGCAAGATTTTCGCACTGCCCATGTCTCAACTGGAGCCATGAGCATGAAGAAGTGAGAGTTTCGCAACTTGCGCCAAGGAAATCGTACTGTGGCTTAGTACGTAGATGAGTTTAGCACTATATCTCGTTATGCCCTGGATGATTTGGCCAGAGATGCCGCGAAGCAGGAGAAGTTTATGGAAGGGTTGAATGATGAGGTGAGCATACAGTTGATGGTGGCAACCTTCAACAACTACCAGGAGTTGATAGACAAGGCTCTTATGATTGAAGGGAAGCAACAGCAGATTGAAAGCTGCAAGAGGAAGTATGGACAAGGCAGGAATAATTCTGGAGCCCAGCAGAAGCCCCGTTTCACCCGAACTCAGGAGGATACACCCATAACCATGGAGGCCACACCCATAATGGAGGGAGTTCTCACAACCACAATGGCTCCAGGAATGGGAATGGGAATGGAGCAAGCAATAATCAGAACCACTCCACTCCATCCACACTCGCCAAGAGGGATTTAAGTCACGTTACCTGTTTCAAGTGCGGGAAGAATGGACACTATGCCACGGAGTGCCCTGAAGCTAAGAATGGGAATGACAATGGAAGCGCCGGGAAGAAGCCCAACCCATTCAACAAAGGACAAGTGAACCACGTGACCATGGAGGAAGTTGAAGAGCAACAGTTGTCGGTAAGTTTTTGGTTAAGTCATTTACCGCAGTAGTTCTTTTCGATATCGGTGCACCGCATTCATACATTTCAAGGGGATTCGTAAATCGACATAAGTCGCCCACCAAAGTCCTTATGACCCCCATGTTAGTAAGTTCACCCGGAGCGGAATACATGGCAAATCAAGGATGTTTTCAAGTACCATTGACCATTGGACACCATGTCTTTCCCTCAGACCTGATTGTTTTGGGGTCAAAAGGGATTGGATATGATACTAGGTATGGATTTGCTATCGATGTATGGAAGGAACATCGATTGTGCCGGTAAGTCAATTTTTCTTACCACCCCGGAGGGAAAAAGGATGAAGTATGTATCTAGGCATTCGCCTAGGAGGATAGAAGTAAATTCTCTCTCGGGAGTTGTTCGGGAGGAAGTGCCCGTAGTAAGGGATTATCTGGATGTATTTCCAAAGGACCTACCAGGCATGCCGCCGGATAGGGATATCGAGTTTTTGATTGAGCTATTGCCTGGCACCGGACCGATATCGAAGAGACCGTACCGGATGCCAGCAAATGATCTGGAGGAGATCAAGAAGCAGATTAAGGAGTTATTGGAGAAAGGATTTATTCGATGAAGTTCATCACCTTTGGGAGCCCGTGTGCTCTTGGTTGGGAAGAAGGATGGATCTTTAAGGATGGTCGTTGATTATCGAGCACGGAATGAAGTGATGATTAAGAATAAGTACCCACTGCCGATGATCAATGATTTGTTTGACCAACTTCAAGGAGCTAAAGTATTCTTCAAGATCGATCTACGATCAGGATACCACCAGTTGAAGATCCGAGAGAAGGATATACCCAAGATAGCCTTCACCACAAGGTATGGGCTATATGAGTATACGGTTATGTCATTTGGATTAACTAACGCCCATGCCTATTTCATGAGTATGATGAATAAGGTGTTCATGGAGTTCTTGGATAAGTTTGTCGTGGTATTCATTGATTATATCCTGGTGTACTCGAAGAACAAAGAGGAACACGAGGAGCATTTGCGTTTGGTTCTGGAGAAGCTCAGAGAACATCAGTTATACGGCAAGTTTAGCAAATGTGAGTTTTGGTTGAAGGAAGTTGGATTCTTAGGACATGTTATATGAGGAGAAGGTATAGCAGTGGATCCTGTCAAGGTGCAGGCAGTCACTGAGTGGTTGGCACCCACTTCAGTTGGAGAAATCCACAGTTTTCTTGGACTCGTGGGATACTACCGGAGATTTATAGAGAATTTCTCCAAGATTTCAAAGCCTATGACGGCATTGTTGAAGAAGGACACAAAGTTTCATTGGACTGAAGAGTGCGAAGAAAGTTTTCAGGAGTTGAAGCAAAGTTTGACAACAGCCCCAGTGCTGATCTAGCCTGATATACGCAAGGATTTCCAAGTGTATTGCGACGCTTCATGCTTAGGACTTGGAGGAGTGCTCATAAAGGATGGAAGAGTTGTTTCTTATGCATCTCGACAACTTCGACCGCACGAGTTGAATTATGCTATGCATGATTTGGAGCTAGCAGAAGTTGTGCATGCGCTCAAAACCTCGAGACATTTCCTTATCAGAAATCGTTGTGATGTGTACACGGATCACAAGAGTTTGAAGTACATTTTCACTCAGAAGGAGCTGAACCTCAGACAGAGGAGATGGTTGGAGCTCATAAAGGATTATGATATGAAGTTGCACTATCATCCAGGCAAGGCTAATGTCGTAGCAGACGCTTTGAGCTGGAAGAGGTATGCAAATACCCTAGTAAAGCGAGGATTGCCACAGAAGTTAGCAGAATATCTCCGGGAGCTTCGATTGGAGATAGTTCCTAGAGGTTTTGTTGCAACATTGGAGGTTCAGTCAACATTTTTGGGAAAAATACGAGAAGCCCAGAAGGATGACAAAGAGATTGCCGATATCAAGGAGAAGATGAGTGAAGGAAAAGCCAAGGGTTTTCATGAGGACGAACACGACACATTGTGGTTTTAGGATCGAATCTATGTGCCCAACAATGTCGAGATCAGGAAGTTGATATTACAGGAAGCACATGATTCGGCATATTCGATACACCCCGGAAACACTAAGATGTATTTGGACTTGAAGGAACGTTTCTGGTGGACGGGAATGAAGAGGATATTGCCGAGTATGTAGCGGTATGTGATGTATGCCAGAGAGTAAAGGCGGAACCTCAGAAGCCAGCAGGATTACTACAACCTATGCCGATACCCGAATGGAAGTGGGATAAGCTTGGCATGGAATTTATCATTGGATTACCAAGGACCCGATCGGGATATGACTCAATCTGGGTAGTAGTGGATCGCTTGACCAAAGTAGCCCACTTTATCCCTGTGAAAACCACTTATACCAGTGCAAACTTGGCCAAGATATACATGACCAGGATCGTATGTCTGCACGGAGTTCCGAGGACCATTGTATCAGATAGAGGAACACAGTTCACCTCAAAGTTTTGGCATCGATTGCACCAGACTTTGGGAACGAGGCTGGAATTTAGTACAGCTTTTCACCCGTAGACTGATGGACAGACCAAGAGAGTCAATCAGATTCTGGAGGACATGTTGAGAGCTTGTGCGCTAGATTATGGATCTAGTTGGGATGACAACTTGCCTTATGCGGAGTTCTCGTACAACAATAGTTACTAGGCCAGTTTGAAGATGGCACCGTTTGAAGCACTGTATGGGAGGAGATGCCGAACAACTTTGATGTGGGATGAAGTCGGAGACTCTCAGTTATTTGGACCAGATCTAATCAAAGAGTCAGAAGAGAAGGTTAAGCTGATTCGAGATAGACTGAAGGTAGCTCAGTCCAGGCAAAAGAGTTATGCAGACTTGAAGCGCAAGGAAGTAGTCTATGAAATTGGAGACAGGGCATACCTGAAAGTGTCGCCTCTGCGAGGAGTTAAACGTTTTGGAGATAAGGGAAATTTAGCTTCGAGATTTGTGGGACCATACCATGTTTTGGAACACATGGGAGAGGTTGCCTACAAGTTGGAGTTACCCGAAGGATTGTCTGGAGTTCACGACATGTTTCACGTTTCTCAGCTTAAGAAGTGCCATGCGAAGATGGCCGATATTCCCTTAAGAGACACAATGCCCCTTGAAGCAATTCAGTTGGATAGTGATCTGACTTACGAGGAGAAACCCGTTAAGATCCTCGAGTTTGCGAGTAGAGTAACCCGCAGCAAGGTTATGAAGTTTTGCAAAGTTCAGTGGAGTCACCATATCGAAGATGACGCCACCTAGGAACGAGAGGACGATCTACGCAAGGACCACCCACACCTATTCTCTAGCCCAACTGAATCTCGAGGGCGAGATTCATTCTAGGTTTGTAACATCCCAAATTTTAAATTTGGAATGTTATTCATAGATCATGTTGCATCGCATATTTTATTGCATTTGTGTGCTTGCGATCCTCGAAAATTTTAAGCAACTCAAGGACCCACGGAGAGAGTTGGGGATTTTACCGATTTCGTATTTGAGTTTTCTCAGATACCGGTACGGGGATCACTTTGGTTTTAATAGTTTTTCTCTCCTAAGAATATTTCTTAATAATATGAGCGGAGATAATATGACTTCTCCAAAATAAAAGAAATATATCGGAGGAAAAATGTTAAAATCACTTTTGGTTTTTATTCGGATTTATTTGCGATTTTATTTGCATAGAAAAATGCGCGTTTTTCAAAATTGCATTTAGGTCCGGGAAAAATGTTCACTTTCTCCTAAATATTATTAGAGGACGGTGAAAATTTATTTCGGAATTTTTCGTCTCCGTCTAGCATTTTTATTTTTGTTGTTTTCTGCGTCACGATCATTTTAAAAAAAAGTTGGTTTCGGACCGAACTGGGCCGAAGGCCTAGCCGGCCCGTGCGCCACCGCCTTCCCCGCCGTGCCCGAGCCAAACTCCCGCCGGAGTCCGAGTGGCCGCTGCCGCCGCTTGGCCCCTTGGCCAAGTAAGTCGCCCCCTGGCCTTTTTAAAGCCACCGCCAGCCCCCCCCCCCGTCACCCCCACATCGCTGCCGCCTGCACCGCACCACCCCGCCACCGCCCTGCCGCCTCCGTCGCTGCTCGCCGCCGCCTGCGCCGCGCCGCCGTCCGCTGTCGCCACCACCGCCGCAGCTGCCATCGCCGTTGCCGCCGGTTTAGTTAATTAGCGGACGCTCGTTTGTACGTTCGTTTTAACGAACGTTGTTTGCTAGTTAGTCACACACAACGAATGTTCGTTCGTTAGCCTGTTCGTTCGTTTTTCTTTTTCACGGTTGTTCCGCGATTATTTTCGATCGCGATTTCTGCCCTCATCTTGTTTTTAGTTTTAGTTTTCACTCGAAAGTCAGAATCAGGCGATTCAAGCGCCCTGGTCTTCGTCTCGAAGCCCTCTTTCCGTTTAACCAACTTGAACGAGGTTTTGCTACTGTAAAATTTGACTTTATATCAATCTAGTAATCAGATCTTGTTTCTGTTGCAGTTTGAGTTTCGTTGCTCTGTTTGATTTGATTCTTTTTGCAAACCTGAGTTCTTAAGTTAAACTTTCTGGTTAGATCCTCTTATTTGGAGTTTTATCTATGCATCCTTGCTTGATTGCTTATGTATGCTATTGTTTACTTGTGATTGAATTCCCGGAGTGTGAAGCGTGCTACTACGAGTCCCTAGGTTTTGCGAATCATCAGCAAGGCAAGTAACACTTTGATCATACCCTTTATTACCCAGTTTTTATGCATTAGATCAAACCCTCACACTTTGCATGAGTAGGATCTCTTAACTTGTGGGTCTGGGAAGTAGATTGAGGTAGAACCTATTACCTGCATTATTTTCAAATCCTGGGAGTTACTTCTACGTTATGCTTAGGTTGCCATGCTATGCTCGTAGACGTTGATTGGGTTTGAGAGTATCCATGATAGATGTGAGTTGTTAATTAATGGTTCAACTTAAGGTAGCTACTTGAATACACATCTGGGTGGATTGGTTGCAGGGCACCTGGAGAATCCAGTGTTGTCCTAGGAATTCCCGGAGGAACCATGTGATTATCCTATGGAATGCCACCCAGGCTCAAAGGGATCATAAAACTCTTCATGCTAGAAACTTCCGTGTGCAGCCACAATGCCATTATGGGCTCTGGCATTGTATGAGTAAGTCGTGTGAGCTCTTTCAGTGGTGGACTAGCTGATGTAGGGGAAAGTAGGTGTACGGGTCCTCCCGGGGTAAAGAGTGAATGCTTCTAAAAGACTGTGTCTCGGTCATCCGTTTCTCAAACACCATGTAGTGCGAGAAATCCAACGGAGGAGATCGAGTCTTGTTGGGAAAAGTGTGCAAACCTCTGCAGAGTGTACAAACTAATCATTATTAGCCGTGTCCCCAGTTATGGTCATCTTGTGTATCTGGTACTTGAATTATTGGTTGATCTCAACACTCTAAAATTTAACTTGTTGGGTTAATGATGACTACTTTAATTGGGATTGAGTTGGAGGTACCTTCTCAATGATGTTTCAACTACCATGATAGTTAAAATAAAAGTTATTCCTTTGTTGTAGGGAAAAATGCCTTTATGCGAAAACTTTAACCTTAGAGCCTCCACCAGCCAAATATGCATATAGTGTTAGCCTTTATTTCTGTTACTTGCTCTACTATATTATCTTGCCAGCATATTCCATGTGCTGACCCGTTTCGGGCTGCAACATGTTATGTTGCAGACTTTTCAGAGGAAGAGTAAGGTGCACTAGGTCGTTTGTCATGCACTGAGCTATGCCGCTGGAGTTGATGGACTCACTTATCTTCCAGTCCTTCCGCTGTTATTTTGTTAGATGGCCTTATGCCATAGACTTTTGTAATAAGTTCTCTTTTGACACATTCGATGTAATAAGTGTGTGATTGCCACTCTGTTATAAATCCTTCAAGTACTGTGTGTGTCAGCATTACCGATCCAGGGATGACACAGAACACAGAGACTTTGGTCCATTTGGATCTTGGTCGCTACAAGATGGTATCAGAGCACACGTTGACTGTAGGACACGACCACTAAGATAAACCCTAGGTCTCTCTTCTCTACTCATTTCTAACTCCTCTCCATTTTCTACTCTTTAGGATGGTGGACCCAAGGAACAAGTTCACTCAACCGGATGAAGACACACCTTTTGGACGACACTTAAAGGAAGTCACTAGGTACCTGAACATCAGAATACCAAGTTTCATCGGGACCTACACCGCCACTCTACCAGAAGAGGAGTGATGGAATATTCAAGTTCAAATTCCTGGGAGGACATTCGCACCATCCACTGAGCCCATAGAGTTTTCTTTTGATGCACCAACCTGGAGTCTAGGCAAGAGTATGGCAGCCCACATTACCATGGGGCGTATCGGAGAAGTCTACAAGCTGGAGCTGAAGGACACCATCTACCAGATATGTGGACGCCGAGATGGGCAATGGAACATGATCCGCACCCGGAAGGACAGGTCCATTGCAGCATTCATCCAGGAATTAAACCAGCACATTCGACGACAGGAGCACCAGATGTGCGTAGGGGTGATAGAGTTGAAGAAGGCGCTAACCAGGAACTTGGAGCTAGAAGAAGAACTCAAGTCTACACGCAACGGATACGAGGAGGAGATGACAATACTTGTGGAGAAGAATGACGACCTGACAAGGTAGCTAGGAGTATTCATGGGAGATCCAGCACCAGGAAGAGAAGAAGAAGAAGAAGAACCCAAGGAGATTCGTTCTGAGGACTACATCATCATTGACGACACCGACTCAGACCCCGATGATAGTGATGATGACTATGAAGATGAAGCTGGAGCAGACATCATGGAATCTTCTGCCGATCAAAATTTCTAGATGACCACCCTATGACTAGTAGTGTTTCCCCATAAAGTAGAATTTAGAGCACTTTTGTAACGATAGTAAGAATCTTTGTATGCCCTTGCTTGAAATTGATTGGTGTGATAGGATTGTGTTTGTCTCATGTGCATATGGATAGTGAATTTTCCCCTAGACCTCATTTCTATTCTAATCTCTTCCCTCTACACCCATCAGATGCCTCCCAGACGTGAGCCCGGATTTCAGTTTCCCCCTGAGCTCACTCAGTTGATCCAGCAGCAGAACACCTTGATGCAACTTCTTGTCCAGAACAATCAGAACAATCAGAACAACAACAACAACGACAACAACAACAACAACAACAACAACAACAACAACAACAACAACAACAACAACAACAACAACAACAACAACAACAACAACAACAACAACAACAACAACAACAACAACAACAACAACAACAACCCTCCGCCGCCACCACCCGTGGACAACCTGACACGTTTCATAAGGTTGCAACCACCGGTGTTCTCTAGTAGCATTGAACCAATAGTTGCGGATGACTGGCTACGCAATATTGGAAGAGATTTGACCACCGCAAATTGCACGGATGCTGAGAAGGTGTGTTTTCCCGCACATCAGTTGGCTGGACTAGCAGCAGCATGGTGGGAGAATTAAACAGTCACTTTCCCCGTAGCCAATGTCACTTGGGATCAGTTTCAGCAAGCTTTTCGCACTGCCCATGTCTCAACTAGAGCCATGAGCATGAACAAGTGAGAGTTTTTCAACTTGCGCCAAGGAAATCGTACTGTGGCTTAGTACGTAGATGAGTTTAGCACTATATCTCGTTATGCCCCGGATGATGTGGCCACAGATGCCGCGAAGCAGGAGAAGTTTGTGGAATGATGAGATGAGCATACAGTTGATGGTGGCAACCTTCAACAACTACCAGGAGTTGGTAGACAAGGCTCTTATGATTGAAGGGAAGCAGTAGCAGATTGAAAGCCGCAAGAGGAAGTTTGGACAAGGCAGGAATAATTCTGGATCCCAGCAGAAGCCCCGTTTCACCCCGAACTCGGGAGGATACACCCATAACCATGGAGGCCACACCCATAATGGAGGGAGTTCTCACAACCACAATGGCTCCAAGAATGGTAATGGGAATGGATCAAACAATAATCAGAACCGCTCCACTCCATCCACACCCGCCAAGAGGAATTTAAGTCACGTTAACTATCTCAAGTGCGGGAAGAATGGACACTATGCCACGGAGTGCCCTAAAGCTAAGAATGGGAAGTACAATGGAAGCGTCGGGAATAAGCCCAACCCATTCAACAAAGGACATGTGAACCACGTGACCGTGGAGGAAGTTGAAGAGCAACCAGATGCAGTTGTCGGTAAGTTTTTGGTTAAGTCATTTACCGCAGTAGTTCTTTTTGATACTGGTGCACCGCATTCATACATTTCAAGGGTATTCGTAAATAGACATAAGTTGCCCACCAAAGTCCTTATGACCCCCATGTTAGTAAGTTCACCCGGAGCGGAATACATGGCAAATCAATGATGTTTTCAAGTACCATTGACCATTGGACGCCATGTTTTTCCCTCAGACGTGATAGTTTTGGGGTCACGAGGATTGGATGTGACACTAGGTATGGATTGGCTATCGATGTATGGAGGGAACATCGATTGTGCTAGTAAGTCAATTTTGCTTACCACCCTGGAGGGAAAAAGGATCAAGTATGTATCTAGGCATTCGCCTAGGAGGACAGAAATAAATTCTCTCTCGGGAGTTGTTCAGGAGGAAGTGCCCGTAGTAAGGGATTATCTGGATGTATTTCCAGAGGACCTACCAGGCATGCCGCCGGATAGGGATATCGAGTTTTTTATTGAGCTATTGCCTGGCACCGGACCGATATCGAAGAGACTGTACCGGCTGCCAGCAAATGATCTGGAGGAGATCAAGAAGCAGATTAAGGAGTTATTGGAGAAAGGATTTATTCGACGAAGTTCATCACCTTGGGGAGCCCATGTGCTCTTGGTCGGGAAGAAGTATGGATCTTTAAGGATGGTCGTTGATTATCGAGGACTGAATGAAGTGACGATTAAGAATAAGTACCCACTGCCGATGATCAATGATTTGTTTGACCAACTTCAAGGAGCTAAAGTATTCTCCAAGATAGATCTACGATCAGGATACCACCAGTTGAAGATCCGAGAGAAGGATATACCCAAGACAGCCGTCACCACAAGGTATGGGCTATATGAGTATACGGTAATGTCATTTGGATTGACTGACGCCCCTACCTATTTCATGAGTATGATGAATAAGGTGCTCATGGAGTTCTTGGATAAGTTTGTCGTGGTATTCATTGATGATATCTTGGTGTACTCGAAGAACGAAGAGGAACACGAGGAGCATTTGCGTTTGGTTCTGGAGAAGCTCAAAGAACATCAGTTATACGCCAAGTTTAGCAAATGTGAGTTTTGGTTGAAGGTAGTTGGATTCTTAGGACATGTTATATCAGGAGAAGGTATAGCAGTGGATCCTGTCAAGGTGCAGGCAGTAACTGAGTGGTTGGCACCCACTTCAGTTGGAGAAATCTGCAGTTTTCTTGGACTCGCGGGATACTACCGGAGATTTATAGATAATTTCTCCAAGATTGCAAAGCCTATGACGACATTGTTGAAGAAGGACACAAAGTTTCATTGGACTGAAGAGTGCGAAGAAAGTTTTCAGGAGTTGAAGAAACGTTTGACAATAGCCCAAGTGCTGATCTTGCCTGATATACGCAAGGATTTCCAAGTGTATTGCGATGCTTCACGCTTAGGACTTGGAGGAGTGCTCATGCAGGATGGAAGAGTTGTTTCTTATGCATCTCGACAACTTTGACCGCACGAGTTGAATTATGCTACGCATGGTTAGGAGCTAGCAGCAGTTGTGCATGCACTCAAAACCTGGAGACATTTCCTTATCGGAAATCGTTGTGATGTGTACACGGATCACAAGAGTTTGTAGTACAGTTTCACTCAGAAGGAGCTGAACCTCAGACAGAGGAGATGGTTGGAGCTCATAAAGGATTATGATATGAAGTTGCACTATCATCCAGGCAAGGCCAATGTCGTGGCAGACGCTTTGAGCCGGAAGAGTTATGCAAATACCCTAGTAAAGGGAGGATTGCCACAGGAGTTAGCAGAAGATCTCCGGGAGCTTTGATTGGAAATAGTTCCTAGAGGTTTTGTTGCAACATTGGAGGTTCAGTCAACATTGTTGGGAAAAATAAGAGAAGCCCAGAAGGATGACAAAGATATTGCCGATATCAAGCAGAAGATGTGTGAAAGAAAAGCCGAGGGTTTTCGTGAGGACGAACACGACACATTGTGGTTTGAGGATCGAATCTATGTGCCCAACAACGCCAAGATCAGGAAGTTGATATTACAGGAAGCACATGATTCGCCATATTCGATACACCCGGAAACACTAAGATGTATTTGGACTTGAAGGAACGTTTCTGGTGGACGGGAATGAAGAAGGATATTGCCGAGTATGTAGCGGTATGTGATGTATGCCAGAGAGTAAAGGCGGAACATCAGAAGCCAGCAGGATTACTACAACCTATGCCGATACCCGAGTAGAAGTGGGATAAGCTTGGCATGGACCTTATCACCGGATTACCCAGGATCCGATCGGGATATGACTCAATCTGGGTAGTAGTGGATCGCTTGACCAAAGTAGCCCACTTTATCCCTATGAAAACCACTTATACCAGTGCAAACTTGGCCAAGATATACATTACCAGGATCGTATGTCTGCACGGAGTTCCGAGGACCATTGTATCAGATAGAGGAACACAGTTCACCTCAAAGTTTTGGCATCAGTTGCACCAGACTTTGGGAATGAGGCTGGAATTCAGTACAGCTTTTCACCCGCAGACTGATGGACAGACCGAGAGAGTCAATCAGATTCTGGAGGACATGTTGAGAGCTTATGCGATAGATTATGGATCTAATTGGAATGACAACTTGCCTTATGCAGAGTTCTAGTACAACAACAGTTACCAGGCCAGTTTGAAGATGGCACCGTTTGAAGCATTATACGGGAGGAGATGTCGAACGCCGTTAATGTGGGATGAAGTCGGAGACCATCAGTTATTTGGACCAGATCTGATCAAAGAGTCAGAAGAGAAGGTTAAGCTGATTCGAGATAGACTGAAGGTAGCTCAGTCCAGGCAGAAGAGTTATGCAAACTCGAAGCGCAAGGAAGTAGTCTATGAAATTGGAGACAGAGCATACCTGAGAGTGTCGCCTCTGCGAGGAGTTAAACGTTTTGGAGTTAAGGGAAACTTAGCCCCGAGATTTGTGGGACCTTACCGTGTTTTGGAACGCATGGGAGAGGTTGCCTACAAGTTGGAGTTACCCGAAGGATTGTCAGGAGTTCACGATGTTTTTCACATTTCTCAGCTTAATAAGTGCCATGCGGAGATGGCCGATATTCCCTTAAGAGACACAGTGCCCCTGGAAATAATTCAGTTGGATAGTGATCTGACTTACCTGGAGAAACCCATCAAGATCCTCGAGTTTGCGAGCAGAGTCATCCGCAGCAAGGTTATCAAGTTTTGCAAAGTTTAGTGGAGTCACCATACCGAAGATGACGCCACCTGGGAATGAGAGGACGATCTACGCAAGGACCACCCACACCTATTCTCTAGCCCAACTGAATCTCGAGGGCGAGATTCATTCTAAGGGGGGTAGGTTTGTAACATCCCAAATTTTCAATTTGGAATTTTATTCATAGATCATATTACATTGCATATTTTATTGCATTTGTGTGCTTGCGATCCTCGAAAATTCTAAGCAACTCAATGACCCACGGAGAGAGTTGGGGATTTTACCGTTTTCGTATTTGAGTTTTCTCGGATACCGGTACGGAGATCACTTTGGTTTTAATAGTTGTTCTCTCCTAAAAATGTTTCTTAACAAAATATATGAGCAGAGATAATATGACTTCTCCAAAATAAAATAAATATATTGGAGGAAAAATATTAAAATCACTTTTGGGTTTTATTCGGAATTATTTGCGATTTTATTTGCATAGGAAAAAAGCGCATTTTTCAATATTTCATTTAGGTCCGGGAAAAATGTTCACTTTGTCCTAAATATTATTAGAGGACGGTGAGAATTTATTTCGGAATTTTTCATCTCCATCTAGCATTTTTATTTTTGTTGTTTTGTGCGTTAGGATCGTTTTAAAAAAAAGTTGGTTTCGGACTGAACTGGGCCGAAGGCCCAGCCGGCCCGTGCGCCACCGCCCTCCCCGCCGTGCCCGAGCCGGACTCCCGCCGGAGTCCGGGTGGCCGCCGCCATCGCTTGGCCCCTTGGCCAAGTAAGCCCCCTCGGCCTTTTTAAAGCCACCGCCAGCCCCCCTCCTCCCTCCCGTCACCCCCACATCGCCGCCGCCTGTGCCGCGCCACCCCGCCGCCGCAGCCGAGCCTTCGCCCCACCGCCTGTGCTGCTCCACCGCCCGCTGCAACCACCGCCGCCGTCGTCGACGCCCCGTCACCCACCCCCCGACCCGATAGGTAACGGCCGGGTTTTTTTTTTTGACCATTCGTTTTTTTAGGAAAACCCTTGATCTGTTTTTAAATAGATCGGTTCGATTTTTCGGTTAAGTTAATTAGCGGACGTTCATCCGTACGTTCATTTTAACGAACGTTGTTCGCTGGTTAGTCACAGACAACAAAATTTCATTCGTTAGCCTGTTCGTTCATTTTTCTTTTTCAGGGTTGTTCCGCGATTATTCTCGATCGCGATTTCTGCCCTGATCTTGTTTTTAGTTTTTCTTTTCGCTCAAAAGTCGGAATCAGACGATTCAAGCGCCCAGACCTTCGTCTCGAAGCCCTCTTTCCATTTAACCAACTTGAACAAGGTTTTTGTACTGTAAAATTTGACTTTAGCTGGTAATCGGATCTTGTTTCTTTTGTAGTTTGAGTTTCGTTGCTCCGTTTGATTTGATTCTTTTTGCAAACCTGAGTTCTTAGTTCTGGTTAGATCCTCTTATTTGGAGTTTTATCTGTGCATCTTTGCTTGATTGCTTATGTATGCTATTGTTTCCTTGCGATAGAATTCCCGAAGTGCGAAGCGTGCTACTACGAGTCCCTAGGTTTTGCGAATCATCAGCAAGGCAAGTAACACTTTGATCATACCCTTTATTACCCAGTTTGTATGCATTAGATAAAACACTCACACTTTGCATGAGTAGGATCTCTTAACTTGTGGGTCTGGGAAGTAGATTGAGGTAGAACCTATTACCTGCATTATTTTCAAACCCTGGAAGTTACTTCTACGTTATGCTTAGGTTGACATGCTATGCTCGTAGACGTGGATTGGGTTTGAGAGTACCCATGACAGATGTGAGTTGTTAATTAATGGTTCAACTTAAGGTGGCTACTTGAATACACATCTGGGTGGATTGGTTGCAGGGCTCCTGGAGAATCCAGTGTTGTCCTAGGAAATCCCGGAGGAATTGTGTGATTATCCTATGGAATGCCACCCAAGCTCAAAGGGATCATAAAACTATTCATACTAGAAACTTCCGTGTGCAGCCACAATGACATTATGGGCTCTGGCATAGTATGAATAAGTCGTGTGAGCTCTTTCAGTGGTGGACTAGCTGATGTAGGGGAAAGTAGGTGTACGGGTCCACCCGGAGTAAAGAGTGAATGCTTTTGAAAGACTGTGTGTCGGTCATCCGTTTCTCAAACACCATGCAATGCGAGAAATCCAACGGAGGAGATCGAGTCTTGTGGGGAAACGTGTGCAAACCTCTGCAGAGTGTACAAACTAATCATGATTAGCCGTGTCCCCGGTTATGGACATCTTGATTATCTGTTACTTGAATTATTGGTTGATCTCAACACTCTAAAATTTAACTTATTGGGTTAATGATGACTACTTTAATTGGGATTGAGTTGGAGGTACCTTCTCAATGATGTTTCAACTACCATGATAGTTAAAATAAAAGTTATTCCTTTGTTGCAGGGAAAAATGGCTTTATGCAAAAACTTTAACCTTAGAGCCTCCACCAGCCAAATATGCATATAGTGTTAGCCTTTATTTCTGTTACTTGCTCTACTGTGTTATCTTGCCAGCATATTCCATGTGCTAACCTGTTTCGGGCTGCAACATGTTACATTGCAGACTTTTCAGAGGAAGTGTAAGGTGCGCTAGGTCGTTTGTCATGCACTCAGCTATGCCGCTGGAGTTGATGGACTCACTTATCTTCCAAGCCTTCCGCTGTTATTTTGTTAGATGGCCTTATGCCATAGACTTTTGTAATAATTTCTCTTTTGAGAAATTCGATGTAATAAGTGTGATTGCCACTCTGTTATAAATCCTTTAAGTACTATGTGTGTCAGCATTACCGATCGAGGGATGACACAGAACACAGAGACTTCGGTCCATTCGGATCGTGGTCGCTACAGGAGCGGTTTACTTACCGTACCACATACCTCTTCCTTTTTGGAGTCTGAATCATTCTAGAAAGTGTCCCCTATGTATTCCTCTGGGGTTATGGTATCAATAACATTGGTGTTAACATATATAGGGTTACCTGAGATATAATGTTTGATTCTTTGACCGTTCACCACCTTCAGATTTGTGCCTTCGACGTTGTTGATTTTTATGGCACCGGAACGATACACCTCCTCGATAATGTAAGGTCCTTCCCACTTTGAGAGGAGTTTTCCTGCAAAAAATCTTAAACGAGAATTGTATAGCAAAACATAATCACCTACATTAAACACACACTTTTGTATCCTTTTGTTATGCCATCTTTTAACTTTTTCTTTAAACAGCTTAGCATTCTCATAGGCCTGGGTTCTCCATTCATGAAGAGAACTAATGTCAAATAACCTCTTCTAACCGGCAAGTTTGAAATCATAATTGAGCTCTTTAATAGCCCGATATGCATTATGTTCTAGCTCAAGAGGTAAGTGACAAGCTTTTCCATAAACCGTCTTATATGGAGACGTACCCATAGGATTTTTGTATGCAGTTCTATAGGCCCATAATGCATCATCATGTTTCTTGGACCAATTCTTTCTAGACCTATTAGTTGTCTTTTGCAAAATTAATTTCAACTCTCTATTACTTAGTTCTACTTGACCACTAGTCTTTGGGTGATAAGGGGATGCAATTCTATGATTTACATCATACTTAGCAAGCATTTTACGGAAAGCACCATGAATAAAGTGTGAACCACCATCAGTCATTAGGTATCTAGGGACTCCAAACCTCGGAAAAATAACTTCTTTAAGCATCTTAATAGAGGTGTCATGATCAGCACTACTAGTTGGAATAGCTTCTACCCACTTAGTAACGTAATCAACAACAACTAGAATATGTGTGTACCCATTAGAGGAAAAAAACGGTCCCATATAATCAAAGCCCCAAACATCAAATGGTTCAATCACAAGTGAATAATTCATAGGCATTTCTTGACGTCTACTAATATTACCAATTCTTTGACATTCATCACAAGATAAGACAAACTTACGGGCATCCTTGAAGAGAGTAGGCCAATAAAAACCAGATTGCAATACCTTATGTGCAGTTCTATCTCCAGCATGGTGTCCTCCATAAGCTTCGGCGAGGCACTTGCGTAGGATCTGTTCCTGTTCATGCTCAGGTACACAACGTCTAATAATACCATCTACTCCTTCTTTACAAAGATGTGGGTCATCCCAGAAGTAATGTCTCAAATCATAGGAGAACTTTTTCTTTTGCTGGTATGTGAAGCTAGGAGGTATAAACTTAGCAACAATATAATTAGCATAATCAGCATACCATGGATCAGTACGAGAAGTATTTATGACAGCTAATTGTTCAGCAGGAAAGCTATCATCAATAGGTTGTGGGTCATCAAGTATATTCTCTAGCCTAAACAAGTTGTCTGCAATGGGGTTCTCAGCTCCCTTTCTATCAATAATATGCAAATCAAACTCTTGCAGCAAGAGAACCCATCTAATAAGTCTAGGTTTAGCATCTTTCTTTTCCATAAGGTATTTGATAGCAGCATGATCAGTGTGAATAGTTACTTTAGAATCAACAATATAAGGTCTAAACTTATCACAGGCAAATACAACTGCTAAAAATTCTTACAAAGTAGTAGCATAATTTCTCTCGGCACTGTCTAGAGTTTTACTAGCATATTGGATAACATTCAATTTCTTATCAACTCTTTTCCCTAAAACAGCACCTACAGCATAATCACTAGCATCGCACATAATCTCAAAAGGTAAATTCCAGTCAGGAGGCTGGACAATAGGTGCAGAGATCAATGCTTTCTTAAGTATTTCAAATGCTTATAGACAATCATCGTCAAAGACAAAAGGAATATCTTTTTGTAGGAGATTAGTCAAAGGCCTGGAGATTTTGGAGAAGTCCTTTATGAACCTCCTATAAAACCCGGCATGACCAAGGAAACTTCGTATACCTTTGATGTCCTTGGGGCACGGCATCTTTTCAATAGCATCAACTTTAGCCTTGTCAACTTCAATACCTCTTTCAGAAATTTTATGTCCCACGACAATGCCTTCATTAACCATAAAGTTGCACTTCTCCCAATTCAAGACAAGATTAGTGTCTTCACATCTCTTCAAAACTCGATCAAGGTTGCTTAAGAAATCATCAAAAGAAGTTCCGTAAACGGAGAAGTCATCCATGAAAACCTCAAAATTCTTTTCACAAAAATCAGAGAATATAGCCATCATGCATCTTTGAAAGGTAGCAGGTGCTTTACATAAACCAAAAGGCATACGTCTATAAGCAAAAGTACCGAAAGGACAAGTAAAAGTGCTCTTTTCTTTATCCCCTTTTGGCACAGGTATTTGAGAGAAACCAGAATAACCATCTAGAAAGATAAAGTGAGTATGTTTGGATAACCTTTCTAGCATTTGATCAATAAAAGGAAAGGGGTAATGATCTTTCTTAGTAGCTTTATTTAATTTGCGAAATCAATTACCATCCTATAACCTGTAACAATTCTTTGCGGATCAATTCATCATTATCATTAGGAACAACAGTCATACCTCCTGTCGTGGTTTTGTCACAGCAGATGTCCTAGCAAAAGGACTTAGTCCTGAGGCCATCGCTACGGGTTAGCTCAAAGGGGTTAAAGCGGACAAGGACACAGAGTTTTTATACTAGTCCGGCCCCTTCGATGAAGGTAAAAGCCTACGTCTAGTTTGGTGTGTATTGCTGGGGTTTCGATGACCAAGGAGCGAATCCGCTTTGCCTGTGTCTCGATATGTTGTTCTCTGTCCTGAACCGTCGCTGGGTCGTCCCTTTATATAAGAGGTGAAGCCCGGTCCTATTTACGGACACCGAGGCCGGCTCATAAACGTGTCCGCCTCGGTCTCTGTTCTTTCTATCTTACATCCCAAGTACATAGTATGACGGTTTACAAATCATGGGCCCTAACACTTGGGCTCTAAACCTCTTGGGCTGAAACCTCCTACTTTATGCTCTGCTGGGCCTTTGATAAGATAATCTTGATAACGTAAACCGGCCCCTCCTGGGCGGTTTATACCTGGTAGTAATATCCCTGACATTAGGCCCCAGATTGATTTGAACCTATTCATATCAATCTTCAAAGTTTTGTACAGATCTTCCTTTCTTCAGCTTCAACATGCTTTATAAACCGGCATGACATCATCTCCTCAGATCACTTTAAACCGCCGTGACGCCATCTGCGCATTTAATACTTGTACCTGTCTTTACCTTTATTCATTAAAGCTCCGAAGATCGAGGCGACAACATCATCCATATCCGCTTTTTAGGATCCTCGATTCCCGTGCCTGCCGTTTTATCCCTTCGGCTTATAAATAGGGCCGAGGGGCATCTCTTTTCCCCCCTTGCTTCTTCTTCCTCTATCTTCCGACGCTCGAGCTCCGCCGCCATCCGCCGAACCCGTCGTCTTCGTCAAGCTTGGCCGCTGCATCAACATGAACACTTCCAGAAATGCATCGGCGCCTCTCCGCACCCGTCGCCTCGGGTACATTCACTTCTTTCCTTCCCGTAGATCTCAGTTCTAGGGTTTCCTCGTGCGAGCTCGGAGATGCGTCTCTGTTCTTCGTGGTTCTTCGCCATAGACAGTATTTAGCTGTAGATTTCAAACTTTAGGTCAACTACCGTAAGCATAGCTCCGCTCCGTCATTGTAATCTTATCTCTCCCAATACTGCTAGTAAAACTGAATCTGTTTAGGGCTTTCATTGTTTCCGCTGAACACAACTTGAATTATTTTAGAGTTTCCTATATGTTGTAGATCCATATCTTACTGTTGATTGTATAATAGTTGTTTCCCCACGCTTTAGATCAGCATCTCATATGCCTGTGTTTGGCGGTTTAACTTTTCCCAAACTTTATAATCCGGTATAACCCATTAGGCCCCTGCTCAAACCGCCATTTAGACTGATACCTTCGTATAACTCACCGGTTTAACTCTGCTTAGATGACCAAATCGGATCTTTATTGTATTTTCAGCCTTCCCTTTTGAAAAGATGACTTCCGCGGCCAAGCAGTTTGTTGCTTGCAACTGGGTCCCATCCCGGATCACCGAGGACGATTTAGAAAAGATGGCCTCAATTGGCGCTTTAGGTCCAAAGGATGTCCTTCACTGGAGGGCTCCTGGAAAAGAATGTCCTCCAAAACCCAAGGAAGGAGAAATTGTTGTCTTCTTCGATCACTTGGCCCGGGGATTCAATCCTCCTGGGTCAAAGTTTTTCCGCGACGTATTGGCAAACTTTCAGCTTCACCCACAATATATTGGCCCCAATTATGTATCCAACATTTGCAACTTCCAAGTCTTCTATGAAGCATATCTGCAAGAGGAGCCAACAGTAGAGCTATTCCGGGGCTTCTTCCATTTAAACCGCCGGACTGAATTCCATGATGGCCCAAATACTGAGCTGGGTGGAATGACTATCCAGAAGAGGAAGGATGTTAGCTTCCCTCACGCCACTCTCCACAGCCATCCCAAGGACTGGTATCAAACTTGGTTCTTCCGTGTAGACACTTCGCCGGAAGGTGAAAATCCACTGTCGGGTTATCGCCCCCATCGTCTTCCAGAAGATCATCCCTTTCCACAGCGCTTGAGTGCCCAGGAACGAGCTCAATACGCCCCTCAGATTTCAAAGCTCAGGGCCTTTGTAGCCAACGGATTGACCGGAGTTGATTTCGTCCGCTGCTGGCTTTCTTGGAGTATTCTCCCGCTAAGCCGGCGTTCTGGTCTAATGTGTGAGTACACTGGGAACCCCAAGGACCCTTTGCGCCACACAGATATGGTGCTATCGAAAACTGAAGTTAACGAATCTGTCAAGAAATTGCTGAATATTCCTCTTGAAGAGTGCAGTCAGACCGGATTGGCACCCTTCTGTGTGACCAATAAACCGACGTCGGTAAGAAATTCTTTTGTCCCTTTTCTTTGTTTTAATCCATCCATATTGCTTGGCTTAATATGCTTTTATTCCCTTAAACAGGCTAATGACCCTTTCTGGAAGAGGAAAACCCAGGACAAACCGGCGAAGCCAACTTGCAAAAAGACCCTGGCTGTGAAGAGGAATAAGAAGAACCCTGCTGCTGCATCCGGATCTAATGCAGAGGAAGATGATCCGGCCTCTGAGGTACCCCCCAGCTCTTATGATCCCTTAGCCTTTCCTTCTTCCTATATTTTTATGAATAATGACTTTTCCCAGGGTTTCGCTGAAGGCAGTAAAGCAGATAACGTTGAGGTAATCTCTCTTTCCTCCGACTCAGAACCACCGCCACCAAAAATTCGTCGGGTAGTCCGGAAATTTCAGTTTTCTCATCCTTATGCTCAACTGGACCCAAACTTTCTTTTGAAGAAACAGCAACACGAAGCTCGCCGCACCACTCGCCACAGTGGCCATGTGGTTGAATCCACCGGACTAACGCGCACTTCGGTTTGTAGGCGTCGTTCTGAGGTTTTACTTACTCCAACTGCTCTTTTCCCCAAAAAAGGTCTTATTCGTTAACCCCTTAATCCGTCTGACTCGAATTATCAGGAAACTCCTCTCTCTTCTTTTGGTGAATCAACCACCACACAAGTCCCTGCTCTCAAGACTGTTCACGGGTAAGCTGTCTTTCACTCTATCCGGTTTATCTTTCCATCTTTGACTTTTGATTTTCATTGTCCCTTTAATATTTTCTCAGTATGCCCAAGCCTAGCAAAAGGCAAAATTGAGTAAACCGGCAGTCGATAATACCACTTCTGGACCGGCAGACGATCCTGAACTTGCCAACCCATTGGAAGAAAATGTTGAAATTCCACATGATGATCCTCCTCCTATGGATCGAGAAGACCTTGCTACTCCGGAGGATGACCCCATGGAGCATACCGCTAAACCGGCCAGCCCGGACTAGCCCTGCTCGGACTAGTCCGGCCCCTGCTAGTCCTATTCATGCCAATTCCGCTGCTGCTGATCCTTCCAGGCCAACTGCTGCTTCAACTGATGATGTTGAGATTACTGGGACCGGTTTTACCACCCCAGGAGAGCATGTCGCTTTGACCAAGCACACTACCAAGGAGGAGTTTCTCCAAAAAGATAAGGGCAAATGGAACACCGATCTGTCCAGCTATGCGCAGCTCAGTGCTCAGGAACTTCATTCCGGGTACCTAAACCGGCTACACACCAGCCGTGACCATGAAGCCGGTCTGGAGAACTTAATGAAGGAACGCTACGAGGTAGCTTCTTTTCCTTTGGTTTTTATTTCTGCTTGTGCCTTGTAACTGTACCTTTAGTCCATCGTAGCCCCCCAAGTACCGGTTTAGGCTTTAAGGGTGAACCGGGACTTCAGTATATCAACTAGAATAACTTTGATTTGCACGTGTAGCCCCCAAGGGCCGGTTTAATCCATTGCGGGTGGGCCGGGACTTTTTCTATGTTTAGAATGATGTCACATTAGCCCCCAAGTGCCAAGTATATAACTTGTTATGTGCTTGGGACTTGTCTGAAAAAATTGCCTGCTTTCACTGCAAATGTACATTAGCCCCCAAGTGTCAAGTGCATAATTTGTTATGTGCTTGGGACTTTGATTGAATTGCTTTATGAATATCTGATATACTTTATCCTTGGCAGACTGACTTGAACCGGAGGGCCTCTGAAATAACTGAACTTTGGGATAGCCTAACCTTCCAAGAGACTGCTTCGGGTAAAGCCAGGGAGGAGCTTACCCTTGCCTTAGCTAATATGGAGAAGTTAATTAAGGATTTTGAAGCGGAGCGGTCCACTTGGGAGGTGGAAAAGGCTACTTTGGAGAAAAGAGACAGTGATGTTGAGGCTGCTCTTAACCCGGTGACAGAAGAGCTGTCCGGGTTGAGGCAGCAAATAAATGACATGACCTCTGCCATCTTCGATAAGTTCTTTGACATAAGCTTATCCTTGCAACCATGTATTGTTCCGGTTTAACTCATAATGCTTACGCAGGGAGGCGCATCACTCATCTTGGAGATGATGTGCGAAAGAAGCTGAAAGCTGCGTATACTTTGGTGGAGCAGCTTTATTCCGGCGCTCAGAGGGCCATCAGTGCTATCTCGCACAATTAACCAGCTCCTACCACCATCCAAGGTACTTTAGAGAAGCTGTCAATTATGCCTGCCCGTATTGTTGAAGTGAAGAAGTCATACGCAAGAGCTGGCTCTCTGATGGCTTTAACCCGGGCAAAAGCGTGGCTTCCTGACTTTGATCTGGCGGAGGCAATGAACGGCTATCCAAGCATGAAGGAGGATAGATCAGCTTTCTCCAGTGATGATCTTCGTGCATTGACCAAGGATATGTGGCCTCTTGCCAGTAAACTTGCTGATGAAGTGGACTTATCAAGATATGATCCGGGCTATGATATGGAGAACGTATGGGTGGAGCGTCCATCCTATGATATTGAGAATCTTATTCCACCCATCCGTAAGCACCACTTCGCTCCTGACATTGAACCGTCAGAACTTATAAATGACAAAGTTTATTTCCGAGCCCTTGCAAAGATTGACTGGAGCACCACTGATTTCCAACAGCTGGAAGAAGCTACTAAAGACCCGGAGCAGGCTGACCCTCAATCGTCACGATAGGCTGATGCGGAGTCTTAAACCAGCTCCGGTTTAATTTTATGTTCCAGTAGTTTGAGAAAGACTGATATCCTTTTGGGCCTTCCAGCGCCTTGTAATAGGATAGCTGAGATACTATATTTGTGAGATTGCTTTAAGTAGAAACGTCTGAAATATATCCTGCTTGCAATGCTTTGACGGTTTATACTACCTGTTTCTGCATAAAACAATGCTCAAAGTGTCCTGGCGGTTTATCGCCAGACGGGTCATAATGCCCTAGCACATGATCTAAGTTGATAACTTTGAACTGTGTATAAAAATATAAGTATACAGCATACCTGCGATTAAGTGTATCTTAATAAACCGTAATCCGGCAGGAATGATCCAAGGTGTAAGTGTTGATGACTCCCTTGATTATTTGTCGGCTCACCATGAAGGCCGAACCGGGTTACAATCAACTCCGGTTTAGCTGTAATTTAGTGTTGGTGTTTATAACCCACACTATAACTCTATAAACACAGATGTAGTGGCAAGTTTGTAGCCATCCACTCCTTGAATCAATGGACTTGGTTGATAAGCCAATGACCTTGAAGATAAAGATTTGAGAAATCGCAAAAAAAAATAGAAAATAAAGTTTTTGGGCAAATAAGACCATGTAGTCGAGGCTTTTTACGAGCTGCCAGGCTCCAAATTCGAGGCTTTTTATGAGCTACCAGGCTACTGTCATTAACCATTTTAGCAAAGCCTGTTAAGATGGTCCGCAATCCTTAACCAAATCATCAATGTCAAATGCTACCAAGTTCAAAATCCCATAAAGATTAGACTTGTGTAATCACTTGATGATCGTCAATTTAACGTTACCAAGTTCAGCGTCCATAAGGATTGACTTGTGTGTACATTCGACGGGTCGTACCAGGTTTACCTGGGCGGCGTGACTTACTTGATGCAGGCAGGTTAATCTGGGGTTTTAGGTGTATACACCAAGCTTCCAAGTCGTGTTACTACAAGGGTCTTCAACTCCTTGATGTCTTGCATCAAGAGCCCCCAGGTAGCATTTGAGCATGGCTCGTCGGGGCCTATGTTTGAGTTGTGCTAGGCATCAACCTCTCTTTTGCCCCTCATCATCACGTGGAAATTGCTATAGGAACCAGAGCAGTGCTCTTATGATGGTCTTGACGTGGCCGCCGGTTTAAGAGGCCATAGGAAATCCCTTGCCCACGGAAGCCCCCATGTGATACTCTTCTGAAAAAGATGGCTGATACCCCAGTTTACCGGGGGCGCCGGTTTAAGAGGCCATAGGAACTCCCTTGCACACGGAAGCCCCCATGTGATACTCTTATGAAAAAAGATGGCTGATACCCCGGTTTATCGGGGGCGCCGGTTTATTATATTGATCATAATATATACATTGTAAAGATATGTACACAAAGCGGAGCCTATGGCTCAAGTATAGTAAGGTCGAAGAAGAGCGATGTTCCACAGCCGCTTGGTCTCCTCCTCCGCCGTACGTGAGTCCTTATGTTCTCGAACGTCGACGAGGTAGTATGATCCATTGTGTAGGTTCTTGCTGACCACAAAGGGTCCTTCCCAAGGTGGAGATAGCTTGTGCATGTCCGTCTGGTCTTGAATGAGCCGGAGCACCAGGTCTCCTTCTTGAAACGTCCTAGTCTTAACCCGGCGACTGTGGTACCGGCGCAGATCTTGCTGATAAATTGCCGATCGAGCTGCTGCCGTGTCCCGTTCTTCATCCAGCCAGTCCAACGTATCTTGCCTTGCTTTCTCATTATCCGCTTCAACATAAGCTGCCGCCCGCAGCGAGTCATGACGGATATCACTAGGGAGGACCGCTTCAGCTCCATATACCATGAAGAAAGGCGTGTATCCCGTGGATCTGTTAGGTGTAGTATTGATGCTCCATAGTACAGAGGGTAATTCCTCCACCCAACAACCCGGCGTTCTCTGCAAAGGAACCATAAGCCAGGGCTTGAAGACTCTCAAGATCTCTTGATTGGCTCTTTCAGCTTGGCCATTAGACTGAGGGTGGGCTACTGATGATACATCAAGACGGATGTGCTCTCGTCGACAGAACTCCTCCATAGCCCCCTTGGATAGATTGGTGCCATTATCCATTATAATGCTGTGTGGAAAGCCAAACCGGAAAATCACCTTTTTGATGAACTGAACCGATGTTGCTGCATCACACTTACTGACAGGCTCCGCTTCAACCCATTTTGTAAATTTGTCCACTGCCACCAAAAGGTGGGTTTTCTTATCTTGGGATCTCTTGAAGGGTCCAACCATATCAAGCCCCCAAGTCGCAAACGGCCAAGTGATTGGAATCATCCTTAACTCCTGCGCTGGTATGTGAGCACGCCGTGAGAATTTCTGGTAAGCATCACATTTTCTGACCAAGTCCTCTGCATTAGCATGAGCCGTCAACCAGTAGAACCCATGACGAAAAGCTTTAGCCACCAAAGATCTTGAACTGGCATGATGACCGCAATCCCCTTCATGAATCTCTCTAAGAATATCACAGCCTTCTTCTGGTGATACACACCGCTAAAATGCTCTAGAAACGCTGCAATGATGAAGTTCTCCATTGACAATAGTCATTGACTTAGACCGCCGGATTATCTGCCGAGCCACGACTTCGTCCTCTGGTAACTCACCTTGGTTCATGTATGCCAAGTAAGGGAGCGTCCAATCCGGAATGATATGAAGTGATGCGACCAATTGTGCCTCCGGATCAGGAACAGCCAAATCCTCCTCTGGAGGTAACTGCACCGACGGATTGTGTAACTCATCTAAGAAGGTATTAGGTGGAACCGGTTTACATTGGGAACCCAGCCGGCTTAACGCATCGGCTGCTTCATTCTTTCGCCGGTCTATATGATCCACCTGATAACCCTTGAAGTGTCCAGCGACCGCGTCCACCTCCCTTCGATATGCTGCCATGAGTGGATCCTTGGAGTCCTACTTGCCAGATACTTGCTGTGCCACCAGGTCTAAATCACCAAAGCACTTAACCCGGCTCAAGTTCATCTCCTTGGCCATCCGCAGACCATGGAGGAGAGCTTCATACTCAGTAGCATTGTTAGTACAAGCGAACATTAAGTGGAGGACATAACAGAACTTATCACCTCGTGGGGAAGTTAACACGACTCCAGCCCCCGAGCTGTGACGCCCCCGATTTGTTCGTACACTAATCATGCACGCAAATGTGTACGACCAAGATCAGGGACTCACTAGAAGATATCACAACACAACTCTAGACACAAATTAAAATAATACAAGCTTTATATTACAAGCCAGGGGCCTCGAGGGCTCGAATACAAATGCTCGAATACACAAGAGTCAGCAGAAGCAATAATATCTGAGTACAGACATAAGTTAAACAAGTTTGCCTTAAGAAGGCTAGCACAAAAGTAACAACGATCGAAGAGGCAAGGCCTCCTGCCTGGGACCTCCTAACTACTCCTCGAAGCCGAACTCCATGTAGAAACATCATCGGGAACCTCTGGCTCCTGGACTCCACCGATCTGGTTGCATCAACCGAGAAGAAAGGAGAATGGGGGAAAAGGGGGAACAAAGCAACCGTACGTACTCATCCAAAGTACTCGCAAGCAAGGATCTATACTACATATGCAATGGTATCTATGTAAAGGGGTAATATATGTGGGTTAAACTGCAGAATGCCAGAATAAGAGGGGGATAGCTAATCCAATCGAAGACTACGCTTCTGGCCACCTCCATCTTGCAGCAGTAGAAGAGAGAAGATGGAAAGTAACAAGTATCAAAGCTTCTGGCAGCCTCCGTCTTGAGTAGCTGAAGAGTTCACCAAGTAACATCGCATATCATAGTCCTACCCGGTGATCCTTCCCTCGTCGCCCTATGAGAAAGCGATCATCGGGTTGTATCTGGAACTTGTCTGGGTGTGTTTTATTAAGTATCCAGTTCTAGTTGTCATGAGGTCAGAGTACAACTCCGGGTCGTCCTTTTACCGAGGGACACGGCTATTCGAATAGATTAACTTCCCAGCAGTGGTGCACCACATAACCCAGCACGCTCGATCCATTTGGCCGGACACACTTTCCAGGGTCATGCCCGGCCTGGGAAGATCAACACGTCGCAGCCCTACCTAAGCACAATAGAGAGGTCAGCACGCCGGTCTAAACCCTAAGCGCACGGGGGTCTGGGCCCATCGCCCAATGCACACCTGTACGTTGCGAGGGCGGCCGGTGAGCAGACCTAGCAACTTCCAATACTAAGGAAGTTACGTTACGCGGTCCAACCCGGCGCGCGCCGCTCAGTCGCTGACGTCAAGAAGGCTTCGGCTGATACCACGACGTCGAGTGCCCATAACTATTCCCACGTAGCTGGTTAGTGCGTATAGGCCAATGGCCAGACTCAGATCAAATACCAAGATCTCGTTAAACGTGTTATTATGAAATAACCGCGGAGAACGACCAGGGCCAGGCCCACCTGTCTCCTAGGTGGTCGCAACCCGCCCTGTCGCTCCGCCACAAAGTAACCATCAGGGGGCTGTCGGGAACCCAGGCCCACCACTACCTGTGTGGAACCACCTGCCCCTTCAGCCCCCATCTCCAAATCATCATCATGTGTATGTAAAGTATGTATATAGTATATACCCTTGATCACCACTCGAGTGATCACGGCCCGATGGTATAGCATGGCAGACGGACAAGAATGAAGGTCCACTGATGGAATACTGGCATCCTATACTAAGCATCAGGATGGCAGGTACAGGTATCAACAGTTGTAGCAGCAATGACAGGCTATGCAACAGAATAGGAGTAACCGAACAGTAACATGCTACACTACTCTAATGCAAGCAGTAGAGAGAAGAATAGGCGATATCTGGTGATCAAAGGGGGGGGCTTGCCTGGTTGCTCTGGCAAGAAAGAGGGGTCGTCAACACCGTAGGTGATCGAAGCAGCAGCGACGTCCGTCTCGTAGTCTACCGGAGAGAAGAGAGGGAAGAAACAATGAATACAGAGCAAACAAAGCATCACGAAATATAACATGGCAAAATGCGGTGCTACGTGTACCTAACGCGGTAGGAGGTGTTACCGACGAAGGCGGCAAACATCCGGGAAAGTATTCCCGGTGTTTCGCGTTATCGGGCGGATGAAACGGAGGGGGAAAGTTGCAGGTTCGGTATGATAGAGGTGTGTGGCGGACGAACGGACCGCGTATTTGGATTCGTCTCGTCCTTCTTACCGATTTTCATATATAAAACATTTTCATCCGAGTTACCAATTATTTTATATGATTTTCCGAAGTTCTAGACAATTTTCTGAAATTAATATTATTTCGAAAATAAGTAACTAAATGCTAGGGGTACCCAGAAATGTACCCAATAGTTTATATCTAAGGCTGACTGTGGGTCCAGGGGGTCCCAGTTGACCAGTCAAAGTTTGACTGGTCAACAGGGGTGGGCCCCCCTCGTCATACACTATTCAGCTAATTAGTGGTTTAATTAACCTAACCACATACTTAGTTTAATTAAACCAATTTTAATTAAGTTATTAATAAATTAATTAATATATTTTTTATCTATATTTTTTTAAACATATTTTTTAAAGGGCGTTGGGCCCTACGTGCGGGGCCCATAGGTCAGTGGCACGAGCCACCGGGCGGGCGGTTAACGGGCGAAGTGGGGCACTGGATCGGGCGCCCGCCCAGGAGGGGACGAGGCCCCGACCGGTGGCGGCTTCAGGACGGGTGGCCGTCGGCGGCAGGGGAGCCGCTAGACGGTGCAGCGGCGAGGCTCCGGCCAGCAGCGGCCCCGACGAGCGCGGCCAGACGGAGAGCCCCGGGCCTGACCGGCAACGATGAGCGGCGGGTGACAGCCAGCAACAGCAGCAGGCAGGGGGGCACCCACGCCGCGAGCCTGGACGCGGTGGCTGGGCACGCTCGCGGGTGCGCGGCTAAGGCGGGCACAGGTGTAGCGCGGCGGCAGCACATCAGGTGGGAGCGCCAGCGGTGGAGGTGGCGGTCGCGGCGGTGAGCAGTGGCACGGGGTGAGCGCGGCCACGGCTCTGGCGGCGACCAGAGCAGACTGTAGCAACGCAGTGGCAGTAGGCAACAGTGGGCGGGCGCGGGGCGTCCAAGACGGGTCGCGAAAGAGGCGCTGCAGGGCGCATGCTGCAGTGTGGACGCAGGGGCGGACGGTGTGCGAGCGCGTGCGGGAGGAGAGCTCCGGCCACGGCGGACTGCGGAGCCGAAGCTCGCGGGTAACGATGCTACGGCGACTACGGCGACGAGGGAAAGGGGGAACGGGGTGGTGCTCACCGAGCAAGCGCAAGGAGGCCCATCGAGTGGCTTAGGAGCAGCAGAGGTGGCCGGCGTCATCGTGGTTCATCGGTGACTCGAGGAAGAAGAAGCTTCGATCCGGCGCTGCAGCGTGAGGAGCTCCAACGGGTGGCACCAGTTGATGCAGAGGAAGACGACGAAGCGGACGGACGCAGTCCTAGGCGGTGGGGGGGGGCATGGTGGCCGTGGTAGGACGAGATGGCCAGCGACACGGGTGCACGACGAGGTGGATCTGGACCACGAGGGAGTGACGAGGGAGAGAGGGGGCGTGGGAAAATATCTGCGCAGGGGGAGTGGGGCTGACGTGGCCGAGTGGGGGGAGGGCGCCTGCCTTATCCCCTCGCGGCCTGGCCGACGCCGATGAGGTGGTTCGGCGGGGCGTCGCTCCTGTTGCGACCACGCCAGGGAAACAGGGGAGTAGGCGACCGGTGGGGCTAGGTGGGCCAGCTGGGTGAGCTGGGCCGAGGCCCAGGGGCTTCTCTTATTTATTTAACCTTTTGGATCTCTTGTCTTTTTTAATTAATTTTTTTTAGTTTCATTTAATTTATTTATTTTAGTTTTGTAAAACATAATTTTTAGCATCTAAATTAGTAGTAATAATTAGGCCACTGCCACAAAAGTTTAACACTACAATAAAATAGATTTGTATTTGTTTTATTATTAAAGGCATTTAATAATTGCTTTTAGCCCCTGCTTTAATTAGTTAAGGGCATTAAACCACTTCGCAAAGATGTTGGTTCACAGCCATAATTAGTTATGCAATATTTGCCACACTTTGCACATTTTAGTTTGCATGTTTGAGAATTTTAAATTTTGACTTTAATTTGAATTTGGAATTTTAACTGTGTTTGAATGCAAAGGGGGATTAGTAATAGTAAGAGTGATGACATGGCACCATTAACACGGGATTACTGTAGCTTAATTATTCGGGCGTCACAATTCTCCTCCACTACAAGAAATCTCGTCCCGAGATTTAAGGGGTGGAGTAAGGGGGAAAGTCTCGGGAAGGACAGAGTTCAACACAAGATAGGTACCTGGGTGCTATCTCAGTGAGCGTGGCATAGAGGCATCTCGAGTTGAAATTCACGAAAGTCATCGAGAACAAGGCTAGAAGGTGCAATAATAAGCTTCAAGCATATGGACAATCGTTCGTTGTCTGAAACGGAGTGTGAAAAGGGGTTCAGAGGATCGACAATAAGTATTGCATCTGATAGCAGAACAGATCACAAGAAGGTGGCTCGTGAATTACATACGAAGCCAAGCGTGAGGAAAAACTTTGGAAACTGGGCGTGTAGAGGAGAGTCAGGTTTTGATCCTGCGGAACTACGGGTTATGGACCCACCATGTTGGTTGAAAGTAGGAAGGGTGGTGACATCTTGCACAGTCATGAAAGCAAGGCATATCAGAGGATAGTCTGCCAGCTATATCAGCAACAATGTCAATACCAAGGGTGGGGGCGAAGAGAACCATTTTCTCGCTCGTTTAAATAAGGCGGACCAATAGGCAAGGTTCTCGTCCACCAGAGGTTACTGGAATGTTAACAACAATAGTAACGAGGTCTTACTGACAGATTTGTACAATGAGGTTTTTTTACATAAGCACAGAATTATTACTGCTTAGATTATATGTAGATCAAGAAAAGGTTAAACAAACAAATGAAAAGGAAAATTGTGATTACTCACAATTATTAGGAATATATCCATCCCATGGACAAGAAGAACATGGCATACAGGGTAGGAGAGCAAGTACCCAACCATTTAGATAAAGAGGCAAGGATTAATCAAGATGTTACCCATACAACGATGTTTAGATAACTAACCAAGAAACATTTAGCATCACGCCTCCAATGTTCTTGTTGATGAGCGGGGTATCATAGTCATGCTTCGAGGTAGCAATGATATGGTGTTTCAATCAAGGGCCAGACCTTGGATACACAAATGATCCATCAGAAGCAACTTATAGAATAAGTCTTACAATATCCTCCTGGAAGAATGGCTATCCTTGCAAAAGAAATTATTATGATGGGTCCTCCAGCCCGGGGTGCTAGGCATGACATCATATTACCGAGTCATCAAAGGACCAACAATATAACTACTAGAAAGTTGTCCCAACCATCATATCGGACCGAGATTCAGATCCGATTGGTGTCATGATACCTCAGACTCAGGATGTTCGAGAAGAAAAGGTGCAACACAGTCGACGAAATAACATTGCAAGATTCTCGGGAAATGAACTATGGGAGCAGTTTCCCAAAACAATAGTTCATCATTAAACCAAGGATACGATGAGCAGGTGGCTGATGGGCTCAGCGACAATTCATCGAGTATTCCAAACAGATGGATTTCCACAATAATGTGAACAAGAAGATGACACTTGTCAATTCAAATGATATAATGTTGTATGCTCGAGAAAAACATACACCATTAATCATTAGGTGAAAGGTGTGCCCGAAATATGACCTTAGGCAGCAAGATCAATGTTAGAGTGACGATTCAATAACCAACAGTCTAAGAACGAACTGTCGATCGTTAACTTCAAAGCAATAGGGTTGCTAGAAGTGCAAAACTCAAGCAGCATATTTAGCATATTGGTATCCCAGTTGAAAACGACACGGGGACCAAGGAAGAATGGTGATGGTGAGAAGTATCAACATACCGAGAATTTCTAAGAGGTGGAGCAATCCCCACAACATTCTCGACCTAAAGACAGTAATACTTAAAGGCAGAATACAACACTAGCTGGAGAGCAAGTTGTATTCAAAATGTGGTCAAGTCCGCGATGAAAGGCAGTCAAGGGTGTTGTCGATGATAATAAAAATCATCAAGGGCAAGGAGGGTATTTCTCACCATGAACACAATTGACATCTCAGAAGAAGTCAAAGTGTTGAAGGAGATCCAACACATTTGCCGCGAGGTTTCAAGAGGATGCAATCAAACAATAACGGCAACAAGCAAGGGAATGACGAAGTGGCAAGTTATAGGATCAATATATAAGATGCTAGCTCGGAACCAAAGTTGCCTTTCAAGACAAGCAACCTGATGTTGAAGGCTCGACTAAGTCGTGCTCACACTGAAGAATTCGCGCACCAGAGAAGGACAAGGTAGCACAGTCAAAGATAGCAAGACCAGGATGCAGCCGATAGTCTAGTAATGACCAGATTGAATTCAAAATTTCCGAGTAAAATACTAGGGGTATTTGATTAGTAATGCCGAATAATTTCACTAGTCGGTGTCCTCGGTTGACAACAACCCCGAACCCGTAGAGTGATTATGACAAGGAAAGACATTACTTCAACAAAGTTAGTAAGATGAGTTGCAATGGCAAGACATCTTCGAGATACCAGGGGGTAATACTCGAAGGTAGAATATGATAGAAGTAGAACTGGGTCATTGACCTATGACAGTAGATGCTTTAACCTTGTCAAAAATTGACGAGGCCTGGAATGGATTTATTCCAGATATATTGAATAAGGACAGCATGGTCGGAACCATAACTGCAAGGGATCAAATTTATTGACACCGAAATAATTATTTAGATGTAAAATCATTTTGCAAGAAGCTCCTGAGACGGTCTACATCGTTTCCATGGGCATGAACAAAAGCTCAAGGTCGACTCCCATTTCTCCAATGCATACGTTTCATTTACCTCTTGCTTTGATAAAACTGTAGTGTTGGAATTTTATCCGGTAGAACACCAGAAGGGTATGACTTGTGAAAACTTTCGGGTTCTCACGAAGTAGGGGAAGGCATAGGTTCAACCCATCGGGCATCTTAGTAACATATACCACAATTTCAAAAGTAAAAACACAAGCTCGAAAGCAGAGCATGGTTGGTGAAGCAGAGGATACAATTTACCAAAGGCATTATGTATCATGGGAAGAACTCACAAGGTGATTTAATATGAAGGACACTGTCGGATAACAATCCATCAATGGATCGGGCAATCCACAACGGAGCTGATGTGAGTATCAATACTCACTCAGAGGAAGGAAGAATGCAGAGGCATCAGATTCAAGAATCACCTTATTAGTCTGATGCTTGAAATAGAAAGAAATTATGGTTTCCAAAAGGAAGGATCAAAAGCAGACGCTCTAATCAAGGATGGAAAAGTTGAAAACACTTAGTTGGACAATCAATAAAGGTTTGAATTGCCGAGAACCAACTCATGTCCGGAATAACGTCTGAGTCGGAAAGATAATTTTATAAATGATAACCTGATGACTGCGTGCATACGCACACATTGAATCAATAGGCTCAAAATGGCTAAGACAATGGATGTTAACGAAGACTACTAGTCATATGGAATTAACCATAATGCAAGCAGGCAAGAATTTGAGGAGTAACAGGCTGTAGAGGATTTTCGAAAGATCAAAAGGTATTCCGATGAATTTTGTGAGACACATGAACAATCGAGAAGAACGGATTCTCGATAAATGTGAGAAAAATAACCATAAGGGTTTTCATGTGAAATAAAACTACAAGACAGTAAACTCAAAGGATTCTCGGAACATCGGAGAATATTTCGAGGCATCTTGTAACAACAAGTGCGACGAGGAATAATCATGAGAGTGAAAAGTGCATGCAGATGTCCATAGGGACATATCGGTGGCAGTGAATTGCAAAGGCAATGAGCACAAGGGTCTCGGGAAATTATCGAGGGATACCCTCAGAATCTTCTGACGAAGCAGTTGATCTTCTGGAATGAGGGCTCTCCGGGAGAAATAGTTACGAGAACCTAGAGTCGGAGTTAGTAAAATCTTTTAACCCGAATAGAAGAGAGATCATAGTCCTAGAGTATAGAAGAGGAATAAAAGATCCTAACACCACCCATTGGTGTTGTGGGCCCGTAAGCCACACAACAAGTTAGTAAATTTGTTTTTCAAAGACTAGACTCAACTTCGGCCAAGGAGTTGGAAAGGGGGATTCCTATAGGCAGTCGGCTCCGATACCAACTTGTGACACCCCCGATTTGTCCGTACACTAATCATGCACGCAAATGTGTACGACCAAGATCAGGGACTCACTGGAAAATATCACAACACAACTCTAGACACAAATTAAAATAATACAAGCTTTATATTACAAGCCAGGGGCCTCGAGGGCTTGAATAAAAATGCTCGAATACACAAGAGTCAGCGGAAGCAATAATATCTGAGTACAGACATAAATTAAACAAGTTTGCCATAAGAAGGCTAGCACAAAAGTAACAACGATCAAAGAGGCAAGGCCTCCTGCCTGGGACCTCCTAACTACTCCTCGAAGCCGAACTCCATGCAGAAACATCATCGGGATCCTCTGGCTCCTGGACTCCACCGATCTGGTTGCATCAACCGAGAAGAAAGGAGAAAGGGGGAAAAGGGGGAACAAAGCAACCGTGAGTACTCATCCAAAGTACTCGCAAGCAAGGATCTATACTACATATGCAATGGTATCTGCGTAAAGGGGTAATATATGTGGGTTAAACTGCAGAATGCCAGAATAAGAGGGGGATAGCTAATCCAATCGAAGACTACGCTTCTGGCCACCTCCATCTTGCAGCAGTAGAAGAGAGAAGATGGAAAGTAACAAGTATCAAAGCTTCTGGCAGCCTCCGTCTTGAGTAGCTGAAGAGTTCACCAAGTAACATCGCATAGCATAGTCCTACCCGGTGATCCTCCCCTCGTCGCCCTATAAGAAAGCGATCACCGGGTTGTATCTGGAACTTGTCTGGGTGTGTTTAATTAAGTATCCAGTTCTAGTTGTCATGAGGTCAGAGTACAACTCCGGGTCGTCCTTTTACCGAGGGACACGACTATTCGAATAGATTAACTTGCCTGCAGGGGTGCACCACATAACCCAGCACGCTCGATCCATTTGGCCGGACACACTTTCCGGGGTCATGCCCGGCCTCGGAAGATCAACACGTCGCAGCCCTACCTAAGCACAACAGAGAGGTCAGCATGCCGGTCTAAACCCTAGGCGCACGGGGGTCTGGGCCCATCTCCCAATGCACACATGCACGTTGCGAGGGCGGCCGGTGAGCAGACCTAGCAACTTCCATTACTAAGGAAGTTACGTTATGCAGTCCAACCCGGCGCGCGCCGCTCAGTCGCTGACGTCAAGATGGCTTCGGCTGATACCACGACGTCGAGTGCCCATAACTATTCCCACGTAGCTGGTTAGTGCGTATAGGCCAATGGCAAGACTCAGATCAAATACCAAGATCTCGTTAAATGTGTTATTATGAAATAACCACGGACAACGACCAGGGCCAGGACCACCTATCTCCTAGGTGGTCGCAACCCACCCTGTCGCTCCGCCACAAAGTAACCATCAGGGGGCTGCCGGGAACCCAGGCCAACCACTACCTGTGTGGAACCACCTGCCCCTTCAGCCCCCATCTCCGAATCATCCTCATGTGTATGTAAAGTATGTATATAGTATATACCCGTGATCACCACCCGAGTGATCACGGCCCGATGTTATAGCATGGCAGACGGACAAGAATGAAGGGCCACTGATGGAATACTAGCATCCTATACTAAGCATTAGGATGGCAGGTACAGGTATCAACAGTTGTAGTAGCAATGACAGGCTATGCAACAGAATAGGAGTAACCGAACAATAACATGCTACACTACTCTAATGCAAGCAGTAGAGAGAAGAATAGGCGATATCTGGTGATCAAAGGGGGGGCTTGCCTGGTTGCTCTGGCAAGAAAGAGGGGTCGTCAACACCGTAGGCGATCGAGGCAGCAGCGACGTCCGTCTCGTAGTCGACCGGAGAGAAGAGGGGGAAGAAACAATGAATACAGAGCAAACAAAGCATCACAAAATATAACATGGCAAAATGCGGTGCTACGTGTGACCTAACGCGGTAGAAGGTGTTACCGACGAAGGGGGCAAACATCCGGGAAAGTATTCCCGGTGTTTCGCGTTTTCGGGCGGATGAAACGGAGGGGGAAAGTTGCAGGTTCGGTATGATAGAGGTGTGTGGCGGACGAACGAACCGCGTATTCGGATTCGTCTCGTCGTTCTGAGCGATTTTCATATATAAAACATTTTCATCCGAGTTACCAATTATTTTATATGATTCTTCGAAGTTTTAGACAATTTTCTGAAATTGATATTAATTCGAAAAAAATAGCTAAATGCTAGGGGTACCCAGAAACATACCCAACAGTTTATATCTAAGGCTGACTATGGGTCCAGGGGGTCCCAGTTGACTGGTCAACAGGGGGTGGGCCCCCCTCGTCATACACTGTTTAGCTAATTAGTGGTTTAATTAACCTAACCACATACTTAGTTTAATTAAACCAATTTTAATTAAGTTAATTAATTAATATATTTTTTATCTATATTTTTTTAAAACATATTTTTTAAAGGGCGTTGGGCCCTACGTGCGGGGCCCATAGGTCAGTGGCACGAGCCACCGGGCGGGCGGTTAACGGGCGAAGTGGGGCACTGGATCGGGCGCCCGCCCAGGAGGGGACGAGGACCCGACCTGTGGCGGCTTCAGGACGGGTGGCCGGCGGCGGCAGGGGAGCCGCTGGACGGTGCGGCGGCGAGGCTCCGGCCAGCAGCGGCCCCGGCGAGCGCGGCCATACGGAGAGCATCGGGCCTGATCGGCAACGACGAGCGGCAGGTGATAGCCAGCAACAGCAGCAGGCGGGGGGGGCACGCATGCCGCGAGCCTGGACGCGGTGGCTGGGCGCGCTCGCGGGTACGCGGCTAAGGCGGGCGCAGGCGTAGCGCGGCGGCAGCACATCAGGTGGGAGCGCCACCGGTGGAGGCGGCGGTCGCGGCGGTGAGCAGTGGCACGGGGTGAGCGCGGCCACGGCTCCGGCGGCGACCAGAGCAGACTGTAGCAACGCAGTGGCAGTAGGCAATAGTGGGCGGGCGCGGGGCGTCAGAGACGGGCCACGAAAGAGGTGCTGCAGGGCGCGTGCTGCAGTGTGGACGCAGGGGCGGACGGTGTGCGAGCGCGTGCGGGAGGAGAGCTCCGGCCACGGCGGACTGCGGAGCCGAAGCTCGCGGGTAACGGTGCTACGACGACTACGGCGACGAGGGAAAGGGGGAACGGGGTGGTGCTCACCGAGCAGGCACAAGGAAGCCCATCGAGTGGCTTAGGAGCAGCAGAGGTGGCCGGCGTCGTCGTGGTTCGTCGGCGACCCGAGGAGGAAGAAGCTTCAATCCGGCGCTGCAGCGTGAGGAGCTCCAACGGGTGGCACCAGTTGATTCAGAGGAAAACGATGAAGCGGACGGACGCGGTCCTAGGCGGTGGGGGGCATGGTGGCCGCGGTAGGACGAGATGGCCGGCGATGCAGGCGCATGACGAGGTAGATCTGGACCACGAGGGAGTGACGAGGGAGAGATGGGGCGTGGGAAAAATATCTGCGCAGGGGGAGTGGGGCTGACGAGGCCGAGTGGGGGGAGGGCGCCTGCCTTATCCCCTCGCGGCCTCGCCGACGCCGACGAGGTGGTTCGGCGGGGCGTCGCTCCTGGTACGACCACGCCAGGGGAACAGGGGAGTAGGCGACCGGTGGGGCTAGGTGGGCCAGCTGGCTGAGCTGGGCCGAGGCCCAGGGGCTTCTCTTATTTATTTAACCTTTTGGATCTCTTGTCTTTTTTAAATAAATTTCTATTTTTTTAGTTTCATTTTATTTATTTATTTTAGTTTTGTAAAACATAATTTGTAGCATCTAAATTAGTAGTAATAATTAGGCCAGTGCCACAAAAGTTTAACACTACAATAAAATATATTTGTATTTGTTTTATTATTAAAGGCATTTAATAATTGCTTTTAGCCCCTGATTTAATTAGTTAAGGGCATTAAACCACTTCGCAAAGATGTTGGTTCACAGCCATAATTAGTTATGCAATATTTGCCACACTTTGCACATTTTAGTTTGCATGTTTGAGAATTTTAAATTTTGACTTTAATTTGAATTTGGAATTTGAACTGTGTTTGAATGCAAAAGGGGATTAGTAATAGTAAGAGTGATGACATGGCACCATTAACACGGGATTACTGTAGCTTAATTATCCGGGCGTCACACGAGCCCTCCAATTGCCTTGAACCGTCAAAGTGAATAGTCCAATACGTGTGATCCGGCTTCTCCTCAGGTGCTTGCAACTCTGTACAATCATTCATGAAATCCACCAGTGCTTGAGACTTTATCATAGTATGGGGCACATACTTTAATCCGTGTGGGCTAAGTTCAATAGCCCACTTTGCAACCCGCCCAGTAGCTTCTCTGTTCTGGATTATACCCCTAACGGAGCTGAACTGACAACGGTGATTGGGTGGCCCTGAAAATAGTGCTTTAGCTTCCGGTTTGCCATGAAGACTCCATACACCAGTTTCTGCCAATGCGTATATCTCTGCTTTGACTCGATGAGCACCTCACTGATGTAGTAAACCGTTCGCTGAACCGGATATTCTTTGCCTGCCTCCTTGTGCTCTACCACAATGGCAACGCTTACTGCACGGGCATTAGCAGCCACGTATAACAACAGTGGCTCATTGTCAACTGGGGCAGCAAGGACCGGCGGCTCTACCAATTGCCTCTTCAGGTCCTCAAACGCAGCATCAGCAGCATCACTCCAGACGAAGCGGTTTGTCTTTTTCATCATCTGATAAAGCGGGATAGCCTTCTCCCCCAAGCGGCTGATAAACCGGCTGAGTGCTGCAATACGGCCCGCCACGCGTTGGACATCGTTGATGCACGCCGGTTTAGCCAGGGATGTAATCGCCTTGATCTTCTCCGGATTAGCTTCGATTCCTCTGTTTGATACCAAGAACCCCAAGAGCTTGCCTGCCGGAACACCAAAAACGCACTTCTCCGGATTAAGCATCATTTTATAGACCCGAAGATTGTCAAAAGTTTCTTTCAAATCTGCTATCAGTGTCTCCTCCTTCCTAGATTTCACCACAATGTCATCCACATATGCGTGAACGTTCCGCCCAATCTGTCCCTGAAGGTAGTTCTGCACACAACGCTGGTAGGTTGCCTAGGCACTCTTAAGACCAAATGGCATAGATACATAGCAGAAGGCTCCAAAGGGAGTTATGAAGGCCGTCTTCTCCTGGTCCTTAACAGCCATCTTGATCTGATGATAACCTGAGTATGCATCCAAAAAACTTAGCCGCTTACATCCTGTCGTAGCATCAATGATTTGATCAATACGGAGGAGAGCAAAAGGATCAGTTGGGCAAGCTTTGTTCAGATCTGTGTAATCAACGCACAATCTCCAAGTGCCATTTTTCTTAAGTACTAGCACCGGATTGGCCAACCACTCTGGATGAAACACCTCAACTATAAAGCATGCAGCTAAGAGTCTAGCCACTTCTTCTCCAATAGCATTGCGCCTCTCTTCATTGAAGCGGCGCAAATATTGCTTGACCGGTTTAAACTTAGGATCAATATTGAGATTGTGCTCAGCGAGTTCCCTCAGTACATCTGGCATATCAGAAGGCTTCCATGCAAAGATGTCCCGGTTCTCACGGATGAACTCGATGAGCCCGCTTTCCTATTCTGGATCTAGGTTAGCACTGATAGTGAACTGCTTGGATGAATTGCCAGGAACAAAGTCAACCTGCTTGGTCTCTTCAGCCGATTTGAACTTCAAAGCCGGATCATGCTCTGTGGTTGGTTTCTTGAGCGGAGACATATCTGTCGGATCAACATTGTCCTTATAAAACTTCATCTCCTCGGTTGCACAAACCGCTTCAGCATAAGTTGCGTCACCTTCTTCGCATTCCAATGCAATCTTGCGACTCCCATGGACCATAATGGTTCCCTTGTGGCCTGGCATCTTGAGCTGTAGATAAACATAACACGGCCTAGCCATGAATTTAGCGTAAACCGGCCGCCCAAAAAAGTAACCTCTAGATCAATCTTGCCCACTGGATACGCCAATTTACCTGGCACCACCCCATGGAACATTGTATTGGACTGTCGAAGCTTTTTATCTGTCGGCCCCATACGCCGAAAAGTCTCATAGTACAGAATGTTGATGCTGCTGCCTCCGTCCATAAGCACTTTGGTGAACTTGTAACCACCTACCTGTGGTGCCACTACCAAAGCCAACTGACCCGGATTATCAACCCGGGGTGGATGATCCTCTCTGCTCCACACAATGGGTTGCTTAGACCAACACAGGAAATGTGGTACCACCGGTTCAACATAATGCACTGCCCTCTTCAGAACTTTCTGATCCCGCTTGCACAAGCTTGTGGTGAAGACATGATACTGCCCACTGCTCAACTCCTTCGGATTATTCTGATATCCGGATTGCTGCTGCTGTTGACGCTGTTGACTTGCCTGATTGTTGTATCCGCCCTGACCATGCTGATTGTGCCCATTGTGGTTGCTGTTATTACCTTGGTATCCTGAACCGGATCCACCACCTTGATAACTCGGACCCTGGAATCCAGGGCCTGATCCGTCGGAGGGCCCGTGATCTTTCCTAGTCCGGTTCATGAATTCCTGCATAATAAAGCAGTCTTTCGAGAGATGCGTAGCTGGCTTTTCTGGTGTGCCGTGCTTTGGGCAAGGCACATTCAACTGGCGTTCCAGATTAATAGGTGGCCTCCTGATGTCTACACACGCTTCTACTCTTGTAGACTATGTTGGGCCTCCAAGCGCAGAGGTTTGTAGGACAGCAGCAATTTCCCTCAAGTGGATGACCTAAGGTTTATCGAACTCAGGGAAGTAGAGGTTGAAGATGATCTCTCTCAAGCAACCCTGCAACTAAGATACAAGAAGTCTCTTGTGTCCCCAACACACCTAATACACTTGTTAGATGTATAGGTGCACTAGTTCGGCGAAGAGATGTTAAATGGCAAGTGATATGGATGGCAAAACAAAGTAATATAAATCTGTAATAAAAAGTGCAGCAAGCAAACAAGTGGTAAACGTGAGTACAAATGGTATTGCAATGGTGGAAACAAGGCCTAGGCTTCATACTTTCACCAGTGGCAACTCCCAACAACATTAACATAATCGAATCACATGATATTTCCCATAAAACATGCAAAGGGGACACACTCGGAGATCATTCCTTCGTGATCAAGAGAGGACGAGAATTATGTAGGGCTACAAAAGCACACCTCAAAGTTCGTAGTTCTCAATCTAAGGATTTCCCAATGTCACCGCGGCCATCCAAAGAGAGTCCCACGATCACCACAACATATCTAAAGGATAGTCAAAGACAAGCACCAAGAGACTCTCAATCTTCAATCAACACACAAGAGAGGAAATCACTCATGAAAATATTGTTCTAATCCATGTCCAATAGACCGCTGTCACCTTGGTCTCGGAGATTATACTAGATAAAGACAAGTGAGTACATCAATCCAATACATAGAGGAAGGGGAAATATCATGGGATCACCCTAGATTAACATAGCCTATGATCACAACGAAGATCACATCATGGGAGAGAGAATTGACCACATAGCTACTGGTAAGAACCTCAGCCCCGAGGAGGAACTACTCCCGCATCATGGAGGGAGGAAGCAACGTCGATGGAGATGAATCCGGGGGCACTTCCCCGTCCCGGCAGGGTGTCGGCACAGGAATTCTGGTCCCCCGAAGCTTGATGGCGATGGCGGCGAAGATCGGAATCGCGTCTGGAGAAAAGGGGTCCGGAATCAGGGTTTCCACGACACGGTGTAAATATATGCCAAAGGGGGGCATCAGAGGGGGTCAGGGGTGCCCATGCGCCCCCCCGGCGCGGCCCAGGGGGGCCGCGTGGGCAGGCCGCCTGGAGCCCCTATGAGTCCCCTCAGGCCCTACTTTGGCCGCATGGAAGCTTCCGGAACGCTGATTTTTTATATATTTTTCCCGGAATTTTTCTGGCAATTTACGTAATGGGAAAACCTGAAATACAAAAACAGCAGAAAACAGAAACTGGCACTGGGGTGCACTGAGTTAATAGGTTACTCCAAATATGATCAAAAGTGTATGGAAGTGTATAAATAACATAGCAATATCACACAAAACAGGCATGGAGCAAGCAGAAATTATAGATACGTTTTGGACGTATCAACATCCCCAAGCTTAATTCCTGCTCGTCCTCGAGTAGGTAAATGATAACAAGAATAATTTCTGTGGTGACATGCTATTAACCATATAAGGATTTTTCATAGTCGTATGACAAAAGCTTACTGAGACAATGAATCTGTAGTAATTAAGTTGCCTCATGAGAAAATCACAAAGAACTGAAAGTTTTACAATATGATACTGAAACTTCAAAAAGATTTGTAATGAGCATGGTGTGCAAATATGATAAAGTGATATCTCGCTTGCCCCCTTTAGTGAAGCAAAACATAAATGCAGGGGCACCTCCAAGGTTTAAGTGATGACTAGATACAATAATTTCATAATAAACGATATCATAATCATGCAAAAGACAATGCTACTTTGGGACAATGCACATTACCCTCAGAATGACAATCATGCTCTCAGTAGTTGGTGCTTTAAAAGAAGGTGGAGACTCTCGAACCGTGGCTTTTGTTGGCAAGGTTGAAAACCCGTAGTCGGAAAGAAAGAGAAAACATGTACCAGAGCTCTTGGTTTTAAAAACAGAGGTAATAGTTATTATTATTATTATTATTTGATCATGCATGTTCCGTCAATGAATGCTAGCAGATAACTCAATTACTTCTTCAGATGGACAAGTTTCTAGGAACGGCTCCCGAATGAGGACGATCACATCCTCTTAATCTCCTTTGTTTATCACTGCCAAAGTTTTCTGATTTCTCATGAACAAAGCGTGAAGGAGGGTTTGTTTGTTATATTATCTTTTTGAGCCGGGCGCACTCAATGTCAGTTCCTTCTCGTATTATGGGTTTGCACATTATACATGCAATCCCAGGGTGAAGCTTGTCCAACTTAAAAAGGTCACGAATTAACCACTACTTCCTCATGAACTTACAACAGAGGCACAGAATAAGAATGCTTTTTCTTTGAATAATTTCGAGATGGCACATGCAAGTCTCCGTTAGGAATGGCAGGTAAATACCATGTAGGAAGGTATGGTGGACTCATATGGCATAACTGGATTAAAGGATGTGGATGCACAAGCAGTCAGTCCGCTTAGTACAGGCGAAGGTTAGCAAAAGACTGGGAGCGACCAACTAAGAGAGCAATGACGGTCATAATCATGCAGAGCGACAAAGCAACATTGAATCAGGCATGGAAGTTATATCGCTACTCAGAAACAAAAGATCATCAAGGCTTGACAGACTTTCTTTACAGTCTTAAATATGCATGAGCATACGCCAAGTCAATCAAAATAAATTGTCTGAAGGAAGATATTACTAAACCATACCACATCATAGGCAAACAAATCATGTTGGTACTCCAATAACACATTGGGATTCCCCAAGCTATTTGAGACTAACCATAAGAAAACATGAACTACTAAGCACCATTATGCACGTAGCATCTTTATCATAGACATACCAACCAATGCAACGGAAGCAAACTCTCTTGATAAGGTAATCATGATAAATAAAGAGAGTTCAAGCAACCAACTAAACAAAAGCTCTTTAAAAAGATAAGCATGAAAACTAAGAGCTAAGCATGATAGTAGCTATTGAAGGACAAAGAACATACACAGCAAAGATAGACATGAAAATTCTATGTTATGTTCTAGGTAGAAGTGGAGCGTGTTTCTCTCCCACACAAAGAAAGCTGAGTTCCGACTCTTTATGAAAAGCTAAAGAAAACTAAAAGGAAAACTAAAAGCAAGACGCTCCAAGCATAGCTCATAACACATGAAGTGATAAAAATATAGTGGAACGAAAGACGAACTGATAATGTTGATGGAGAAGGGGATGCACGGGGGCATCCCCACGCTTAGACGCTTGAGTCTCCTTGAATATTTCTTGGGGGTGCATGGGGGCATCCCCAAGCTTGAGCGTTTGACACTCCTGAATCTTTTTATCATCTTCCCTCGCACACTTGAAAACTCCCTTCATACATAACTCATCATAATCTGATTAGTGAGGTTAGTACCCATAATAAAATAATTGTTCCTTGCTGGAAATAAGGATATTCTTGAAGGTCTACTGTTTCTCAAGATTGCCAAAAGGTTTTTTGCAAAGAAAAAGCAAGCTCAAGGTTTGCAAAATGAAGGAAAGGCAAAACAGGACAGAATCTGTGAAAAACATAACAGCAGGTAGTAAATGATTTGTTCGGGGCACTTCTGCCACTCTAATCAAAAAACTCAAAACAGATGCACGAAAGACAATTATATAGAGCACGCTGTCGAAAAAATTCAGACCAAAAAGATGATCTGGTGATTTTATACGAATTTTTCTGTCCTAGGACAGAATCTGTTTCCTGGACAGCATGTCACAGCTTTTGAACTTTCTTGCAATCAGAGGCTAAACTTGGCACAAAGCTGAAAAGTAAAGATACAATGATGATGCTACTGTAGTAGCAACCATCAAGACACAACAAAAGCGAAATAAAATTTTATTCATTGTGGGCTGCCTCCCAAAAGCGCTTTCTTTTATGCCTTTAAGCTAGGCATAAGACTTTAATGATGCTCTCGTAGGAATAAGAGTTGAAGAACAAAAGAGAGCATCAAGAAGCAAATACCAAACACATTTAAGCCTAACATGCTTCCTATGCATAGGAATATTGCAATAGAATAATTTATTGAAGCACAAAGCAACTAGCATAGGAAGGCAAAACAAGCATAACTACAAAATATTCACCATAAAGAGAGGAAACTTCTTATTATTAAGATATTTAGAACCAAGTCTCCCTCTCTCATTATAAATTTCAGTGGCATCATGGATGAACTCAACAATATAAGCATCACATAAAGCATTGTTACCATGATCCACATGCAAAAAGGTACTCTTACTCTCCACATAAGCATAATCTTCCTCGTTGGTAATAGTGGGAGTAGGACTATCATAAACAACTTGAACACTATAGATTAATTGTATATTAGGAGGGTGGTGTTCAACAAGGGAGTAATTCCCTCCATGATTATGACAAGTTTCATAAGGATAATTTCTCCTTATGTCATAGGTACCTTTATAATCACTATAGATTGGAGTTATAACATCATCATGGTAGAGAAGACCATTATCATTGCTAGCAACTATATTTGTAAACATGTTGTCTTTATTCTTACTAGCAAAAGAATTATCAATTATCTCATCACTAGTGGGTAAAGGACTTGCAATCCTATCATCCCCAAGCTTAGAGCTTCCCATATCATCACTTTCAGAGTTGGTACCAAAAAGATTTTCAAGATCATAAGTAGCATTATCATCATTTTCCCAATCATAATTAGTAACATGCATATCATAATCAAAATCATCTTCAATAGTACCTACGGACGTATCATCAAGATGATAATTAAGGCAATAAACTTCACCTTCTTCTTTAAACTTACAACCGTTAGGATAAAAGTTGATGGGAGGAATATGCTCAGGCCAGGTTGATACCCATTCTTCTTCCTTCTTGCTCCTCTTCCTCCTCCTCTTCTTTTTCTTCTTCTTCACCTTAGGAGGGGGTGGTTTGAGATGAAGCTTCTCCACATATCCTGGTTTATCATTAGAAATAATAGGGGAAACTTGGGAGAAACTCTCCTTTTTATTAGCAGAAATATAAGAGACATTTTTATACTTTGGTAAAGTTCCCTCCTTTCTAATCTTACTTATGTAATCATTTTCATGGCAATTAACAACACAATAGAGATGGCAATTTTGCAAAGTGTTTTTTATTCCTATGGCATTAACATCTAGCCAAGAAGTCTTTTCTGATAACTCTTCACACATCAAAAATAACATAAGCTCATCATAAAGATCAGAGGTGATCATGTTATCACACAACTGGTTAACAGTTATGTTTTGAAAGTTGATGCATTGAAAATTAAAGTGACCCTCTATACGGCAAAGTTCACAAGTAAAAGGATAAAGGTCACACAATTCTCTAGCAATTTCATTTAAATCTCTAACCCAAGTGATTGTTCTTTCATGCTTATGTTGCTTACAATACTTCTCTTCTTCAATCATAGGCCTTTCACAAGGTCTATCCACTCCACAAAAATTAACATGCTTATATAAAACTTCATTTTTAGGAATTGGATCATGCATGTTGCAATCATCATGAACAATTTCATTTTCTTTGCAAATCTCTTTAAAAGGTTTATGATGCTTGTTCCAATCCTCCTTAGGCATATTAAGATGTGAAGCAAAAGATTTGAGGAAATCAACAAGGAGTTGAGAATCAAGCCCAAACTTAGCACTAAACTTATTAAAACTTGTAGTTTCAACAAAGGACTTAATGCAATCATACTCATAAATTATACCTGACTCTTTACCTTTGTCGATCTCCCAATCTTCAGTTTGCGTTGAATTCTTTCAAGGAGTTCCCATTTAGCATCAATCTTTTTGTTTGTGAAAGAACCCATAGAGGAAGCGTCGAGCAAATCTTTATCCTGTCGAGAAAGCCTCGCATAGAAATTAGTAATAATCATATCTTTGGGGAGCCCATGGTTAGGACATTTTAGCATTAACGTTTTCAGTCTCCCCCAAGCTTGAGCTATGCTCTCTCCGTCATGAGGATAGAAATTATAAACATAATTCCTATTCTCATGGACTTCATGAAGAGGATAAAACTTGGAGTAAAAGAGAGATTGGATCTCTTCCCAATCCAGCAGGTGAGAGTAATCTAGTAGCCTATACCATTCCGATGCTTTTCCTTTCAGTGACAAGGCAAATAATTTTCTCATGACAAACTCCTTTGATACACCTGCAAGCTTAAATAATGAACATAGTTGTGACAGATATAGCAAGTGTTCACCGGGATGTTTGTCTCCTACATAACGATTAGTCAAAACATAATCGATAATACCAGCTGGTATTTTATAGGGCACAATTTCAGTAGGGGGAGGAGCAACCACCACAGGTGTGGGGCGTCTTCCCGCAAGCAACGATCCAATAGCACGGTTTTCCATAAACATAACTAGTGAAATAAAAACAAGAAACAAAAAGATTTAATTGCAAGATCTAAAGATATACCTTCAAGCGCTCACCTCCCCGGCAACGGCGCCAGAAATAGCTTGATGTCTACACACGCTTCTACTCTTGTAGACTATGTTGGGCCTCCAAGCACAGAGGTTTGTAGGACAGCAGCAATTTCCCTCAAGTGGATGACCTAAGGTTTATCGAACTCAGGGAAGTAGAGGTTGAAGATGGTCTCTCTCAAGCAACCCTGCAACTAAGATACAAGAAGTCTCTTGTGTCCCCAACACACCTAATACACTTGTTAGATGTATAGGTGCACTAGTTCGGCGAAGAGATGTTAAATGGCAAGTGATATGGATGGCAAAACAAAGTAATATAAATCTGTAATAAAAAGTGCAGCAAGCAAACAAGTGGTAAACGTGAGCACAAATGGTATTGCAATGGTGGAAACAAGGCCTAGGCTTCATACTTTCACTAGTGGCAACTCCCAACAACATTAACATAATCGAATCACATGATATTTCCCATAAAACATGCAAAGGGGACACACTAGGAGATCATTCCTTCGTGGTCAAGAGAGGACGAGAATTATGTAGGGCTACAAAAGCACACCTCAAAGTTCGTAGTTCTCAATCTAAGGATTTCCCAATGTCACCGCGGCCATCCAAAGAGAGTCCCACAATCACCACAACATATCTAAAGGATAGTCAAAGACAAGCACCAAGAGACTCTCAATCTTCAATCAACACACAAGAGAGGAAATCACTCATGAAAATATTGTTCTAATCCATGTCCAATAGACCGCTGTCACCTTGGTCTCGGGGATTATACTAGATAAAGACAAGTGAGTACATCAATCCAATACATAGAGGAAGGGGAAATAACATGGGATCATCCTAGATTAACATAGCCTATGATTACAATGAAGATCACATCATGGGAGAGAGAATTGACCACATAGCTACTGGTAAGAACCTCAGCCCCGAGGAGGAACTACTCCCGCATCATGGAGGGAGGAAGCAACGTCGATGGAGATGACTCCGGGGGCACTTCCCCGTCCCGGCAGGGTGCCGGCACAGGAATTCTGGTCCCCCGAAGCTTGATGGCGATGGCGGCAGAGATCGGAATCACGTCTGGAGAAAAGGGGTCCGGAATCAGGGTTTCCGCGACACGGTGTAAATATATGCCAAAGGGGGGCATCAGAGGGGGTCAGGGGTGCCCAGGGCCCCCCCGGCACGGCCCAGGGGGGGCCGCGTGGGCAGGCCGCCTGGAGCCCCTGTGGGTCCCCTCCGGCCCTACTTTGGCCGCATGGAAGCTTCCGGAACGCTGATTTTTTATATATTTTTTCCGGAATTTTTCTGGCAATTTATGTAATGGGAAAACCTGAAATACAAAAACAGCAGAAAACAGAAACTGGCACTGGGGTGCACTGAGTTAATAGGTTAGTCCAAATATGATCAAAAGTGTATGGAAGTGTATAAATAACATAGCAATATCACACAAAAGAGGCATGGAGCAAGCAGAAATTATAGATACGTTTTGGACGTATCACCTCCCATTACGTGGATGCGGTCTACCCTTACGGCATTGTCCATCCTCCTGAGCATTGGTGTTAGCCACAAAATCTAAGTTGCCATCCGCTTTACGCTTACCATTGTATCCTTGATTCGCCGGATTGGGCTGCGGCGGTTTACCGCTCTTGCTCGCCTTCCCTTACTTGTCACCGTCTGTGTCTGGATGCTTGGTGTTATCAGAGTCTCCATATTTCACTAAAGCACCCATGAGCGTCCCCATATCATTGCAATCACGTTTAAGCCGTCCCAACTTTAATCGCAAGGGTTCAAACCGGCAATTTCCCTCCAAGGTTACCACTGATGTACTTGGGTTGATGCTATTGGAGGAGTGCAAGATTTATGACACTCGACGCACCCAACTGCTTGTAGACTCCTGCTCTCCTTGAATGTAGGCAGCTAAATCGACAACAGACATTGGTTGCTTGCATGTGTCTTTGAAGTTATTGATAAACCGGCGCCGCAATTCGGCCCAATATCCAATGGAGTTAGGCGGTAAACCTTTCAACCAAGTACGAGCCGTGCCTTCGAGCATCATCGTGAAATACTTAGCGCATGCTGCATCATCCACATCCAGCATCTCCATTGCCATCTCATAACTCTCAACCCATGCCTCCGGAGCCAGATCCGCCGTGTAGTTGGGTACTTTGCGTGGTCCTTTGAAATCCTTGGGTAGTTTCACGTTCCGTAAAGCAGGGATGAGACACGGCACGCCCAGGGAACTGGACATGATCCCCGGTTCAACTGTGGTGGTGGGACGAACCGGCGTCGCCTGACAGCCTTCGTACTGCGCTGTTACCTAGGCCTCCCGGCGCTGCCTGGCCTGATCCACCACGTCTTGAGCGTGCGCCTCTCCTCCTGCCGGATTATCCCGCCTCGGCTGATTACGTCTCCGTGCACTGCTTGATACGGCCGGTTCATCCAGACGCCTAGTATAACTCCGGCTCGGGCGGGGAGTCAAGTGAATCCTCTCCCGGCTATAGGAATAAGCTTGCTGTTGAGTTAGCGCCGTGTCCAACAACTCCCTAGCCCGTCGTGCTTCCACTACTATGGGGGACGTTCCTTCAATAGGAAGGGCGGCCAGTCATGAAGCGGTAGCAACTATGTTGTCCAACGGATTGGAATAATGACCAGGAGGGGTGGGCACATGTTGGGTCGGCATAACTTGGCGGTTTGGCTCTGCGGTCGGTGGCTGAACCGACACGCCCGTGCCCGGTGCTCCTCCCTGGTTCACCTCTGGCTGGTTACTGGTTCCTGCTCCTGGCGTGCTAAAGAGATTCCTTGCCTCATAAACCGGTGGCAGGCGAGATCGTTGCCTTCTTATCATTACCTCGTGTGAAGCGGTCTGATCCAACATGACTTGATAGGCCTAAGCATCAAGCTCCGCCTGCTTTGTAGCCATCCTAGCTTTCTCAGTGGCCAGGTCCAACTTGGCTTGTTCAATCCGGCTTTTCACCTGAGCAACCTCCGCATCGCGCCGCTCCTTTGAGGGATCGAAGAAGGTGAGAGTGTCTAGAGGGGGGTGATTAGACTACTCGACAAGATAAAAATTCTGTCTTTTATCAAGAACAGATTTTTGGCAGTTTTGCATAACACACAAGTCAAGTAGCACACTACACATGCAATTCTAGAGTATGGGCAGCGGAAAGTAAATTGCACAAGTAGTAAAGAGAAGTGGAGAAGATCAAACGCAATTTGGAGACGCAATGATTTTTCCCGTGGTTCCGATAGGTGGTGCTATCGTACATCCACGTTGATGGAGACTTCAACCCACGGAGGGTAACGGCTGCGCGAGTCCACGGAGGGCTCCACCCACGAACGGTCCACGAAGAAGCAACCTTGTCTATTCCATCATGGCCTACGCCCACGGAGGGCTAGCCTTACTCGGGGTAGATCTTCACGAAGTAGGCGATCTCCTTGCCCTTACAAAGTTCTTGGTTCAACTCCACATCTCGATGACGGAGGCTCCCAAGCGACACCTAACCAATCTAGGAGGCACCACCCTCCAAAAGGTAATAGATGTTGTAGATGATGATGAACTCCTTGCTCTTGTGCTTCAAATGATAATCTCCCCAACACTCAACTCTCCTCACTGATTTGGCTGTGGTGGAAGAAAGGATTGAGTGGAAAGCAACTTGGGAAGGTTAGAGATCAAGCTTCATATGGTGGGAGTGGAGCAACTTGATCTCAACACAAGGGTAGGTAGTTCTCTTCTCAGAAATGTAAGGTAGGAGTGGTAGTTCTTTCTGATGGCTCTCTCCACGAATGAAGAGGGGGTGGAGGGGTATATATAGCCTCCACACAAAATCCAACCGTTACACACATATTTGAGCAATCTCGGTGGGACCGAAGTGGACAACTCGGTGAGACCAAAAGTTCAAATAATGTGAACGTTGGGGTTTTCGGTGGGACCGAAAATACCATCTCGGTTAGTCCGATTTGAGCAAAGACAAGAGCATGCCAGTTTCGGTGGGACCGACTTCATCATCTCGGTGACACCGATTTGATGACAGAAGGTTACAGAAGCTTGGCAGCCCATGTTTCGGTGAAACCGATATCAGAATCGGAATATCCGATTTTGCTAGGGTTTGGCTTATGGCTGAGGTGGTTCATCTCGGTGTGACTGAGTTTGGAATATCGGTGGGACCGAGATTACTTATGAGTGTAGATGGCAGTGAAAGTTGCTGATAGTTTAGGAGATGTATCACTAAGCACTTGAGCAACCAGATCATCAACATAACCTCATCCCCTTTTAATAGTATTAGCTTTTCCTATGGACTCAATGTGATCTTGGATCACTAAACCAAAAATGGAGTCTTGAGCTTTTGCCAATGCTTGCCTTAGCATTTTGAGGGGTCCACTTCTTTAGTCCTTTTGCCATGCCAATGTGATTGGATTTCCTGAAACATACTTGATAAAGGCATTAGTCCAACCACAAAGTATGTTGTCATTAATTACCAAAACCACCCAGGGAGCAAATGTGCTTTCATCCTTGTTGGCCCGAGTTACCTCTGCTGTTAATAACGCTGTCAAAGTATCGACCAAGACGGATAAGGTATCAGACGGCGACGGGGGAGGATCTCCAGCTCTAGCTCCCATCGCTTCTGATGTCAACGCCGCTGTTGTTGAGGGCTGCTGCATAGGTTGTGAACCGGCCATAAAGACAGTGACCCGGTTTGGTAGATCGAGGGGGTCCGGAATACTGTCACCATCGGAACAACCCTCCGATCGACCGTCCTGCAGCAGATACAAAGATTTTGTCTCTCTGGAAGAAGATTCATCACCGGTATAGACAACAGTCTCGCCGCCAGAGTCCGATCCGTCCTCGGTTTGCACTCCATGCACTGCTCCAACAAAGACATGCTTCACGACTGGCTGGATTCGGGCTGGTCTCGCACGTTGAGCCGGCTCGACGATGTTGGGGAAGACATCTGGCTCAGGGCCCGGTTCGCCGATCTTGCCGATGAAGACATGGATGCCGCCGAAGGGGACCCGGTACCCATATTCAATTGAATCGGCCTCGGGGACCCAGCCTGCATCGTCGACGTAGATCTTGCCGCGACGACTCTTAGTCATCCGGCCCACTATGTAGCCCTTGAGTCCTTCGAAGATGCCCTTTAAGAACTCGAAACCATCGTGCGATAGTCCCACGGTGGGCGCCAACTGTCGTGGTTTTGTCACGGCAGATGCCCTAGCAAAAGGACTTAGTCGTGAGGCCATCGCTACGGGTTAGCTCAAAGGGGTTAAAGCGGACAAGGACACAGAGTTTTTATACTAGCCCCTTCGATGAAGGTAAAAGCCTACGTCTAGTTTGGTGTGTATTGCTGGGGTTTCGATGACCAGGGAGAGAATCCGCTTTGCATGTGTCTTGATCTGTTGTTCTCTGTCCTGAACCATCATCGGGTCGTCCCTATATATAAGAGGTGACGCCCGGTCCAGTTTACGGAGACCGAGGCCGGCTCATAAACGTGTCCGCCTCGGTCTCTGTTCTTTCTATCTTACATCCCAAGTACATAGTATGACGGTTTACAAATCATGGGCCCTAACACTTGGGCTCTAAACCTCTTGGGCTGAAACCTCCTACTTTATGCTCTGTTGGGCCTTTGATAAGATAATCTTGATAACGTAAACCGGCCCCTCCTGGGTGGTTTATACCTGGTAGTAATATCCCTGACACCTCCCTTCTTAGGGACACAATGGACAGGACTTACCCACTGGCTATCAGCAACTGGATAGATAATACCTTCCTCTATAAGCTTTAGTATTTCCTTCCTTACCACTTCTTTCATCTTAGGATTTAACCGTCGTTGATGATCAATAACCCGTTTAGCGTTTTCTTCCAGTTTTATCTTGTGTTGGCATAAAGTGGGACTGATGCCCTTAAGATCATCTAGAGTATATCCAATAGCAGCACGGTGCTTTTTTAGAGTTTTCAATAATTTTTCCTCTTCCTGCTCTGAAAGGTTAGCACTAATAATAACAGGATATATCTTCTTTTCATCAAGATAAACATACTTCAGATTATCAGGTAAAGGTTTAAGTTCAAACACGGGATCACCCTTGGGTGGAGGAGGATCCCCTAGGATTTCAACAGGCAAGTTATTTTTCAATACAAGTCCATGATTAAAGAATATTTCATCTATTTCCCTTCTCTCATTCATATGCATATCATTTTCATGATCTAGCAAATATTGTTCTAAAGGATCACTAGGAGGCACATCAATAGAAGCAAGACCAATAATTTCATCCTTACTAGGTAATTCTTTATCAAGGGGTTGTCTAAGAAATTTAGCAAAGTTAAAATCATGAGACATATCCCCTAAACCAACAGTAACAATATCTTTCACGCAATCTATCTTAGCATTAACATTATTCAAGAAGGGTCTACCAAATATAATGGGACAAAAATCATCTTGTGGGGAACCAAGAACAAGAAAATCAGCAGGGTATTTAACTTTCCCACACAAGATTTCAACATCTCTAACAATCTCAATTGGTGAGATAGTGTCTCTATTAGCAAGTTTAATAATAACATCTATACCTTCTAGCTCAACGGGTGCAATATCGTGCATAATTTCATCATATAAGGATATAGGTATTACATTCGCACTAGCACCTACATAACATAAACCATGATAGCAATGATCTCCTATTTTAACAGAGATAACAGGCAAGCCTACAACAGGTCTATGTTTATTCCTAGCATCCGGTTTGGCTATTCTAGCAGCTTCCTCTTGGAGGTAAATAACATGTCCATCTAAATCTTCAACCAAGAGATCTTTAACCATAGCAACACTAGGTTCAACTTTAATTTGCTCTGAGGGTGTAGGTGTTCTAGTACTACTCTTACGAACCATAGTTGAAGCTTTAGCATGATCCTTTATTCTAACAGGGAAAGGTGGTTTCTCAATATAAGCAGTAGGAAAAATAGGATCAACATTATAAGTGATAGTCTTTTCTTCAACTTTAACAGGTTCAACTACTTTTACTTCAATGGGAGGATGGTATTTAAACCACTTCTCCTTGGGAAGATCAACATGAGTAGCAAATGATTCACAGAAAGAAGCTACTATCTCAGAGTCAAGTCCATATTTAGTGCTAAACTCACGGAAAACATCGGTATCCATAAAAGCTTTAACACAATCAAACTTAGGGATCATACCTGATTCCTTACCTTCATTGAGATCCCAATCTTCAGAGTTGTGTTTAATTATTTCCAATAAATCCCATTTGAATTCAATAGTATTCATCATAAAAGAGCCAGAACAAGAAGTATCGAGCATGGAGCGATTATTGAGAGTAAGTCGAGCATAAAAAATTTGAATGATCATTTCTCTTGAGAGCTCATGATTGGGGCATGAATATAACATTGACTTAAGCCTCCCCCAAGCTTGAGTGATGCTTTCTCCTTCGCGAGGCAAAAAATTATAGATATAATTACGATCACGATGAACCTGGTGCATAGGGTAGAACTTCTGATGAAATTCCAACTTCAGACAATTATAGTTCCATGATCCAATATCATCACATGGCCTAAACCATGTCAATGCATCTCCCTTAAAATATAAAGGGAAGACCTTCTTCTTCATAACATCCTCGGGCATACCTGCAAGCTTAAATAATCCACAAACTTCATCCACATAGATTAGGTGTAAATCGGGATGTAGTGTTCCGTCTCCTGTAAAGGGATTATCTAGCAGTTTCTCTATCACACCCGAAGGAATTACAAAGCAAACATTTTCAGTAGGTGCAGTAGGTTGAGGGGGCAACTCTTTGCTCTTCTGGTCGGGGTGAAGATACCCCGAACAAGCCCCTCAAAGGATTATGAGCCACAGTAACAACTGACAATAAATTTTAGCACACTATATAATTTTTTCCTTACCAAAGGTGCTTCACTCCCCGGCAATGACACTAGAAAAGAGTCTTGATGACCCACAAGTGTAGGGGATCTATCGTAGTCCTTTTGATAGGTAAGAGTGTCGAACCCAACGAGGAGCAGAAAGAAATGATAGGCAGTTTTCAGTAAGGTATTTTCTGCAAGCACTGAAATTATAGGTAACAGATAGTTTTGTGATAAGGTAATTAGTAGTAAGTAACAAAAGGTAGAAGTAAATAAGGTGCAGCAAGATAGCCCAATCCTTTTTGTAACAAAGGGCAAGCCTGGACAAACTCTTATACGAAGGAAAGCGCTCCTGAGGACACATGGGAATTATTGTCAAGCTAGTTTTCATCACGATCATCTGATTCGCGTTTGGTACTTTGATAATTTGGTATGTGGGTGGACCGGTGCTTGTGTGTTGTCCTTACTTGGAAAGGCCTCCCACTTATGATTAACCTCTATTGCAAGCATTCGCAACTACAAAAGAATTATTAAGGTAAACCTAACCATAGCATGAAACAAGTGGATCCAAATCAGCCCCTTACGAAGCAACGCATAAACTAGGGTTTAAGTTTCTGTCACTCTAGCAACCCATCATCTACTTACTACTTCCCAATGCCTTCCTCTAGGCACAAATAATGGCAAAGTGTCATGTAGTCGACGTTCACATGACACCACTAGAGGAGAGACAACATACATCTCATCAAAATATCGAACGAATACCAAATTCACATGACTACTTATAGCAAGACTTCTCCCACGTCCTCAGGAACAAAAGTAACTACTCACAAGACATAATATTGTTCATGATCAGAGGGGTATTAATATGCATAATGGATCTGAACATATGATCTTCCACCAAATAAACCAACTAGCATCAACTACAAGGAGTAATCAACACTACTAGCAACCCACAAGTACCAATCTGAGGTTTGGGTACAAAGATTGGATACAAGAGATGAACTAGGGTTTGAGAGGAGATGGTGTTGGTGAAGATGTTGATGAAGATAGCCCTCCCCAAAATGGGAGAGTTGTTGGTGATGACGGTGGTGACGATTTCCCCCTCCCGGAGGGAAGTATCCCCGGCAGAACAGCTCTGCCGGAGCCCTAGATTGGTTTTCGCCAAGGTTCCACCTCGAGAGGGCGGCGTCTGGTCCCGAAAGCCTCCTTATGATTTTTTTTCCAAGTCAAAACACCTCATATAGGAGAAGATGGGCATCGGGGGGCCCACGAAGCAGGGGGCGCACCCCCCACTCTCGTGGACAGGTGGTGGCCACCTAGTGATCTTCTTTCACCAGATATTTTTTATATTTTCTGAAACGGTGTCCTGTGGAGTTTCAGAGCTTTTTGAGTTGTGAAGAATATGTTTCCAGAGTTTGCCTCTTTTCCAGCCCAGAATTCCAGCTGCCGGCATTCTCCCTATTCATGTAATCCTTGTGAAATAAGAGAGAAAAGGCATAAGTATTGTGACATAACATGTAATAACAGCCCATAATGCAATAAATATCAACATATAAGCATGATGCGAAATGGACGTATCAAGTATATATGATGGTCCCCTCCCACCTATTCGTCGCATACTATATACTCCTGCCGTAACACGAACAAAAAAGAATAAACCTTACTGGTCAAATTAACCTCTCTGTCGGCAGTAGGTCAAAGTGATGGATGATGATCTCGCGGGGCTCTATAAAGCATCACACGCGAGTGAGTGTCATGTAGGACAACCACCGACTTCATGTGCCTAAACATGTTTGTATGAAAAGGTTGTGTGATGTTTTAAATAACGAAATTCATGACTTTGATGTGGCACCTGCCTCACAAAACGTCCAATCCCACACGGTGGCTCACGATTCGTAGTGTACTGCCAAACTCCCCCCC
>LR738709.1:172798765-172859771 GCA_902687465.1 Secale cereale
CCCCCCAGACGCACGCACACACCGCACATCCACCGGAACTACCAGGCTTGTTAAAATTTTACGCGGTGAACATATGTGACCAAAGGAAGGACATTTTAATTTTGAAAATTGAACCGAAAGATCATTAAGACGTTTTAGTACATTGATTGATTTTGTAGGGGTATAATGTGCAAAAATCGAATTTGAGCTACATGCATATGTGACAGTGCACCTAAATGAATTGGGAAAACACATGTGTGTCACTGGGTGCATGTTTAGTCACCCGTGCAAGAAATTTCAAATATTGAGAATTTGATTTTTTAAATCTAGTAAATTCAAAACTTAGTTGAAATTCATGAAACTTATTGTGTTGTCATATGGACATCAACACACATTGATATTGTACCTTTTTAGTCAAATTTGAGACAAGTTTTGATGTAATTTTTATCTTCTTACGTACAAATGTGAGATTATTAATAATTTGTAACCAATATCGCAAACGGAATATGTATTCGAATCGTGGGTGTTAGACCAACAACGGATATGTGTCATGCTTTGGTTAAGCAATGAAGCGACGGCATTAATCATCAAAATAGAAAAACAATATACGTGTCGCCACGCGTCCCGTGCGCCGTGCGAGCAGGCGTGAGTTGACAGGACGCGTGCGAGCAGTCCGTCGCGTAGGCGGATTGGGAGGCGTGTGTGCAGGTGTGTGAATTGACAGGAGGCATGCTCGCTGCACAGTGTCATCAGGAGGCGTGCGAGTAGCAGTGTGAAATAACGGTAGGCATGCCAGCAGTCCGCTGTGCATGCTCATCGGGAGGCAAGCCATCCGTTTGACCGCCACCTGCATCTCTCCCACTACTCCATACTAATCGCGTGCCCGAGCGGCCGAACCCCTAGCCTCTCCACACACACACAATCCTCCCTCTTCGCCGGCATCCTCGACGCCGGTCTCAGTCCTCACTAACGTCAGTGTATGAGGATGCCCCCGAAGCGCACTATTAGAGGGAGTGGCGACGCCGGGGCTGCTGAAGCACTGGAGCATAGAATGAAGATGGAGAGAGAGGTTTTCGTCGCCGCCGACGAGGTCTCGCTGGACCTTGATGTCACACTTATGGCTCACCTCCTGGAGTCAGTGTGGACCTCCGGCTTCCACAGCCGGAGCTGGAGGTCCACACTAACTCCGGCGACGACTCCGACGACCACTCCAGCGACGACTCCGACGATGACGGACAACCGGTTAGTCATCTATACCCATTTATGTCAAATATATCCTAGGGTTTCTCTAGTAAATCCTGCCTCCCCCTTTTTGGAATAGAAATCCTATGGTTATGTTCTCTCAATCCATGAAATCTGAGTAAGTTTCGTTAGATCTGTGTAGTGTATCGATTGTTTGAATGGTACAAATGATAAGTTATTAGTTGTTTCATCTGTATAAATGATTTGTACTAATAATTCGACTAGGGTTAGTGTTCATGCTAATAATTCCTAGCCACGTCTTGACAATTGATTTTGAATGACCAACATATATGTTTCTACCATGTTTTCAAGATTGGTATGTACATAGATGATTGTGCGCAAAAATTGTACCATAATCTTTGAATATGCCAAAAAATATAGCGATAAAATCCATAAATTTCTAATCCTACTTTACGGCATGTAAAAATTGATTTGATGCCAAATTTTGGCAACTGCCAAACGTTCGCTAGAGATTAGTTTGCATTCCAAATTTGATGCCATATTTTTAACTATATGTATAGGTGTTGTCTGACGATGTCGACAACGAGGATGAAGATGGCCAAAGTAGGTACAAGAGGCAAATCATGCAGGAGCTTTATGCGGTAATTCATAACTGGCATATTTGGACCTGGAACTGGGGCTTTGGATGCCCATTTTGCAACCAAAAGCTTCATGAGGTGTATGGAAGTGGTGTGATGCATGCAGAAGGATGAGCCATTGGCTCGTTCAGGCAGAAGTATTCTCGTAGGGTGGCGGACGCCACGTACGCTCAGTACCTAGAGAAGCTTCACGATCATGCCGGCAGATGGGACATGGGATTGAACTATGTATGGCTATGTAGTGTCTCAATTATAAATGTGCTTGGATATGCTTAATGACGGTTGAATTATATATGTTTGTGTACGCTTATTATCTATGCCTAAGAATGTTTAATCTATGTTTACTTATGTCTAAATGTGGGATATGGATGCAGTCAGTTCGGTTGACAGAATTTTAGGCATATTATAGGGTGAATGTTAAGTGTGGGTAAAAATTTCAGATTCAACCGATGAAGGAAAAGTTGAACCACCCTGAAACATGGATATTTGCCCAAATTGGAAATGTGTGCAATGACTTTCATTTTCCCAGTTACATCAATCACACATGACTGCATCTAGCAAACCGTTGCCTCTAAAACTCTTTGTGGGACAGAAAACTGATACGTCCATCTTGCATCATGTTTTCTTGCTATTATTTATGTTGTTATTATGCATAATAATGCTTTTTGGAGTAATTCTAATGCCTATTCTCTCATAAATTGCAAGGAATGCACCAAGAGGAGAATTCCGGCAGTTGGAATCTGGACCTGAAAAAGCTATGTCAGGCCACCTATTCTGCACAAATCCAAACAAGCTGAAACTTCAAGAGGATTTTTTATAGAATATTTAAGAAATACTGGAGCTGATAACCATCAGAGGGGGCCCACCAGGTGGCACAACCTACTTGGGCGCGCCAGGCCCCCTAGGCGCGCCCTGGTGGGTTATGCTCACCCAGGCCCACTTCCGCTGCCCATCTTCTGGTATATAAGCCTCTCTGACCTAGAAAAAATAAGGAGAAGACTTTTGGGGCGGAGTGCTGCCGTCTCGAGGCGGAACTTGGGCAGGAGCACTTCTGCCCTCCCACGGAGCGATTTCGTCGGGGGAACTTCCCTCCCGGAGGGGGAAATCATCGTCATCATCATCACCAATAACTCTCCCATCTTGGGGAGGGCTATCTTCATCGACATCTTCAACAGCACCATCTCATCTCAAACCCTAGTTCATCTCTTGTGTTCAATCTTGTTACCAGAACTATAGATTGGTGCTTGTGGGTGACTAGTAGTGTTGATTACATCTTGTAGTTGATTTCTATATGGTTTATTTGGTGGAAGATTATATGATCAGATCCATTATGCTATATATTAACCCTCTGATTTTGAGCATGTTCATCACTTGTGAGTAGTTACCTTTGTTCTTGAGGTCACGGGAGAAATCATGTTGCAAGTAATCATGTGACTTTGATATGTGTTCGATATTTTGATAGTATGTACATTGTGATTCCCTTAGTGGTGTCATGTGAACGTCGACTACATGACACTTCACCATATTTGGGCCTAAAGGAATACATTGTGGAGTAGTGATTAGATGGTGGGTTGCGAGAGTGACATAAGCTTAAACCCCAGTTTATGCGCTATTCCGTAAGGAACCGATTGGATCCAAAAGTTAATGCTATGGTTAGAATTTATTCTTAATACTTTTCTCGTAGTTGCGGATGCTTGCGGGAGGGTTAATCATAAGTAGGAGGTTTGTTTAAGTAAGAACAGCACCTAAGCACCGATCCACCCACATTCAAATTATCAAAGTAGCGAACACGAATTAAACCAACATGATGAGAGTGACTAGATGAAATTCCAGTGTACCCTCAAGAACACTTTGCTTATTATAAGAGACCGTATTGGCCTGTCCTTTGCCTCAAAAGGAATGGTGTGACACGCCGAGACCGGTGCGCCAGGTGTCAGTCAGTTATTTGTCGTCATTGCCATGTCATCTTCTTGCGTGTTGCATCTTGCCATGTCATCATGTGTGTTGCATCATCGTGTTTTCAAAACATGCATCCGTCCGAGTCCGCCCGTCCTCTCCGTTGTCCGTTCTGAGCCCAGACACACTTGCACGTGCCCGCGGCATCTCCGAATATTTATTTTATGAGTAGCCGTAAAATGCTCTCTGAATGAGTTGAAACTTGGCGTGTGGTCTTATTATAGCATAGGTAGACCGCCTATCAATTTTCGTCGCATTCGGAGCTCGTTTGATAGCCCAACGGTTAACCATGTTGACCACCGAAAGCCTTTCTCTTCTGCCCAGCACCCCTTTCACAACAGCCCCCAAGCCCATTCTAATCCCCTCCATGCTCTTGGCCGTTCGATCACGATCGCGTGGCCGCGAACCGCTCCTCATTTGGACACTCCTAGCTCCCTCTACCTATAAATATGTGTCCACCCCCGTAATTCTCGCAGATGAAACCCTAGTTTTCCCCTCCTCGCGCCGCCGGACACATCCACCGGCCCGGACATGTCCGCCGCCGCGCCCTCAGCCAATCCCACGCCGCCAGGTGTCCTTCCCGCGCCCCACATCGCCGCAGCCCGCTCGGGCCCGTGCCAGGCCCGCGGGGCCCATCCGTCGCCGCCGCCCGGGCCGTCTCCGCCGCCAGCCGCATCGCGCCCCGGCCGGCCCCTCCGCAGACCTCCAGCCCTCCGCCGACCTCCGTCCCGCCGGCTTCCGCCGCTGCCACAGCGCGCCCCGCGACCTCCGGCCGCCCCGCGCCTCCTCGCCGGCACGGCTCCGGCGAGCCGCCGCCGCCACCGCCTCAACTCCGGCGGCCGGAGCTCCGTCCTGGCCGGATCTGGAAGAGTGGATCAGATCCACCGGGCCGCCCATCCAAATGCCATCGCCTCCGTCCCGGGATCTCCTCGTCCCCTTTTTCAGAGGGTATATTTTCACTAAGTCCCAGGTTTTTTTTGTTATTTTGTTGCATGTTTGAGTCGCTGTAACTTTTAGTGTGCTTGTCCAAATTGTGCATATGATATTTTCAAAATGATCATGGTGATATGCTCTTCACTTTGTTCCATTGTGGCATGCTTGTTTGAGATCATCCTGATGACCTAATCATCGTGACAAGAGTGCTACTTGTTATAAACTGCTGTTACTTGTTAATTTGATGCCATGTTTGAGATATGATAACTTGGTGCATGTTTATCCAAATGGAGCATATGATATGTCTAAATGTTCATTGTGAAGTGCTCTACATGATGGTTGTTGTAGAATTCATGTTAGGTGTCATATTGCCATGTTAATCTCTGTTGCAAAAGTGCATGTGGCTGTTAAGTGCTGAAACTTGTTATGAGATGCTGATTTGAAGTGCTCTTTGCTATTGATGTGTTTGTCCCCATGCCACATGTCAATATGTTTTAGAAGCACCATCATATGGTCTTTGCTGTGGTGCAAACCACTTTCCATGATATGCCTTGAGGTGACTTAAACAAGCTTGTAAACATGCCATGCCAATGTTACTATTTTATACTTAGTGAAAAAAAACTGCCAAGTCTGGAATCTGTTTTAACGTGATGCTATGTTTGCTTGATCCCCACTCAAATCCATGCTTGTTTTGGAGTGGCCAATGATCATTCCTTGTTGTCCATGTTATTGTCCATCCATTCATGCCCTTACTTGCACATATGGCTTGCTGTAGCTTATTTATTTCTTGCTCCCAAGTTGCTATAAATTATACCTGTCAGGTTTTTATCAGCATGATCAATTTGGTGTAGCTTGTTGCTATTGATCCATGCCTCCTATGGAGTTGCTCCAATGGAGTTGTTTGCTGTAGGATATGTCTACTACATGTCCATGATCTTTATATGCTTAGTGGAGTTGATATGTATGTTGTTTTGTGCCTCCGAAGGCAGCATCGTGATGATGTTTTTGCCTTCCCAGATTTTGACTAAGTCTGGATAATTTTATTGCAACTTGCCATGCTTGGTTAACTGTGTTCCAGTAGGTTTTTGGGTGTGTTCTAAGTTCATGCTTGTTAAGTAACATGTCTACTTCATGTCCATGCCCTTTGTCACCATGTTTGGGTGCTGTAGCATATATATCTCTTGCTCCAAAGTTGCTATGTGGTTGTTAACTTCAGCTTTGCATTGTATCTTGTTTCGTGTGTATGTGTTGAACCGTTGCTCCGTTTTGAGCGTTACCTATATGAAACTTGTGTGTTTTTGCATGTAGAATCATAATATCATGTTGTTTACATGTTTGGAGTGTGTTTTCTTGATGTTTGGATGCATCTTGCACCGTTGCCTTACTTGTCTTGTTTTGCTCATATCTTCTAGACCGTAGCTCCGAATTAAACAAACTTTATATGAAACTTGACTAGAATTTCGTGTAGATCATCATGGTGCATGTTAACTTCCTGTTTAACAACATTAACTTAAGGTTTGTTCAGATCTGGACCAATTTCAAAATATGCATATGAGGACTTATCGGATTGCTATATGTTGATTCCGGCCTCATTTAAACTTGTTGTTTTGTGTTGTTCTTGTGTGCTCCATCCCTTGCCATGAAATGCATCATACTTGCATCATGTTGATTGTGCATTACACCTTGTTTGATATGTGCCATGTTGTGTTCTTGTGTTGAGTAGAGCCGGGAGCCGAGACCGAGAACGAGGTTCCTACCGAGGTTGAGTACGAGAAGCCGTCTTATGATCCCATCGACGACTCGACAGGCAAGATGACCTGACCCAGATATCATTACCATCTCTGCCTATTGCTAGATGTCTCGCTCTTTAACTTATTGCCTCGATGCCCATGTTTGTTTGTCAGCCTCCTATTGTAGCCATGAATCTCTCTAACCACCGAACCTAGCAAACCTTTGATTGGCTACGTAAGCTTTGCTCAGCCCCTCTTATAGCATTGTTAGTTGCAGGTGAAGATTTGAAGATTCTTGCTTCATGATGAAGTTATTGTTGGGATATCACACTATATAATCTGTTAAACTAAATTATCTATATATTGGCAATGGGTGGAAGGCTAAGCCTCTTGCTTGGTGTTTTGTTCCACTCATGCCACCTTAGGAACCGTATAAACCGGTGTTATGTTCCTTGATTTTTGCGTCCCTAACACGGTTGGGGTTTATGGGCCCCCCTCGATAACCCGTTTAGCGCTAAAGCTTTTCCAGCAAGGCCCGGCATTGGTTTTACATTTGCCTAACAACTAAAACTTGCATAGGGTGTTGCAAACCCGAGTTCTTAATCAACAACCCGGGCGAGTGCTCCACATGAGTGTTGGTCCAAACTGGGGGTTATGCGGGGCACTTGTCAGGCCCAAGATGCGATTATATCCTGATCACGTGACACTTGCGTGATTGGGGCACAACCGCATTTCGAGCGCTTAGCAAGATGGATATCATTACATCATACCATTACATACATACATGGGGGATACAACAATTCATACAATACACAAGAATACGACAACATCAATACAAGGCATCCGACTACAGATGCAAACATGAAAAAGCACACGACATCCATCTGCTATCCCAGGCTGCCGACCCAGAACCTAACCAAGACTGAAGAAGAAGAAGAAGAAAGAACTCCAACACAACGATATCGCTCTCATGTCAAGTCATCGGAGACCTGCACCTGCAACTGTTGTTGTAGTATCTCTGAGCCACGAGGACTCGGCAATCCCATAACCATGGGTAACAAGACTATCAAATCTTAATGGGCAGGAAAAGATAAAGTGGTGAGGTTGAAGCAGCGGCTAAGCAATATATGGTGGCTAACTTACGAGTACAAGAATAAGATGAGCATCTACGCAAGCGGTCGCAAACTAGTAGTGATCGCTAAAGATCCTAAACTACCTACGAGTCAAACATAACCCCACCGTGTTCTCTTCTCAAAGTGAAAAGAGACAGTCATGGTTACTCACACAGTTGTGTGTTTTACTTCGGATCCTCTATCAAGTTTTCTACAACCGGACATTAACAAATTCCAATCTGCCACATAACCGCGGGCATGGCTTTCGAAATATCATAACCCTGCAGGGGTGTCCCAACTTAGCCCATCACAAGCTCACGATCTGCGAAGTCGGAACTCCAAGGTGGGAAGACCCGAGTATTCTCAGAATCCCGTGCTCAAGATATTCCGACATAGGTAAAACTAATCCAGCAAGACCTCCCGGCGTGCCGACACCCTGACAGTAGCCGCGCGTATCTAGTCTCAGGCCACGACCGGATGGGTGATCATATAGGTAAAACCAGATACCTCGGGTTTCCCCAAGGCGGCCCCACATAACCCCCAGTTTGGACCAACACTCATGTGGAGCACTGGCCCGGGTTGTTGATTAAGAACTCGGGTTTGCAACGCCCTATGCAAGTTTTAGTTGTCAGGCAAATGTAAAACCAATGTCGGGCCTTGCTGGAAAAGCTTTAGCGCTAAGCGGGTTATCGAGGGGTCGCCTTGGGGAAACCCGAGGTATCTGGTTTTACCTGTATGATCACCCATCTGGTCGTGGCCTAAGACTAGATACGCGCGGCTACTGTCAGGGTGTTGGCATGCCGGGAGGTCTTGCTGGATTAGTTTTACCTATGTCGGAATATCTTGAGCACGGGATTCCGAGAATACTTGGGTCTTCCCACCTTGGAGTCGCGACTCCGCAGATCGTGAGCTTGTGATGGGCTAAGTTGGGACACCCCTGCAGGGTTTGATCTTTTGAGAGACGTTCCCGCGGTTATGTGGCAGATGGGAATTTGTTAATATCCGGTTGTTGAAAATTGGACACCATGTTTAGAATACACTACCAGCGGGAGTAACCGTGACGGTCATTTTCCGAAAGGGGTTCGGGAAGTGAACACGGTGGGGTTATGTTTGACGTGCTTAGATAGGATCACTTCATGATCACTTTGACATTTTTTGGCACTTCTCTTCTCGCTCTAAACACGTAAGCTAGTGCTAGTGCAGCCGCAACCTTGTTCTTCAGCCTTGTTCCACACCCAAGGCTTAGATAGTTTTGCTACCCGGGAACGGGATTGCTAAGTCCTCCGTGGCTCACAGATTCTATACAACAGCAGATGCAGGTACTATGGTGAACTACACAGGAGATGAGTCAGAGCTGTACTGGGAGTTCGACGAAGAACGTGGGCAATACTACATGTACTATCCCGATGATCAGTAGTGGCTTCTACTAGGGGCGATCGGACCTTGTGTTATTTATTTATGGTATCTTTCATTTGGATCTTCGTCTGTAGTCGGACTGTGATGTTATTTGGATGATGATTGCTTATGTAATGTATTGTGTGACGTGGCGAGTGTAAGCCAACTACTCTTTTGCAATTTCATCCCTCTTTTACATGAGTCGTGCAAAGATACCATACTTGAGATCATTCTAGTATGAGCTTATACCTTTAAGTTGTGCATCGACACGTAGGAGGTATAATCTCATACTGGGCATTACAATTGGTCTATATTGCTGCATACTTGCTACTATTATTTTTACTTGCTCGTTACAAAATATCTTGCTATCAAACTACTCTGCTACTTACAATTTCAACACTTGCAGACATTATCTTACTGAGAAACACTTGTCATTTCCTTCTGCTCCTCGTTGGGTTTGACATTCTTACTCACCGAAAAGAGCTACAATTGATCCCCTAAACTTGTGGGTCATCAAGGCAAATTTCCGGAGTCGTTACCAGGGAGTGAAGCACTTGTGGTAAGTGGAAATTTGTAAGGAAACATTTATATAGTGTGCTGAAATTTATTGTCACTTGTTACTATGAAGAACAATCCTTTGAGGGGTTTGTTCAGGGTATCTTCACCTCGAACGGAACCACAATTAGCTACCACTCAACCCGCTGCACTACTGAAAATATTGAATATGAAATCCCTTCGGGTATGATAGAAAAATTGCTAGTTAATCCTTATGCAGGAGATGGAACCGAACATCCTGATATGCACTTGATATATGTGGAACAAATTTGTGGATTGTTTAAGCTTGCAGGTCTATCCGGAGATCAAGTTATGAAGAACAGTTTTCCTTTATCTTTGAAGGGAAAAGCATTAGCATGGTATAGGCTATGCGATGATTTTGATCTTGGAACTGGAAGCGATTGAAAATGGAGTTTCACCAAAAAAATATCCTATGCATCTAGTTCATTGTGATCGGAATTACATATATAATTTTTGGCCTCGTGAAGGAGAAAGTATCGCTCAAGCTTGGGGGAGGCTTAAGTCAATGTTATATTCATGCCCCAATCATGAGCTCTCAAGGGAAATTATTATTCAGAATTTTTATGCTCGGCTTTCTCATAATGTTTGATCCATGCTCGATACTTCTTGTGCGGGTTCTTCTATGATGAAAACTATTGAATTCCAGTGGAATCTTTTGGAAAGAGTCAAACGCGACTCTGAAGATTGGGAACTCGACAAAGCTAAAGAGTCAGGTATTATGCTTAAGTCTGATTGTATTAAATCTTTTATGAATACCGATGCCTTTTCAAAGTTTAGCACTAAATATGGACTTGACTCTGAGATAGTAGCCTCCTTTTGTGAATCATTTGTTGCTCATGCTGATCTCCCTAAAGAGAAGTGGTTTAAATACCACCCACCTATTAAAGAAGAAATTAAAGAACTGATACCAGTTAAAGAAGAAACTATACTTTATAATGTTGATCCAGTTGTTCATACTGCTTACATTGAAAAACCACCTTTCCATGTTAGGATAAAGGAGCATGCTAATGTTTCAACTATGGTTAAGAAAAGTTATATTATAACACCTAAACCGGATGAACAAATTAAAGTAGAGCCTAATATTGCTATGGTCAAGGACCTCTTGGAAGAAAATGTAGATGGGCATGTTGTTTGCTTTAATGAAGAAGCTGCTAGAATTGCCAAACCTGATAAAAAGATAAACACAAACCAATTGTTGGCATGCCCGTTGTCTCAGTCAAAATAGGAGATCATTGTTATCATGGTTTATGTGACATAGGTGCTAGTGTGAGTGATATTCCCTACTCCTTATATCAAGATATTATCAATGACACAGCACCCGCAGAGATAGAAGACATTGAAGTCACTATTAACTTGCTAATAGAGATACAATATCACCAATTGGGATCGTTAGAGATGTTGAAGTCTTGTGTGGGAAAATAAAATACCCTATGGATTTTCTTGTTCTTGGTTCCCCACAAGATGACTTATGTCCCATTATCTTTGGTAGACCTTTCTTGAACACCGTTAATGCTAGAATAGATTGTAAGAAACAAACTATGAGTGTTCGTTTTGGCGATGAGTCTCATGAATTTAGCTTCTCCAAGTTTAATAGAAAGCTTCATGAGAAAATTACCAAGTAAAGATGAAATTATTGGTCTTGCTTCTATTGTTGTGCCTCTAACTGATCCTCTAGAACAATATTTGCTGGACCATGAAAATGATTTACATACGCATGAAAGAAATGAAATAGATGATATTTTCTTTGAGCAACGTCCTCTGATTAAATGCAATCTACCTATTGAAACTCTAGGAGGTCCTCCTCCACCTAAAGGTGATCCTATGTTTGAATTGAAACAATTGGCTGACACTTTGAAATATGCTTATCTTGATGAAAGGAAGATATATCATGTTATTATTAGTGCTAACCTTTTAGAAAATGAAGAAGAAAGATTATTGAAAGTTCTAAGGAAGCACCGAGCTGCTATTGGATATACTCTTGATGATTTAAGGGCATTAGTCCCACTCTATGTCGGCATAAGATTAAGATGGAACCTGATGCTAAACCTGTTGTCGATCATCAACGTCGGTTAAACCCGAGGATCAAAGAAGTGGTAAGAACGGAAATATTAAAACTTCTAGAAGTAGGTATAATCTATCCTATAGCTGATAGTCGATGGGTAAGTCCCGTTCATTGTGTTCCTAAGAAAGGAGGTATTACCGTTGTTCCTAATGATAAGAATGAACTTATTCCACAAAGAATTGTTACAGGCCATAGAATGGTAATTGATTTTAGAAAATTAAATAAAGCAACTAGAAAAGATCATTACCCTCTGGCTTTTATTGATCAAATGCTAGAAAGATTACACACACTTTTGCTTCCTTGATGGATACTCAGGTTTTTCACAAATACTTGTTTCTCAACCTGATCAAGAAAAGACTACTTTTACTTGTCCCTTTGGAACTTATGCTTATAGATGTATGCCTTTTGGTTTATGCAATGCACCTGCTACCTTTCAAAGATGTATAACTGCAATATTCTCTGACTTTTGTGAAAATATTGTGGAAGTTTTCATGGATGATTTCGCTGTCTATGGGAAGTCATTTGATGATTGTTTAAGCAATCTTGATCGAGTTTTGCAGAGATGTGAGCAAACAAGTCTTGTCTTGAATTAGGAGAAATGCCACTTTATGGTTAATGAAGGTATTGTATTGGGTCATAAGATTTCTGAAAAGGGTATTGAAGTGGACAAAGCTAAGGTTGATGCAATTGAGAAAATGCCATGTCCTAAGGATATCAAAGGTAGTCATAGTTTCTTAGGTCATGCTGGTTTCTGTAGGAGATTTATCAAAGACTTTTCTAAAATTTCTAAGCCTCTCACTAGCCTTTTACAAAAGGATGTTCCTTTTATTTTTGATGATGATTGCTTTGAGGCATTTGAAACATTTAAGAAAGCCTTAATCTCTGCTCCTATAGTTCAACCACCTGATTGGAACTTACCTTTTGAAATTATTTGTGATGCTAGTGATTATGTTGTTGGTGCTGTTCTAGGATAAAGAGTTGATAAAAAACTAAATGTTATTCATTATGCTAGTAAAACTCTAGACAGTGCTCAAAAGAATTATGCTACCACTCAAAAAGAATTCTTAGCACTTGTGTTTGCTTGTGCCAAATTTAGATCCTACATTGTTGATTCGAAAGTAACTATTCACACTGACCATGTTGATATTAAATATCTTATGGAAAAGAAATATGCTAAACCTAGACTCGTACGTTGGGTTCTCTTGCTACAAGAATTTGAGTTGCATATTATTGATAGAAAAGGAGTTGAGAACCCCGTAGCTGATAACTTGTCTAGACTTGAAAATGTACTTGATGACCCACTACCTCTTGATGATAGTTTTCCTCATGAGAAGTTAGCTGTAATAAATATTAGTAATAGTACTCCTTGGTATGCTGACTACGCCAATTACATTGTTGCTAAATATTTACCACCGAGTCTTACTTATCAACAAAAGAAAAAGTTCTTTTATGATTTAAGACATTACTTTTGGGATGACCCCCATCTTTATAAAGAAGGTATAAAAGGTGTTATTAGACGTTGTGTACCTGAGCATGAACAAGGATAAATCCTTCGGAAATGTCACTCCGAAGCATATGGAGGACATCATGCTGGAGATAGAACTTCTCACAAGGTATTGCAGTTTGGATTTTATTGGCCTACTCTCAAAGATGCTCGTAAGTTCGCCTCCTCTTGTGATGAATGTCAAAGGATAGGTAATATCGGCAAGCGTCAAGAAATGCCTATGAATTATTCACTTGTTATTGAACCATTTATTGCTTGGGGATTTGATTACATGGGACCTTTTCCTTCCTCTAATGGGTATACATATATTTTGGTTGATGTTGATTATGTTACTAAATGGGTAGAAGCTATTCCAACCAGTAGTGATGATCACAACACCTCTATTAAAATGCTTAAGGAAGTTATTTTACCAAGGTTTGGAGTCCCCTTACATTTAATGATTGATGGTGGTTCACACTTTATTCATGGTGCTTTCCGTAAAATGCTTGCTAAATATGATGTTAACCATAGAATTGCATCACATTATCATCCTCAGTCTAGTGGTCATGTTGAGCTTAGTAATAGAGAAATAAAATTAATTTTGCAAAAGATTGTCAATAGGTCCAGGAAGAATTGGTCTAAGAAATTAGATGATTCACTTTGGGCTTATAGAGAAGCTTATAAAAATCCTATGGGTATGTCTCCTTATAAAATGATTTAGGGTAAAGCTTGTCATTTGCCTCTTGAGTTAGAACATAAAGCTTTTTGGGCAATCAAGGAACTCAACTATGATTTCAAACTTGCTAGTGAAAAGAGGTTATTTGATATTAGCTCATTAGATGAATGGAGAACCCAAGCTTATGAAAATGCCAAGTTATTTAAAGAAAATGTTAAAAGATGGCATGATAAAAGAATCTAAAAGCGTGAGTTCAAAGTCACAGAATATGTTCTTTTGTACAACTCTCGTTTCAGCTATTTTACAGGCAAACTCCTCTCTAAATGGGAAGGACCCTATGTTATCGAGGAAGTATATCGGTCTAGAGCCATCAAGATAAATAATTCTGAAGGCACTAACCCGAAGGTTGTTAACGGACAACGAATAAAGCATTATATCTCAGGTACGCCCATTAATGTTAAAAGTAATATTATTCAAACTTTGACACCGGAAGAACACATAAAAGAATCCTTCCGGAACACACCAGAATCGTAAAAACAAGGAGGTACGTGATACGGTAAGTAAACGGACTCCGAAAAATCCGCAAAAATGTTTTTTATCAGTTTTTGAATATTTACAAAAATAGGAAAATAAGAAGCTATGGGGAAACGAACCCTGGTGGGCACAAGACACCAAGGCGCGCCAGGTGCCTGGCGCGCCCAGGTGGGTTGTGCCCACCTCGGGTACCTTTCGGACTCCGTTTTTCTACGGCTTCCTTGTTTACCAATATAAAAATTTCTATATATACCTCCCGAACCTATTAACCACTGTATCGCGGAGAAATCTTCTGTTTTCTTTTCTCGTTGTTTTCGGTCAGATCTACCAAGCTAGGCATCATGTCTTGCTCCTCCTCCAACCCAATGGAAGAAGATGCTTGGCTAATGAAGATCAAGCTGAAGAGGGAAGAACCCATAGAAGTTGCAAAGGTGACAAAGGCAAGGAGGTTGTCGATGATCCAGCACCGGCAATCGAGCAGGCACCGCTAGCTGAAGGGGAAGAAGAAGATATCCTTAAACCCTACTATGCTTTTCTTACTCACACTGAGGTTGAAGCCTTTCGGATCATTGAAACAGTTTGTGTGCAAAGTAAATATCTCACTCGCGAAAATATTCTTCATCGAGAGCACATTACCTTCCTTCGGAGCGTCATCAGTAGATTGGAGAATCTCTTGATCTTGAAGGACAAGATCGCATCTACTTCTTCACCACCAAAAGAAAACTAAGTATCGGGTATGGGCACTCCCCTTGGCTTTCTCCAAGCTTGGGGGAGGTGCCCCGGTATCGTATCATCCCTACTATCCTTTTGCATTTACTTATCCTAGTTCAATCTTTTGCTTTAGAATAAATGAACGTTTAGTTTCATCCTTTCTTTTTGAGTTTGCTTAGTGATCTATCTTTGTAATCGTGTGTGAGATAAATAATAAAGTTTAGTTTTGAGTTTTGCTTTCTTTATCTTCTTGTTGCAATAAAAACAAAAGATATAATTGGATGAATAAAATAAAGGAAATAAATTAAAAAGATCATATGCTAATCTTATGGTAGGTGATGGCACCACATAAGGAAAAGTATAAGTAGGAAAATTTTATTAGAGATTGACAAACATAGCATTGGTTAATGATGCAACTCATGAAAGAATTAATAAGGGAAGAGAAGATTCATGTATAAATATACTATCCTAGAAATCTTTTGTGATTGTGAGCCCCCATCAAAATATTATATGCCACAATTGTTGACGTTGGACAAGGAAGACAACTTAATGATTTATTCTTGTTCATACTCACATAGAAGTCATATTGTCATAGATCCTTTAACATGTGGTGCTTGCCCAATATCTTTTCTAGCCAAAACTTTTGCACTAAGTAGAGATATTACTTGTGCATCCAAAACCTTTAAACCCAAACCTTTTTCGAGAGTCCACCATACCTACATATGGATTGAGTAAGATCCTTCGAGTAAGTTGTCATCAGTGCAATAAGGCAATAAAAATTGCTTCTAAAAGTGTGAGATCATTTAGTGTAAGAGAAAATTGAGCGTTGCACGAACTTGTGATGGTGAATAATAAAAGCGACAGACTGCATAATAAAGATTGCTATCACAAGGGGCAATGCAACATGGCGTTCTTTTGCACTAAGGGATTGAGCATACAAACAAATAAGTGCATGGAAACATCTGCTTCCCTCTGCGAAGGGCCTATCTTTTTCTTGTATGCAAAGAGTCAAAGTTTTCTCTCTATTCCCTTTTATTTTTATCCTTTGGCAAGCATCATGTGGTGAGGAAAGATCTAGGCACATATGTCCAGTTGAATATGGGTGACATGAGTTATTATTGTTGACATCACCCTTGCGGTGAGTACGTTGGGAGGCAAAACCATAAGCCCCTATCTTTCTATGTGTCCGGTTGAAACGTTTTCCTCAAGTGTATGCGGTGAGTGTTAGCAATTATAGAAGACTATATGATGGTTGGGTATGTGGACTTGCCCAAAGGCTCCGATACGTGACCCTTCCTAAAAAGATGATGAATTGTAGTTGCAAAGTTGACTGAAAACAAAGTTTGTTGGTTTCCAATAGAGTTTAAGCTTTATACTTCAATTATGTGATGAATTGTTACTTATTCATGAGAAGTCTATGATACAAGTCTTATGTTTAAATTTGTTGATGTCATAATAATCAACATGATGCTTCTATGTCCGTATTTTGTTTTTATCGACACCTCTCTATCAAAGCATGTCGACATGTTTTTCGTTTTCGGTTTTCGCTTGAGGACAAGCGAGATCTAAGCTTGGGGGAGTTGATACATCCATTTTGCATCATGTTTTCTTGCTGTTATTTATGTTGTTATTATGCATAGTAATGCTTTTTGGAGTAATTCTAATGCCTTTTCTCTCATAATTTGCAAGGAATGCACCAAGAGGGACAATTTCGACAGGTGGAAATCTGGACCTGAAAAAGCTACGTCAGGCCACCTATTCTGCACTACTCCAAACAAGCTGAAACTTCACAGGGATTTTTTTATGGAATATTTAAGAAATACTGGAGTTGATAACCACCAAAGGGGGCCCACCAGGTGGGCACAACCCACCTTGGCGCGCCAGGGCCACCAGGCGCGCCCTGGTGGGTTGTGCTCACCCAAGCCCACTTCCGGTGCCCATCTTCTAGTATATAAGCCTCTCTGACCTAGAAAAAATAAGGAGAAGACTTTCTGGATGGAGCATCGCTGTCTCGAGGCAGAACTTGGGCAGGAGCACTTTTGCCCTCCGGCGGAGCGAGATTCCGTCGGGGGAACTTCCCTCCCGGAGGGGGAAATCTTCATCATCATCATCACCAACAACTCTCCCGTCTTGGGGAGGGCTATATTCATCAACATCTTCAACAGCACCATCTCATCTCAAACCCTAGTTCATCTCTTGTGTTTAATCTTGTTACCGGAACTATAGATTGTTGCTTGTGGGTGACTAGTAGTGTTGATTATATCTTGTAGTTGATTACTATATGGTTTATATGGTGAAAGATTATATGTTTAGATCCATTATGCTATATATTACCCCTCTGATCTTGATCATGTTCATCACTTGTGAGTAATTACCTTTATTCTTGAGGTCACGAAAGAAATCATGTTGCAAGTAATCATGTGAATTTGATATGTGCTCGATATTTTGATAGTATGTATGTTGTGATTCCCTTAGTGGTGTCATGTGAACGTCCACTACATGACACTTCACCATATTTGGGCCTAAGGGAATGCATTGTGGAGTAGTAATTATATGGTGGGTTGCGAGAGTGACAGAAGCTTAAACCCTAGTTTATGCACTATTCCGTAAGGGGACGATTGGATCCAAAAGTTTAATGCTATGGTTAGAATTTATTCTTAATACTTTTCTTGTAGATGCGGATGCATGCGGGAGGGTTAATCATAAGTAGGAGGTTTGTTCAAGTAAGAACAACACCTAAGCATCGATCCACCCACATATCAAATTATCAAAGTAGCGAACACGAATCGAACCAACATGATGAAAGTGACTAGATGAAATTCCCGTGCACCCTCAAGAACGCTTTGCTTATTATAAGAGACCATTTTGGCATGTCCTTTACCTCAAAAGGATTGGGCTATCTTTATGCATACTTGCTACTATTATCGTTACTTGCTCGTTACAAAATTATCTTGCTATCAAACTCCTCTGCTACTTACAATTTCACACTTGCTGACATTACCTTACTGAGAAACACTTGTCATTTCCTTCTGCTCCTCGTTGGGTTCGACACTCTTACTTATTGATACATCCATTTTGCATCATGCATTTATATTCATGTTTATTGCATTATGGGCTGTTATTACACATTATGTCACAATACATATGCCCTTTCTCTCTTATTTTACAAGGTTTACATGAAGGGGGAGAATGCCGGCAGCTGGAATTCTGGGCTGGAAAAGGAGCAAGTATTGGAGACCTACTCTGCACAAGTCAAAAAGCCCTGAAACCCCACGAAAGTCAGTTTTGGAATATATAAAAAATATCGAGCGAAGAAAGCACCAGAGGGGGGCCACCCACCGTCCACGAGGGTGGGGGCGCGCCCTACCCCCTCGGTGCACCCCCTGCCTCGTGGGCCACCTAGCAGCCCCCCGATGCCCATCTTCTAGTATAAGGTGTCTTATGCCCTGGAAAAAATCATAAGGAGGCTTTCGGGACGAAGCGCCGCCATCTCGAGGCGGAACCTTGGCGGAACCAATCTAGGGCTCCGGCAGAGCTGTTTTGCCGGGGAAACATCCCTCCGGGAGGGGGAAATCGTCACCATCGTCATCATCATCGATCCTCTCATCGGGAGGGGGTCTATCTCCATCAACATCTTCACCAGCACCATCTCCTCTCAAACCCTAGTTCATCTCTTGTATCCAATCTTTGTACCAAAACCTCAGATTGGTACATGTGGGTTGCTAGTAGTGTTGATTACTCCTTGTAGTTGATGCTAGTTGGTTTATCCGATGGAAGATCATATGTTCAGATCCTTTATGCATATTAATATCCCTCTGATTATGAACATGAATATGATTTTTGAGTAGTTACGTTTGTTCCTGAGGACATGGGAGAAGTCTGATTATAAGTAGTCATGTGAATTTGGTATTCGTTTGATGTTTTGATGAGATGTATGTTGTCTTTCCTCTAGTGGTGTTATGTGACGTCGACTACATGACACTTCACCATTGTTTGGGTCTAGATAAAGGCATTGGGAATTAATAAGTATATGATGGGTTGCTAGAGTGACAGAAGCTTAAACCCTAGTTTATGCGTTGCTTTGTAAGGGGCTGATTTGGATCCATATGTTTCATGCTATGGTTAGGTTTACCTTAATACTTCTTTTGTAGTTGTGGATGCTTGCAATAGAGGTTAATCATAAGTGGGATTCTTGTCCAAGTAAGGGCAGCACCCAAGCACCGGTCCACCCACATACCAAATTATCAAAGTAACGAACGTGAATCATATGAGCGTGATGAAAACTAGCTTGACGATAATTCCCATGTGTCCTCGGGAGCGCTTTCCTTTATATAAGAGTTTGTCCAGGATAGTCCTTTGCTACAAAAAGGATTGGGCCATATTTCTGCACCTTATTTACTTTTACCACTTGTTACTTGTTACAAATTATCTTATCACGAAACTATCTGTTACCGACAATTTCAGTGCTTGCACAGAATACCTTACTAAAAACTGCCTATCATTTCCTTCTGCTCCTCGTTTGGTTCGACACTCTTAATTATCGAAAGGACTACGATAGATCCCCTACACTTGTGTGTCATCAAGACTCTTTTCTAGCGTCGTTGCCGGGGAGTGAAGCACCTTTGGTAAGTGGAATTTGGTAAGGAAAAAAATTATATAGTGTGTTGAAATTTACTATCACTTGTTACAATGGAACATAATCCTTTGAGGGGCTTGTTTGGGGTATCTTCACCCCGACCAGTAGAGCTAAGAGTTGCTCCTCAATCTACTGAATCTACTGAAAGTGTTTACTTTGAAATTCCTGCAGGTATGATAGAGAAACTGCTAGCTAATCCCTTTACAGGAGATGAAACATTGCATCCCGATTTGCACCTAATCTATGTGGATGAAGTTTGTGGATTATTTAAGCTTGCAGGTATGCCCGGAGATGTGATAAAGAAGAAGGTCTTCCCTTTATATTTGAAGGGAAATACATGGACATGGTTGAGGCTATGCGACGATATTGGATCATGGAACTACAACCGATTGAAATTGGAATTTCATCAGAAGTTCTATCCTACGCATCAGGTTCATCGTGATCGTAATTATATATATAATTTTTGGCCTCGCGAAGGAGAAAGTATCGCTCAAGCTTGGGGGAGGCTTAAGTCAATGTTATATTCATGCCCCAATCATGAGCTTTCAAGAGAAACTATTATTCAAAAAAATTATGCTCGGCTTTCTCTCGATAATCGCTCCATGCTCGATACTTCTTGCACTAGTTCTTCTATGATGAAGACTATTGAATTCAAATGGGATTTATTGGAAAGAATTAAACGCTACTCTGAAGATTGGGATCTCGATGAAGGTAAGGAGTCAGGTATAAAACCTAAGTTTGATTGTGTTAAATCTTTTATGGATACTGATGTTTTCCGTGACTTTAGCACTAAATATGGACTTGACTCTCAGATAGTAGCTTCTTTCTGTGAATCATTTGCTACTCATGTTGATATCCCTAAGGAGAAGTGGTTTAAATATCATCGTCCCATTGAAGTAAAAGTAGTTGAACCTTTTAGAGTTGAAGAAAAGACTATCACTTATAATGTTGATCCTATTGTTCCTACCGCTTATATTGAGAAACCACCCTTCCCTGCTAGAATAAAGGATCATGCTAAAGCTTCAGCTATGGTTCGTAAGAATAATACTAGAACACCTACACCCTCTAAGCAAATTAAAGTTGAACCTAGTGTTTCTATGGTTAAGGATCCCTTGGTCGATAATACTGATGGGCATGTTATTTACTTCTGTGATGAAGCTGCTAGAATTGCTAGACCCGATACTAAAAATAAACATAGACCTGTTGTAGGCATGCTTGTTGTTTTTGTTAAAATAGGAGATCATTGCTATCATGGCTTATGTGACATGGGTTCTAGCGCTAGTGCAATACCTCATTCCTTATACGAAGAAATTATGCACGATATTGCACCTGCTGAGCTAGAAGGTATTGATGTTACAATTAAGCTTGCCAATAGAGACACTATTTCACAAGTTGGGATTGTTACAGATGTTGAAGTCTTGTGTGGGAAAGTTAAATACCCTCCTGATTTTCTTGTTCTTGGTTCCCCACAAGATGATTTTTGCCCCATTATATTTGGTAGACCCCTTTTGAATATTGTTAATGCTAAGATAGACTGCAAAAAGGATGTTGTTACTATTGGTTTAGGGGATATGTCTCATGATTTTAACTTTGCTAAATTTCGTAGACAACCCCATGATAAATAATTGCCTAGTAAGGATGAAATTATTGGTCTTGCTTCTATTGATGTGCCTCCCAACGACCCTTTAGAACAATATCTGCTAGACCATGAAAATGATATGTATATGAATGAGAGAAGGGAATTGGATGAAATATTCTTTAAACAGGGACCTTTATTGAAACACAACTTGCCTGTTGAAATTCTAGGGGATCCTCCTCCACCCAAGGGTGATCCCGTGTTTGAGCTCAAACCATTACCTGATACTCTTAAGTATGCTTATCTCGGTGAAAAGAAGATATTCCATGTTATTATTAGTGCTAACCTTTCAGAGCAGGAAGAAGAGAGATTATTGAAAACTCTGAAGAAGCACCTTGCTGCCATTGGATATACTCTTGATGATCTTCAGGGCATTAGTCCGACTCTATGCCAGCATAAAATAAAATTAGAGAAAGACGCTAAACCGGTTGTTGATCATCAATGATGGTTAAATCTTAGGATGAAAGAAATGGTAAGGAAATAAATACTAAAGCTTCTAGAGGCAGGTATAATTTATCCAGTTGCTGATAGTCAGTGGGTAAGTCATGTCCATTGTGTTCCTAAGAAGGGAGGTATTACTGTTGTTCCTAATGATAAAGATGAATTGATCCCACAAAGAATTGTTACAGGCTATAGAATGGTAATTGATTTTCATAAATTAAATAAAGCTACTAAGAAGGATCATTACCCTCTACCTTTCATTGATCAAATTCTAGAAAGATTATCCGAACATACTCATTTTTGCTTTATAGATGGCTATTCTGGTTTCTCTCAAATACCTGTGTCAAAAGAGGATCAGGAAAAGACCACTTTTACTTGCCATTTCGATACCTTTGGTTATAGACGTATGACTTTTGGTTTATGAAATGCACCTGCTACCTTTCAAAGATGCATGATGGCTATATTCTCTGATTTTTGTGAAAAGATTGTTGAGGTTTTCATGGATGATTTTTCGTTTATGGAACTTCTTTTGATGATTGCTTAAGCAACCTTGATCGAGTTTTGCAGAGATGTGAAGAAACTAATCTTGTCTTGAACTGGGAAAAGCGTCACTTTATGGTTAATGAAGGTATTGTCTTGGGGCATAAAATTTCTGAAAGAGGTTTTGAAGTTGATAAAGCTAAAGTTGATTGAAAGGATCGATATCGTTGACTAGAGGGGGGGTGAATAGGCAACTAACATTTTTTTAGCTTTTCTTAACCACTTTAAATTAAGCGTCAAAGTAAGTTGTCTAGATAAGCTACTAAGATGAAAACTAATAGGAAGTAAAGATAACAACCTCACAAGCAAGCTATATAAGATAAACAAGTAAAGCTTGCACAAGTAAAGGGAAGAAATAACCACAAGTGGAACCGGTGAAGACGAGGATGTGTTGCCGAAGTTCCTTCCCTTTGAGGGGAAGTACGTATCCGTTGGAGCGGTGTGGAGGAAAAATGCTCCCCAAGAAGCCACTAGGGCTGCCGTATTCTCCTCACGCCCTCACACAATGCTAGGTGACGTGATTCCACTAGTGGTGCCCTTGAAGGCGGCAACCGAACCTTTACAAACAAGGTTGGGGCTATCTCCACAACCGAATTGGAGGCTCCCAACGACACCACGAAGCTTCACCACAATGGAATATGGCTTCAAGGTGACCTCAACCGTCTAGGGTGCTCAAACATTCAAGAGTAACAAGATCCGCAAGGATTAGTGGGGGGAATCAAATATCTCTTGGTGGAAGTGTAGATCGATGCCTCCTCAAGCATGTGACGCCCGAGACCGACGTCCCAGAAGATTCCAGAAGTTTCCCGAAGATTCCAGATGTTCCGGGTCTCCCGTGTGTTCTTTTGTGCTTGTGTTATTTATTTTTTGCATTGCATCATGTCATCATGCCATCATGTCATTTTATTTTTGCATCTCAACCTAAATAAATCGTGTGGACCTTCAGTCCATTTAAATCGAGGGAAGGTGACTTCTCTTTATAACTTATAAAAGTCTCTCAATATTAGTAGGGAGCTATATAATAAATATTCCATTGTTTGGAATTACCCGCAACATACTTGCATATTTTCTTCATGCCTTTTTCACCTCGAGTTTCACCTGCAAACCTTCTCCATAATTCTTTCCGTTGTTTGAGGTTCTTCCAAAAACCCCTCCAACAATTTTATTAAATCCCTGACATTTTTGTGAGTCCGGGAATTTTATCCTCTTGCCCCAGATTCCTTCCCTAACCTCTATTGTTTTTTTTATATCTATCTCTTCCTTGTTTTTTTTTTCATAAGGAGAGAGTCCAGCCGGCCCATCTTCTGCTCCCGAGGCCCAGCCTCCAGCCTTTGGCCCAACCTGGCCCGCAGCCTCCCAACCCTAGCTACTTCGCTCTCTCCCTCCGTTTTCCTCCCCGCCGCCGCTTCGCCCGCTTCCCTCTCTCCCATCTAGCGCTCGCTTCGCTCAGCCGAACCCCTCTCCTCTCCTTCGATCTCCTCCTCTCTGCCCCAAGAACCCAGCACGGCAGAGATCCCCTCCTTCCTCCATCCCGTCGCCTCTCCTCTGGCGCCCGACCGCCCCGGCCTCTCGCCTTGCTTACCCCGTCGCGCGACCAAGAGGCTCTCCCTCTGTTCCTCGCGCCTCCAGCGGCCGGGGGCCGAAGCCAGCCAGGCTGGCGCCGTACGCCAGCGCCAGGACGAGCTCGACCCCGCGGGTCCTCTCCCTCGAACCCCCGCACCGAATTCCCTCGCCGGCCAGGAGCGCCGCTCCTCCCCAGCCTCTGGCCCGTCCTGCGTCCAGACGCGACCTCCCTCCGCCCGGCCTTCCTCCTGCCGCGGCCCCGTCCTCCAGCAAGCCGCCCCGAGCCCGGCGAGCGCCGGCCAGGCCCTCATCTCCCACGGGCCAGCAGCTCCGAGGTTCCCTCCTCCGCGCCCGTCTTCTGCAGCGCCCCGTGCGGCCTCCAGTTCGAGCCAGCGGCAGCCGCAGCTCCTCCCTCCGTGGCTCCCAGCAGCTCCGCGAGCTCCTTCCAGCGTCCCTGCAAACCTCGTCGCCAGGACCTCCAGGAAGGCCGCCCCGTGCTGCTCTCTCCAGCCGCTTGCCTCCTTGGATTGTACTGTGCTGCCGCTGTTGTTTTTTTTTTTGTTGTGTGGGTTGCTTGTGCTGTGGAGTTTGACAGGAGAACCGTGTACGAGACCGAGATCCGTGTACCCCTTCGAGTCGCCGACGACCTTCTAGTTCGACTACACGGCGACAAAAGAAGTGTACATCTACGTAACGAGTTCGACTACCGTCGCCGAGACCCTCAAGTACCTCTACGGGCGAGAACGACTACATGTACAAGTACCACTACTTCCACTACCCTCGCCGGAAGACCCAAGTACCACGACGGACACCGAGTACCCCTACCGTCGCCCGTGTACCCCTACGAAACATCTTCGACCAAGTACCCCGACGTCGCGAGTACAACGACTACCGATGACGTGAACAACTACCGTCGCTCGACGACCGCGAGTACCACTACCGTCGCCCGAGTACAACTACCCCCGTCGTGGAACCGCCAAGACGAACGGAACATCTACTTCCACGACGACCCGAACGACTACCGATGACGTGAACGTCTACTTCCTCTACTTCCTCTACTACGGCTACTTCCTCGACGCTCTCGAACCGCTTCGAGAGAGAACGCTTCGAAGGTATAACCCCGAGACGTGACCCGTGGAATGCATGCTTGTTGTGTTGTATGAAATGTCTCCCGTGTGTGCTTCGTGCCCGTTCCACCTTTTGTCATGTTCCTCGGTTGCCTCGCCACCGACTCGTGGGAACCCGGCAACGGGATCACCCCATCATCTTGTTCAACTCGTTCACTCCACCTTTTGTTTTGCACCGGTCCCTCACCGAGTTACCGGTACCAATATGATGCCGTTGCATCATTTTCGGATCGTTGCCGTGGCACCCCTTTCTTCCACCACGGTGACAAATGCTTCTTATCTCTTAATGTCAACCCTTTTAAGAAAACTTGCATAAACTTGATCATGTCATCCGCATCATGTTAACAACATTAAAATGTTTATTGTTGTTTGCTTATAATTATTAAACATGCTCATGGGGATTTTCCGGATATGTTGTTGTTATTTCCGGCCTCATTTAAATTGTCTTAATAGTGTAGTTTTATTATGTTTCACCTCTTGCCATGCTAAAAACAATTAATCTTGTCTTGTAATTAAATGAGAGTCAACTAAATAATTAATATGTGGTGTTTCGTCAATATGCAACTCGTTGCATATTGAGCTCCACTTAACTTGTAGTGTTGTTTGTGCACTTTGCCATGCCATGCATATTTAAACCGGACATGCATCATACTTGGATGTGCATCGTATGCCATGCTTATGCTTGTGTGTTTACCGTGTTGTTTCTTTCTTTCCGGTTGTTTCTCTTGTTAGCTTCGGTTTCGTTCCGGAGTTGTGAGGATTCTCTCGTCTGTTGCTCCGTCTGCTTCGTGGATCCGTTCTTCTCCTTTGTGGAATCCCAGGCAAGATGACCGAACCCGGATATCATTACTATCTTTGTCTATTGCTAGAGTCTCGATCTATAGTATTTGCCTCGATGCCCATGTTCTTCTTGTCAGCCTCCTACTTGTAACCAATTGCCATGTTTAACCACCCTACCTACGCAAACCGTTGCTTGGCTAAGTACGCTTCGCTCAGCCCCTCTTATAGCGTTGTTAGTTGCAGGTGAAGATTGAAGATGCTTGCTTCATGTTGAAGTTTGGTTGGGTTATATCACACTATATAAATGCTTAAAATGAAATCATCTATATACTGGCAAGGGTGGAAGGCTAAGCCTTTTGCTTGGTGTTTTGTTCCACTCATGCCGTTAGGAACCGTATAAACTGGTGTTATGTTCCTTGATTATGCGTTCCTAACACGGTTGGGGTGTATGGGACCCCCTTGATAAACCGCTAAGTGCTAAGTCTTTTCCAGCAAGTCCCAACATTGGTACTATTTGCCTAATAACAAACTAATAAAACTTGCATAAGGGCCTTGCAAACCCTCTTTTATTTTAATTCAACCCCCCGGGCCAGTGCTCCACATGAGTGTTGGTCCGAAACGAGCAGACTGCGGGGCCACCTCAAGGAAACTTGAGGTTTGGTAAAAACCTGTAGGATGACTCATCTGGTCGTGTCCTGAGACCTAGATACGCGCGGCTACTATCAGGGTGACGACACGCCGGGAGGATTTGCTGGATTAGCCTTACCTTAGTTCGGTTTAACTTGAGCACGGGATTCCGAGAATACTCGGGTCTTCCCACCTATGGAGTTGCGACTTCGCGGATCGTGGGCTTGTGATGGGCCAAGTTGGAACACCCCTGCAGGGTTTGAACTTTCGAAAGCCGTGCCCGCGGTTATGTGGCAGATGGGAGCTTGTTAATTCCGGTTGTAGAAAACTTGACACAATGTTTCAATACACTACCAGCGTGTGTACCGTGACTGTCAATTTCCGAATAGGGATTCGGGAGTTGAACACGGTGGGGTTATGTTTGACCGGTTTTAGTTAGGATCACTTCGTGATCATCTTTCGACCGATGCTCTTCTCTTCTCGCTCTCTATTACGTAAGTTAGTGCTAGTTGCTGCTGCAGACTCTTGTTTTGTTTCCTTCACCTCTCGTTCTTTCTTCAGCCTTATCCTCACCCAAGGCTTAAATAGTCTTGTTACCCGGGAACGGGATTGCTGAGTCCTCTGTGGCTCACAGTTACTTCACCACACCGGATGCAGGTTCAGCCGAGTTTGAGGCAGGAGCTGGTTCAGTGCTTCACCAGGAGCTTGTTGAAGAGTTTGGCTGTTTGTTTGTGACGTTTCGATGTCAGTAGTGGTTTCTACTAGGATTCGATCCTGTCATGTGGCTTTGTGTTGTTTTGGTATCTTTCTTTTGGATCTTCACCCGTAGCCGGGTTGTGATGTTTTGTATGATGTTTTGCTTATGTATTGTATTGTGTGAAGTGGCGAGTGTAAGCCAACTATCTCCTTTTGCAATTTAATCCCTCTTTTACATGAGTTGTGCAAAGATACCCAAACTTGAGATCATTCTAGGATGGGCTTATACCTTTAAGTCGTGCCTCGACACGTAGGAGGTATAGTCCCATCCTGGGCATTACAAAGCACTCCCGAGGAAATCAACAAGTTTGATTGGCTAGGGAGAGAGATCGGGCAGAAATGGAGCTTTGGGCAACAATGGAGCTTTGGGGTGGAAGAGGTAAGTCTTCTTGGGGAAGAAGACTCCCTATATATAGTGGGAGAACAAATCCAACCGTTATCCCACATTTCTGCCCGCAGAGCGCGGTACTACCGCACGTAAGTTGCGGTACTACCGCTTGGCCAGCGGTACTACCGCTCTAGGTGCGGTACTACCGCTGGAGCAGTACTAGCCTAGAATGCACTCTGTTGCGAAGGCACACGGGCGGTAGTACTGCCTGAGCGGTACTACCGCTCGTCCCTGCGGTACTACCGCAAGGCAGAGACAAGCAGGCTGAGGACAAGCACGGATGAAATAAAATACATCCGTAGCTACATCCGCAGAAATACGGTAGTAGCAAAAACATGGCACGGTACTACCGCTTGTCTCAAGCGGTACTACCACATAGGATGTGGAAGTAAAAAATTACTTCCGCACCTACTACGGTACTTGGTGCAGTGCCGGGCCAGATACACGGTACTATCGTCCTCGTGATGCGGTACTACCGCTTGTGCGGTACTACCGCTGGTGCAGTACTACCGCGTCCAGAGGCGGTACTACCGTGTGGTTGTGCGGTACTACCGCTTACATGAGCGGTACTACCGCCTGCCAGGCAGTTGTACTAGTAGGAAGCCATGGTTTGTACTTACGAGGAAAACGGCTGGAGCTCCAGAGAAGCAAAGGAAAGGTGGTGCGAGAGTATAGATGTGTACGTGTTGATTCCACCCAAACCTTTCTGAAGCGGACCCCCTCTTAATAGTACGGCTTTCCTATTACTCAAAAACCACCAAAAGCGAGCAAAAAGGAAACACCGTCTTCCATAGATTCCGAGGGGCACACAATCGTCTTGTACCTAGATGAGATATATCTGAAAGAGCTTAGAGCACACGATTAGTCCGCAAAGGCATTGTCATCAATCACCAAAACTACTTAGGGAGAAATATGCCCTTAAAATCTCCCCCTTTTTGGTGGATTGATGACAATATGGGATTTGCACAAGGATATATAAGAAAGTATGCAATCCTAATAAACGCTAGAATATAGGCAAGCTCCCCCTAGATGTGTGCATACAAGAGAGAGTGCTTTGGACTGCACAACACACATACTAGGATCAATTCTCCCCCTATATTCTACAGATAATATACTCCTTGCATATAAAGAATAAGAGTCTACGCACAGTAGTAAGGAGGATAAGGTGAGCACATAAACAAGGGGAAGTAAACTAACTGCTCACAACATAATATAGTAGAGACATAACAATGAGTTTAACGGTAGAGGAGCATATGTCTTACACCATATGATAGGCTCACACACACGACACAAAAGCAAACAAGCAAATAGAGTTCGACCAACGAAAAGCAAAAAGAACGGCACAAGACGCAAATCCCACTCTCTCCCCCTTTGGCATCGACACACCACAAAGGGAAAGAGGACAACTAAGAGAGGTGGTAGCTCTCGCAGAAGATCGCAGTCGTCATGCTCTCCATCGGACTCTTGCTGCTCCTCCTGCTGCTTCTCGTCGGACTCAAACCACTTGTACCCCTGATGGGCCATCCAGTCTGCCTCAGGAGTGATGTTCTCCTCGGATCCATTGGACACATGCTCACCAAAGATCCTCATGATCTTCTTGTCACGCTAGCGAGACTGCTTGTGAGTGACATGTGCCCTGTACTGACCTTGAGCTTGCATGCAGAAAAGGGCCTTCATCTTCTTCTTCAGCTTCTTAGCCCAAGAGGGCTTAGACGAGGGAGGAGCATATCCTCCAGAACTATCCTCATCTAGATCCTCCTCCACAGGCTCCTCGTCAGTACCCATCTGTGCTGCAGCAGCTTGGGCATGAGTGGCAGTGTTGGCCCAACGAGTCTTGATGCGAAGACGGATGGGATCATGAAGAATACACTCTGCCTCGAACTCCTCATCAGGGTAAAGTTTCTCCCAAGTCTTGGAGATGAGCAGAAACAGGAATGGACCATAGATGGGCACTGTGCGAGTGTAGATTGCAAAGCGAAGCTCACACCACATGATATGGGATATGTCAAGTGGTGGAGACTGAGCTGTGCGAGCCGCCTCACACATCAGCAGCATATCAACGAGGTATGAGTGAATCTTGTCCTTGTCCCTAACTCGAGGAAACAAGGTGTTGCGGAAGATCCTATGCATGATGTCCAAAAAGGGGTTCAACACCCATGTCTTCTTGCCACTCGCAAGTGTCTTCTCCACATAAAACGGTAACAGACAATCTTTGTTTGCAGCTTCTGGGTTGGCATGAGGCCGAGCTCCAATTGGGTTGTGGAGTCCCTCGTCAGCAACATGAATAAGATCCATGAATTTCTTCCAAGTCGTAGTCATTTTGTGACCATTTGTCATCCAAGTCATTGGGCGATCTTCCTTGGTGTGAAAATGCACCGAAGCATAAAACTGAGCAATGATTTCTGGGTCAAAATCATTCTGAAAGGTCATGAAGTGCTCAATCACAAACTGCTCTACCAGATCCAGAGCCTCGGCAAAGTAGGCCAGGTTATCGGCCCTCCGCATGTGGGCCATGTCCACCCAATGAGCATCCACATACAGGTTGTGCTTGCTCTTGAGCACCTCTGTGTAGATGCGATACTGCTGCTTGGTCCAAAAAAGTTCATCACCATGAAACTGAGCCCGGGGTTCTCCATAAGGATTGAGCTTCCTCCTTGCCATGAACTCATTAGCTGGCATTTCTTCCATGGTCATAGATGATTCCTTGTGCTTGTAGGCGGCGGTCTTGAACTTGTGTTGGGGATTGGAGCCCTCTGGCACATCACTAGGGGTGCGCAGACACTTGGACCCAGTGTCACGGACGGGATTGGTGCGACGAACATCGGAACCGGAGCCACCACCTAAGACATAAGCACAAGAACACGGCGGAAACACAAAGAGAATCAATGCAAAAGCCATAAAAAGCACATGAAATGAGTAGACAGGATAATACGTAAGTGCTACGAAGGAACTATGAAACAAGCGGTAGTACTGCTTGACGAACGCGGAAGTAAAAAATTAGTACCACTTAGGGAGCGGTAGTACCGCTTGGGGGTTGCGGTAGTACCGCACAGTATGCGGTAGTAAAAATTTACTTCCGCGTAGTTACGGTAGTACCGCTCCGCAGAGCGGTAGTACCATTTACGCGACAGAGCGGTAGTACCGCGGTTAGCCAGCGGTAGTACCGCTCGGGTGAGATCTGAAAAGAACGCATCTAGACTAGAACGCGTAGAATGACGAACGGTACTACGGCTGATCATAGTAACTTGGTAGCATCATACCTACTAGCATTTCTAGTGCAAAACACTCAACTACATCCTAATCTTCCATGGATAAGAACAAGAAGAACGCTAGAACGACATGCATCTCCCCAAACCCTAAAAACAACAACTAAGCAAAAAGAACAGGGGATTTGGGGAGAAACCTTCATCCATGGCAAGAGGTCGAGGTGGGGAACGATCCCACCGGTCGGAATGCGAGGAGAGTGGCCGAGGGAGGAGATCCGGCGAGGTCCTCCGGCGTTCTTGAGAGGGAGAGAGAGAGATGGCGTGGGGGTACGAGATGAATGGGTATGGGGGAGTTGGAACTCCCCCTGCCCGCTTATAACCCCCACCCGTTCGGATAAGTGCGGTAGTACTGCTGTCATCGCGGTAGTACCGCGCGGGCGGAAGTACCGCACACGGAGCGGTAGTACCTCTCGACCAGCGGCACTAAAAAAATACTGTTGTGCTGGACTTGCGGTAGTACCGTAGTCTCTTTTGCGGTAGTACCGTGACTGCTCACGGTAGTACCGCCCTCCGAGAAATTGCACGTTTCGACAAGAGGCCTTTAGCAAGGGGAAAAAACGCACACGCAAGGCAAAACACTACTCCAAAAAGGAGGTCGGTGGCCGAGGCCACCTATGTTTGAGTTATTTGTATGGCACCGCAAAGAACTATCCTTGGGCCCATGACCAATACTCGTCTTGAAGCACTTATACCATCTAATCATGGCAAATGACAAAGACTTGATCAATTTATGCATAATGGGGCGAGGAATAGTTCATTGAGAGAACAATACTCCCCCTATGTCCATGCCTACAACTAGACAAGATAACTATATTGAGCGGGAGGTGTGTGTGCAAAGTCTCAAGCCACATTGCTCAAATCGATGATATTTAGCTCATGCCTTAACTCGCGAAATCTTGCTTCATCCAACGGCTTCGTGAAGATATCTGCAAGGTTATCATGAGTGTTAACATAGTGAAGCTCGATCTCTCCTTGTCGTATATGATCCCGAATGAAGTGATACCGAATCTCTATATGCTTCGTCTTGAAGTGTTGCACCGGGTTGAGAGAAATCTTGATGGCACTTTCATTGTCACACCAAAGAGGCACTTTGTCACAAGTGACACCGTAATCCTTTAAAGTTTGCCTCATCCATAATAGTTGAGCACAACAACTGCCAGCTGCCACATACTCAGCTTCGGTGGACGAGAGAGACACACAACTTTGCTTTTTGGAAGACCAACTAACGAGAGAGCAACCAAGGAATTGGCACCCTGTGGAAGTGGACTTCCTATCCACTTTGTCTCCCGCCCAGTCTGAATCAGAGAAACCTACAAGGTTGAAGTTTGCTCCTCTTGGGTACCATAAGCCAAAGTTTGGGGTATGAGCCAAATATCGAAAGATTCGCTTGACTGCCACAAAGTGACTTTCCTTAGGTGAGGCTTGAAACCGTGCACAGATTCCCACACTCAACATAATATCCGGTCTAGATGCACAAAGGTAAAGCAGGGATCCGATCATAGAGCGATATACCTTTTGATCCACCGCTTTACCATTGGGATCAATGTCAAGTTGGCACTTGGTTGGCATTGGAGTAGTAGCCGGCTTGACATCACTTAGATTGAACCTCTTGAGCATGTCTTGAGTATACTTGGTTTGTTTGATGAAGATTCCTTCTCTTCTTTGCTTGATCTCAAACCCAAGGAAGTACTTCAATTCTCCCATCATGGACATCTCAAAATGTGTGGTCATGAGTGCGGCGAACTCATCATTGAAAGCTTTGTTAGGAGAACCACAGATAATATCATCAACATATGGTTGGCATACAAACAACTCCCCTTTGACCTTCTTAGTAAAAAGAGTGGGGTCGATTTTCCCAATTCCAAACCCACTATCTTGTAACAACTCGGTAAGATGCTCATACCACGCATGTGGGGCTTGTTTAAGGCCATAGAGAGCCTTATCGAGTTGATACATGTGTTTGGGGAACTTGGGATCCTCAAACCCCAGGGGTTGTTTGACATATACCAACTCATTAATAGGACCATTAAGAAATGCACTTTTCACATCCATTTGTTGTAGCTTCAAGTTATGATGAGAAGCATAGGCAAGCAACAAACGAATAGATTCAAGGCGAGCAACGGGGGCAAAGGTTTCACCGTAGTCGATACCCTCGACTTGGGAGTAGCCTTGAGCCACCAGATGTGCCTTGTTGCGGATGACAATGCCATGAGCATCTTGCTAGTTCTTAAAGATCCACTTGGTTCCAATGACATTATGGTTCTCCTTTGGCCTTGGCACCAGACGCCACACTTTGTTGCGCTCGAAGTTATGGAGTTCTTCATGCATGGCATTAAGCCAATCAGGGTCTTCGAGCGCCTCATATACCTTCTGAGGTTCAACACAGGAGACAAAAGCTTGATGAGCACAATAGTTTGCTAATTGTCTACGAGTGCTTACCCCCCTTTTGATGCTTCCTAGAATATTCTCCATGTGATGTTCTATGGAAGCAAGCCTGGAGGCAACTTTTGCAGCACGACGCTCCAATTGCTCTTCAAGAGATAACAGAGGAGCACTGAGTTGATCATCTTGAGCGACGTCAGGAGCTAGATCTTGATCTTGAGCTTCCTCTTAACCTTGATCTTGCTCGGAGGAAAGAACTTGGCCTTGTGCATCATTTGGTGGCTCCCCACCATCTTGTGATTGATCTTGCACTTGGCCTTGTTCGTCCGGTTGAGGGCCTTCACTTTGTTCTTCGGAAGCGTGTGGATCTTGGGTTGGTGATGGTTCCACTTGAATGGAACATTGTCCTTCTCCTTCGGCCACAAGGGGTTCCTCAATGGGTAGGATATATCCAACACCCATTCTTCTTATGGCTTGAGGAGGAATTTCATCACCTACATCACAAGTACCACTTTGCTCCACTTGGGAGCCGTTATTTTCATCAAACTCTACATTACTCGTCTCCTCAATGAGTCCATTGGACTTGTTGAGGACACGGTAAGCATGAGAGTTTGTAGCATAACTAACAAATATACCCTCATGAGCTCTAGATTCAAATTTAGACAAACGAACACCTTTCTTGAGGATGAAACACTTACACCCGAACACCCGGAAGTACTTGAGATTGGGCTTGTTACCGGTAAGTATCTCATATGGAGTTTTGTTCAAGCCTTTGTGGAGATAGAGCCGATTGGATGCATGACATGCGGTGTTGATGGCTTCGGCCCAAAAGTTGTAAGGACATTTGAATTCCGCCATCATGGTCCTTGCCGCATCCATCAGTGTCCGGTTCTTTCTCTCCTCTACACCGTTTTGTTGAGGGGTATATGGTGCTGCATATTGATGTTTGATCCCCTCATCACTAAGAAACTCATCCAAGGTGTAGTTCTTGAACTCGGTGCCGTTGTCACTTCGGATCATCAAAATCTTTGCTTCATGTTGTCGTTGAGCTTCATTTGCAAAGTTGATGACGGTTTGTTGGGTCTCACTCTTCTTCTTGAAGAAGTATACCCAGGTGTATCTTGAATAATCATCCACAATCACCAAGCAATACTTTCTACCCCCAAGACTATCAAAAGATGGAGTCCCAAAGAGATCCATGTGAAGGAGCTCTAGGGGTCTTTTTGAATAGATGATAGTCGTGGGAGGGTGAGCCATCTCATGTAACTTTCCTTCAATGCAAGCCCTGCAAGCACGATCTTTGGCAAAGCTAACGTTTGTTAGTCCACGGACATGGTCCCCCTTGAGGAGACTTTGCAAAGATCTCATATTGACATGGGCCAAACGGCGATGCCAAAGCCATCACACATCAACTTTAGCCATTAGACATGTCGCGATCTTAGTGGGTTGCTTCGAGAGGTTAACCACATAAAGACCGTTCTCGACATGTCCAACATAGGCTACTTTAAGAGTCTTGCTCCACAAGAGGGCCACGGTATTAATATCAAAGAATGTAGCGAAACCCATGAGTGCAAGTTGGCGAACAGAAAGTAAGTTATATGCAAGGGACTCAACAAGCATGACTTTCTCGATCGTGAGATCATGAGAGACAACAACCTTTCCAAGCGCCAATACCTTAGAAGATGAAGCATCACCCCATTCGACGTTGGTGGCCATAGATGAACCTAGATGCACGTCCACCACCAAGTCTTTTCTTCCGGTCATATGATTTGTGGCTCCACTATCGAGCAACCATGATCCCCCACCGGAAGAAAACTCCTACAAGAGATCAATGCTTGGATTTAGGTACCCATTTGGTAATGGGTCCTTTGAGGTTAGTAACAAGGGTCTTAGGAACCCAAATAGACCATTCAATGTACTCATAATAAGAACCAACAAATTTAGCAAACACATGACCATCACTAGCACGACATAAAACATATGAAGGATTAAAGTCGCTGGCCATGTTTGATGATATGGTGGAGTTCATCTTGACACCACCACCTTTCACAGTTTTCTTCTTCTTAGAGGCGCCCTCTCCTTCTTTCACAAAAGTTTGTCGGAGAGGGGGAGGTAGGTTGGTCTTGTCATTCTTCTTCTTCTTGGGCTTAGGAACAAACCCAATTCCTTCGTTTGCCACAACCTCCTTTTGATTGCTCAAAAGGTTGTTGAGGTTCTTCTCACCTTGTATGCATGTCACAAGGCCTTTCTCAAATTGCTTCTTCAACTTGGCATTTTATTCAACAAGATGCACATGCTCGCAACATGGGTTAGTAGCATTTGCATTATCAATTAACACCATGCGAGGAAAGATAGCCTTTTCCTTGGTTAGCAAAACTTGGAGTTGATCATGAGACTCCTTGAGAGAAGCATGCATACCTTTCAAGGCCTTGTGAGCCTTGTCGAGTATAACAAACTCCTCCTTGAGGTTAGCATGGTCAACCTCAAGTTTTGCCTTCTCAGAATTAAGCATACGAGAGACAACTAAAGCATGATCGAGATCTTTCTTTAATTTAGCATGATCATCGTTGTGTGACTCCTCAAGAGCCAAACGAAGACCACGCTCTTCCTCTAGGGCGTTAGAGAGATACGATATATCATCGGCATAGTCTCGACTATGTCCTTCCATTTTAGCAATGGTCTCCTCGTGAGCCTCGATCATGTCATTGGCCTCACCGTGTTGTTCCAAGAGAGCAACAAAGTGCTTCTTGGGTTTGCCCTTAAGTTTGCTCATGAACAACTCAAATTCATTCTCTCCCTCCTTAGTTCCCTCACTCTCATCAATACAATCCGTCAATGAAGGATTAGAAGGGATGGTATTATTGATGTTTTGGGTTACCTTGTTGGTGGCCTTGGCCATGAGACACTTGGCGGTGATGTTCTCATTAGGCGAGTCGAGGAGAGATGAGCGCGGAGTAGTAGCAATAGCAATTGTGGCCATGGTGACCACCTCATCATCTTCATCATTATCATCATCCTCAACATATTCTTCTTGGGCCACCAACCCTTTAGGAGGGGTCTTCTTGTTGAAGTTGTTCTTGTTGGGATAAGACTTGGCCTTGTCCTTCCGGATAAGCTTGCCTCCAAAGTCTTCTCTTTTCTCATATGGGCAATCTACAACAAAGTGGCTCACATTCCCATAATTGAAGCAGGTTCTCACTCGTTGCTTGCCCTTGTGGCCACTTGAGTTGTTCTTGTTGAAGTTGGGTCTTGTGTTCTTCTTGTTGCCCCAAAATTGCCGTGAAGCAAGAGCCATGTGCTCATGATAGGCATATTTGGTGTCCTCGGGGCTGCTCTCATCATCATCCTCCTCCTCCTCTTCTTCCACACAAGCCTTGGCCTTCAAGGCGAGGTTAGGCTTCTTTGATCGTTGAGCTCTTAGGACCGCATTGTCAGCGGTCTTGTCCAAGATCCTCATAGCAACGAACTCATCCAACACTTCATTTGATGACAAGTGGTGGAAGTCCGGTCTTTGATGGATGACAGAGGACATGGCCTTATGATAAGGCATCATGGCCTTGAGAAACTTGCGCTTGATCCAATTGTCATTCGTGTCCTTGCTCCCATGATCTCGAAGAGAAACCGCAAGAGTGGTTAATCTCCGATAAAGTTCACGAGGATCTTCTTCTTCGATCATGGCAAACTCATCAGCTTCATCTTGCACAAGTTCATAGTTTGAGCGTTGAATGCTGGCGCTCCCCTTGTACATAGTGCCAACATGCTCCCAAGCTTCCTTGGCCACAGTGAAGGGTCGAAGATGTGCAATGTCTTCGGGAGGGATTGCATCTTGAAGTATGCAAAGAACGGACTCGTTGAATTAATGATCCGCAGTTTCTCTCGGAGTCATGTTGTCGGGATCACGTGGATAAAAACCTTGCTCAATGATTCTCCAAAGATTAGTAGAGCAATGATTTAAATGATGTTTAAAGCGAAACATCCAAGTAGCAAAATCAGATTTTTTTTATAAACTTAGGAGGAGGCCCAACGGAATTTAAATGCGGTGTGGGAACGGGTCCTCCATAGTGAGTAGGAGGAGCGGAGTGGGCAAAGACGCCATTCCCATTCTTAGTACCGGGGCTTGTCCACTACTAGCTTCTCCCTTGTCGGGAGTAGCCTCCGACACGATGGTGGCGGGACGAACCACCTCCAACGGTGTAGTGGATAATTTAAGCCCCTCAATTAAATCTTTAAACATGCCTTTGACCTCGGTCGCTAGTGATTCTTTCAATGTGGTCATAGCCACATTGAACTCCTCACGAGAGATCGGGGCTCCCCCATCGGACATAGGCAAGGACGGAGTTCCACCAGAATGTTCCTCCGTCTCGACTATGTTGTCACCCATACTCTTTGGACGGTAAAGTCCTTAAAAAGAGACGAGGCTCTGATACCAATTGAAAGGATCGATATGGTTGACTAGAGGGGGGTGAATAGGCAACTAACAATTTTTAGCTTTTCTTAACCACTTTAAATTAAGCGTCAAAGTAAGTTGTCTAGATAAGCTACTAAGATGACAACTAATAGGAAGTAAAGATAACAACCTCACAAGCAAGCTATATAAGATAAACAAGTAAAACTTGCACAAGTAAAGGGAAGAAATAACCACAAGTGGAACCGGTGAAGACGAGGATGTGTTGCCGAAGTTCCTTCCCTTTGAGGGGAAGTACGTCTCCGTTGGAGCGGTGTGGAGGCACAATGCTCCCCAAGAAGCCACTAGGGCCACCGTATTCTCCTCACACCCTCACACAATGCAAGGTGTCGTGCTTCCACTAGTGGTGCCCTTGAAGGCGGCAACCGAACCTTTACAGACAAGGTTGGGGCTATCTCCACAACCGAATTGGAGGCTCCTAACGACACCACGAAGCTTCACCACAATGGAATATGGCTTCGAGGTGACCACAACCGTCTAGGGTGCTCAAACACCCAAGAGTAACAAGATCCGCAAGGATTAGGGGGGGGAATCAAATATCTCTTGGTGGAAGTGTAGATTGATGCCTCCTCAAGCACTCCTGGGGAAATCAACAAGTTTGATTGGCTAGGGAGAGAGATCGGGTGGAAATGGAGCTTTGGGAAACAATGGAGCTTTGGGGTGGAAGAGGTAAGTCTTCTTGGGGAAGAAGACTCCCTATATATAGTGGGAGAACAAATCCAACCGTTATCCCACATTTCTGCCCGCAGAGCGCGGTACTACCGCTTGGCCAGCGGTACTACCGCTCTGGGTGCGGTACTACCACTGGAGCAGTACTAGCCTAGAATGCACTCTGTTGCGAAGGCACACGGGCGATAGTACTGCCTGAGCGATACTACCGCTCGTCCCTGCGGTACTACCGCAAGGCAGAGACAAGCAGGCTGAGGACAAGCACAGATGAAATAAAATACATCTGTAGCTACATCCGCTGAAATACGGTAGTAGCAAAAATACGGCACGGTACTACCGCTTGTCTCAAGCGGTACTACCGCGTAGGATGCGGAAGTAAAAAATTACTTCCGCACCTACTACGGTACTTGGTGCAGTGCCGGGCCAGATATACGGTACTACCGTCCTCGTGGTGCGGTACTACCGTGTGGTTGTGCGGTACAACCGCTTACATGAGCGGTACTACCGCCTGCCAGGCAGCTGTACTAGTAGGGAGCCATGGTTTGTACTTACGAGGAAAATGGTCGGAGCTCCAGAGAAGCAAAGGAAAGGTGGTGCGAGAGTATAGATGTGTACGTGTTGATTCCACCCAAACCTTTCCGAAGCGGACCCCCTCTTAATAGTACGGCTTTCCTATTACTCAAAAACCACCGAAAGAGAGCAAAAAGGAAACATCGTCTTCCATAGATTCCGAGGGGCACACAATCGTCTTGTGCCTAGGTGAGATATATCTGAAAGAGCTTAGAGCACATGATTAGTCCGCAAAGGCATTGTCATCAATCACCAAAACTACTTAGGGAGAAATATGCCCTTACATTGATGCTATTGAAAAGATGTCGTGTCCCAAGGACATCAAAGCTATAAGAAGTTTCCTTGGTCATGCCGGGTTTTATAGGAGGTTCAATGAGGACTTCTCCAAAATATCTAGGCCTCTGACTAACCTCTTACAAAAAGATGTTCATTTTTTATGATGATTGTGTAGAAGCATTTGAAATACTTAAGAAAGCATTGATCTCTGCACCTATTGTCCAGCCTCCTGACTAGAATTTGCCCTTTGAAATTATGTGCGATGCTAGTGATTATGATGTAGGTGTTGATCTAGGACAAAGAGTTGATAAGAAATTGAATGTTATCCAATATGCCAGTAAAACTCTAGACAGTGCCCAGAGAAATTATGCTACTATTGAAAAGGAATTTTTAGCATTTGTATTTGCCTGTGATAAGTGCAGGCCTTATATTATTGATTCTAAAGTAACTGTTCACACTGGTCATGCTGCTATTAAATATCTTATGGAAAAGAAAGATGCCAAATCTAGACTTATTAGATGGGTTCTCTTGCTACAAGAATTTGATTCGCATATAACCGATAGAAAGGGAGTTGAGAACCCCGTTGTAGACAACTTATCTAGGTTAGAGAATGTTCTTGATGACCCACTACCTATTGATGATAGCTTTCCTGATGAACAATTGGATGTCATAAATACTTCTCGAACTGCTCCATGGTATGTTGATTATGCTAATTACATTGTTGCTAAATTTTATACCACCTAGTTTCACATACCAGCAAAAGAAAAGGTTTTTCTATTATTTAAGACATTACTTCTGGGATGACCCACACCTTTATAAAGAAGGAGTAGATGGTATTATTAGACGTTGTGTACCTGAGCATGAACAGGAACAGATCCTACACAAGTGTCACTCTGAGGCTTATGGAGGACACCATGCTGGAGATAGAACTGCACATAAGGTATTGCAATCTTGTTTTTATTGGCCTACTCTCTTCAAGGATGCCAGTAAGTTTGTCTTGTCTTGTGATGAATGTCAAAGAATTGGTAATATTAGTAGACGTCAAGAAATGCCTATGAACTATTCACTTGTTATTGAACCATTTGATGTCTGGGGCTTTGATTATATGGGACCGTTTCCTTCCTCTAATGGGTATACACATATTTTAGTTGTTTTTTCATTACATTACTAAGTGAGTAGAAGCTATTCCAACTAGTAGTGCTGATCACAACACCTCTATTAAGATGCTTAGAGAAGTTATTTTTCCAAGGTTTGGAGTCCCTAGATACTTAATGACTGATGGTGGTTCACATTTTATTCATGGTGCTTTCCGAAAAATGCTTCCTAAGTATGATGTTGACCTTAGAATTGCATCCCCATACCACCCACAGTCTAGCGGTCAAGTAGATCTGAGTAACAGAGAGCTGAAATTAATTTTGCAAAAGACTGTTAATAGATCTAGAAAGAATTGGGCCAAGAAACTTGATGATGCACTATGGGCCTATAGAACTGCATATATAAATCCTATGGGTGTGTCTCCGTATAAAATGGTTTATGGAAAAGCATGTCACTTACTCTCGAACTAGAACATAAGGCATATTGGGCCATTAAAGAGCTCAATTATGATTTCAAACTTGCCGGTGAGAAGAGGTTATTTGACATTAGCTCACTTGATGAATGGAGAACCCGGGCCTATGAAAATGCCAAATAGTCTAAAGAAAAAGTTAAAAGATGGCATGACAAAAGGATACAAAAGCATGAGTTTAACGTAGGTGATTAAGTTTTGCTATACAACTCTCGTTTAAGATTTTTAGCAGGAAAACTTCTCTCTAAATGGGAAGGTCCTTACGTTATTGAGGAGGTCTATCGTTTCGGTGCCATAAAAATCAACAACTTTGAAGGCACAAATCCAAAGGTGGTGAACGGCCAAAGAATCAAACATTATATCTCAGGTAATCCCATAAATGTTGAAACCAATGTCATTGAAACCGTAACCCCGGAGGAATACATAAGGGACACTTCACGGAATGATTCAGACTCCGAAAAGGAAGAGGTATGTGGTACGGTAACTAAACTAACTCCAAAACAGTTCTAACGGCAATTTTTCTCTGTTTTGGAATATTTAAGAAAATAGGAAAATAAGAAGTAGTCTGAAAGGGACACGAGGGTGGAGGGCACGCCCTACCCCCCTGGGCGCGGCCCCCTTCCTCGTGGGCACCTCGTGTGCCCTCCGGATACCGTTTCCTTGCACGATACTTCTTTTGGTCGGTAAAAATTCATTATATAATCTCCCGAAGGTTTTGACCACGGTACCACGACAAAATCCTATGTTTTTGTTTCGAGTTGTTTCTGTCACAGATTAGAGCAAGATGTCTTCTCAGGAGTCAGTTGGAGAGAGTCCGGTGTCTCATCCGACACTAGGACCAGGAGCAAACAGCAATGCTGACCACTTTGGGCCATCAACGGAGGAAGAGATGGAGGCTGACTTGAAAAGGATAGATGCCATGGAGGAAGATCAAGAAGTTACTTCTCGGTTTCGAGCCGGATTCACGATGGGGGAACTACAGAGCTCAGCCATTCCAAACTCGGAAATCCCTTCCAATGTCATGTTTCTTTCTTACGAAAATATGAAAAAAGAGTGTTACTTGTTCTCCCGCAGCTATGCAACATCCTTGGGTGAAAGGAGCTTTAGCCGTCACGGGCAAGATCCACAAGCAAATAATGGACCTCAGGCAGCAAGTTAACAAGCTCGAGGAGGAGAATCGTATCCTGAGGGTATCATCGCCAAGAATATCACATCACCACCTCCGAAGAAAGAGACATAATCACATGGGTATGGGCACTCCCCTTGGCTACTGCCAAGCTTGGGGGAGGTGCCCCGGTATCGTATCACCATCACACCTCTATCTTTACCGTTTTTCTTAGTTCGATCCTTTTGGTAATATCTTGATCTAGTAGAATAAAGTTTAGTATGATCTAATTTGAGCTTTGCTTTATGATATTTATCTATGTATCCGAGTCCATGAGCTATATATAATAAAGATTAGTTTTGAGTCAAGGGCTTAATTATATCACTATGATCTTGAGGGTATAAAAGAAAGAATAAAAATAATCAAAGAGATCATATTGATCTTATGGGGAGTAATGACTTCACATATAAAGACATCTTTTATGATTATTAGCGCTCATTAAAATATGACATGCTAAAGAGTTGATGTTGGACAAGGAAGACAACGTAATGGGTTATGTTTTCTTATATCTGAAATAAAGTATATTGTCATGGATCATCCAACATGTTGAGCTTGCCTTTCCCCCTCGTGCTAGCCAAAATCCTTGCACCAAGTAGAGATACTACTTGTGCTTCCAAACATCCTTAAACCCAGTTTTGCCACGAGAGTCCACCATATCTACCTATGGATTGAGTAAGATCTGCAACTAAGTTGTCATTGTTGCAACTCTCTAAATATGTATGATCTATTAGTGTGGAGAAAATAAACTTTATACGATCTTGTGATATGGAAGCAATAAAAGCGACGGACTGCATAATAAAGGTCCATATCACAAGTGGCAATATAAAGTGACGTTATTTTGCGCTAAGATTTTGTACATCCAACCAAAAAAGCACATGACAACCTCTGCTTCCCTCTGCGAAGGGCATATCTATTGTTCTTGCCTTATACCTTATACAAGAGTCATGGTGATCTTCACCTTTCCTTTTTACATTTTATCCTTTGTCAAGCATATTGTGTTGGAAAGATCCTGACATATATACCCAATTGGATGTAAGCTATGATGAACTATTATTTTTGACATTACCCTTGAGGTAAAAGGTTGGGAGGCAACACTATAAGCCCATATCTTTCTCTGTGTCCGATTAAAACTCCATACCCATAAGTATTACGTGAGTGTTAGTAATTGTGAAAGACTAAATGATAGTTGAGTATGTGGACTTGCTGAAAAGCTCTTATACTGACTCTTTCTGATATTATGATAATTTGCAATTGCTTCAATGACTGAGATCATAGTTTGTTAGTTTTCAATGAAGTTTGTGATTCATACTTGACATTGTGAATGGATTGTTACTTTAGCATAAGAAATCATATGACAATATATATATGTTTCTGTTATAAGAATGATCATGATGCCCTCATGTCCGTATTTTATTTTATCGATACCTCTATCTCTAAACATGTGGGCATATTTTTCAATATCGGCTTCCGCTTGAGGACAAGCGAGGTCTAAGCTTGGGAAAGTTCATACGTCCATTTTGCATCATGCTTTTATATTGATGTTTATTGCATTATGAGCTGTTATTACACATTATGTTACAATACTTATGCCTTTTCTCTCTTATTTTAAAAGGTTACATGAAGAGGGAGAATGCCGGCAGCTGGAATTCTGGGATGGAAAAGGAGCAAATATTGGTGACCTATTCTGCACAACTCAAAAAGCCCTGAAACTCCACGAAATTCAGTTTTGGAATATATATATATATATATAATATCGGGCGAAGAAAGCACCTGGGCGCGCCCCTGCCTCGTGGGCCACCTGGCAGCCCCCCGATGCCCATCTTCTGGTATAAGGTGTCTTTTGCCCTAGAAAAAATCATAAGGAGGCTTTCGGGACGAAGCGCCGCTGTCTCGAGGCGGAACCAATCTAGGGCTCCGGCGGAGCTGTTCTGTCGGGGAAACATACCTCCGGGAGGGGAAATTGTCACCATCATCATCATCATCGATCCTCTCATCGGGAGGGGGTATATCTCCATCAACATCTTCAACAGCACAATCTCCTCTCAAACCCAAGTTCATCTCTTGTATCCAATCTTTGTACCAAAACCTCAGATTGGTACCTGTGGGTTGCTAGTAGTGTTGATTACTCCTTGTAGTTGATGCTAGTTGGTTTATCCGGTGGAAGATCATATGTTCAGATCCTTCATGCATATATATATATCCCTCTGATTATGAACATGAATATGATTTGTGAGTAGTTACGTTTGTTCCTGAGGACATGGGGGAAGTCTTGCCATAAGTAGTCATGTGAATTTGGTATTCGTTCGATATTTTGATGAGATGTATGTTGTCTTTCCTCTAGTGGTGTTATGTGAACGTCGACTACATGACACTTCACCATTGTTGGGCCTAGAGGAAGGCATTGAGAAGTAATAAGTAGATGATGGGTTGCTAGAGTGACAGAAGCTTAAACCTTTATGTGTTGCTTCGTAAGCGGCTGATTTGGATCCATATGTTTCATGCTATGGTTAGGTTTACCTTAATACTTATTTTGTAGTTGTGGATGCTTGCATTATAGGTTAATCATAAGTGGGATGCTTGTCCAAGTAAGGGCAGCACCCAAGCACCGGTCCACCCACATACCAAATTATCAAAGTAACGAACGCGAATCATATGAGCATGATGAAAACTAGCTTGACGATAATTCCCATGTGTCCTCGGGAGCGCTTTCCTTTATATAAGAGTATGTCCAGGGTTGTCCTTTGCTACAAAAAGGATTGGGCCATATTGCTGCACCTTATTTACTTTTACCACTTGTTACTTGTTACAAATTATCTTATCACAAAACTATCTGTTACCGACAATTTCAGTGCTTGCAAAGAATACCTTACTGAAAACTGCCTATCATTTCTGCTCCTCATTGGGTTCGACACTCTTACTTATCGAAACAACTATGATAGATCCCCTACACTTGTGGGCCATCACTTATCGAAAAGAGCTACAATTAATCCCCTATACTTGTGGGTCATCAAAAACCCTCACCGATTAATTCAAAAAGGAAAAAAGAAAACCCTCACCATCCCCACGTCAGTAAAACCTTCACCCAGCCCGCCACCCCCCACTGGTCCCCATTCACACTTGCACAAGCTCCTCCGCAACTCTGCATGGCACCGCCTATCACCACGGCGACCACTTAGCTCGGCGCATGTCGCCGCCGCCAGGATGCCGACAAACCCCGCCACATTTCGCCACTTCTGCTTGCCGCCACCTATCGCCATCGACTTTCTCGACACTGGTCGCCGTCGACGCAGCTCCGCCCGACTGGGGAATCCGCGGTATTGAGGTTTTTCTCTCATGGACAACAAGGTAACTAATTTACTGAGATATTCTCTCATTTCTTAACCTAGTTCATATGCCTCCTTTAATCACCCGGACAAAATTGTCATGCATTCATTTCTATTCGAGCTGATTTGAGGATTTTCATTCATGCATAGAGTACACAATGCACGGTGATACGTCCAAAACGTATCTATAATTTCTGCTTGCTCCATGCCTTTTTTGTGTGATATTGCTATGATATTTATGCACTTCCATACACTTTTGATCATATTTGGACTAACCTACTAATGGTTGCAAAAGTGCACAATGTTCTTGTTTTACACTTTATTGTGTAGGAATTACTTGGAAATTGACAAAAACGCAAAAGGAGTCGTATTGGAGTAGGACTCTGACTTTCCTGAAATCTGTCTGAGAACGTTTTTTAAAGATGGTCACGTTCCGGCCTGAAGACAACGTCAAACGGAAAAAGTCTAGTTGCGAAAGTTGTGGGGAATTTCGAGGCGATGCTTCTGGATATAAAATTCGTCCAAATCGGAGTCCAGACGGCCGAGTAAAGCCCGTTTTACTGAGGCCCAAAATCTGATGACGGGAATCCGAGAGTCTATATAAAGAGAGGAAACCTGGGTCACCAAGGGCCACGAATTTTCCTCCTCCCGAGCTGCCGTCTTGGAGGGGAGGACCAGCACCATTGCAGCACCATCCACAAGGAGGAAGGGGGGCCAAGGAGCCGCTGCCCCCTAGGGCCGCCGCCGCCCCGAGGGCCACCGCCGCCGCCGCCGCCGCCCCCAAGGGCCGCCGCCGCCGTCTCCTCCTCGCGGGGCTGCACCTCTCCATCAACACCATCATCAACCTCCTCCTCACCATGTCCATGCGTGAGTAGTTTCCTCCGGGGCCGAGGGCTCGTACGTGTAGCTATGTGATTATCTCTCTCTCCCATGATGTGATCTTCGTTGTGATCATAGGCTATGTTAATCTAGGGTGATCCCATTATATTTCCCCTTCCTCTATGTATTGGATTGATGTACTCACTTGTCTTTATCTAGTATAATCCCCGTGACCAAGGTGACAGCGGTCTATTGGACATGGATTAGAAAAATATTTTCATGAGTGATTTCCTCTCTTGTGTGTTGATTGAAAATTGAGAGTCTCTTGGTGCTTGTCTTTGACTATCCTTTAGATATGTTGTGGTGATTGTGGGACTCTCTTTGGATGGCCGCGGTGACATTGGGAAATCCTTAGATTGAGAACTACGTACTTTGAGGTGTGCTTTTGAAGCCCTACATAATTCTCGTCCTCTCTTGACCACGGAGGAATGACCTCCGGGTGCGTCTCCATTGCATGTTTTATGGGAAATATCATGTGATTCGATTATGTTAATGTTGTTGGGAGTTGCCACTAGTGAAAGTATGATCCCTAGGCCTTGTTTCCACCATTGCAATACCATTTGTGCTCACGTTTACCACTTGTTTGCTTGCTGCACTTTTTATTACAGATTTATATTACTTTGTTTTGCCATCCATATCACTTGCCATTTAACATCTCTTCGCCGAACTAGTGCACCTATACAACTCCTAGTTGTATTAGGTGTGTTGGGGACACAAGAGACTTCTTGTATCTTAGTTGCAGGGTTGCTTGAGAGAGACCATCTTCAACCTCTACTTCCCTGAGTTCGATAAACCTTAGGTCATCCACTTGAGGGAAATTGCTGCTGTCCTACAAACCTTTGCGCTTGGAGGCCCAACATAGTCTACAAGAGTAGAAGCGTGTGTAGACATCAAGCTATTTCTGGCGTCGTTGCCGGGGAGGTGAGTGCTTGAAGGTATATCTTTAGATCTTGCAATTAAATCTTTTTGTTTCTTGTTTTTATTTTCACTAGTTTTGCTTAATGGAAAACAACAAAAATATGAGAGAGCTTTATAAGCTCTACCTTGAACTTGGACATGATGTGTTCGAAGAGAAAATTAAAAAACCTTTGGAACTTTATTATTTGCATAACAATCATGATGGTGGTGATGTTATTAGTATGTTTTTATTTAATATCAATGTTGCTAATGACATGGAAAGCTCTAAGCTTGGGGATGACACGTTTGATGAACATGATATTTTTAGTCCCCCAACTTTTGAGGAGAAAATTTACTTTGATGATACTATGCCTCCTATATATGATGATTACAATGATGAATATGATTTTTTCAGTCCACCTATTATTGAGGATAAAATTTATTATAATTATGATATGCCTCCTAAATACGATGATTACCATGATGGTTATGATAGTCTTACTCTCACAATTCCTAATAAGAAAGATTTTGCTTATATGAAGAGTAATGACACTTTTATGCTTTTGGATCATGGAAATAATGCCTTATGTGATAGTTATATTGTTGAGTTCATCCATGATGCCACTGAAATTTATAATGAGAGAGGGAGACATGGTTCTAAATATCTTAATAATAAGAAGTTTCCTCTTTTTATGGTGAATATTTTGAAGTTATGCTTGTTTTGCCTTCCTATGCTTATTGCTTTGTGCTTCAATGAATTATTCTATTGCAATATTCCTATGCATAGGAAGCATGTTAGGCTTAAATGTGTTTGGTATTTGCTTCTTGATGCTCTCTTTTGTTCTTCAACTCTTATTCCTACGAGAGCATCATTAAAGTCTTATGCCTAGCTTAAAGGCATAAAAGAAAGCGCTTTTGGGAGGCAGCCCAGAATGAATAAAATTTTATTTTGCTTTTGTTGTGTCTTGATGTTGTTACTACTGTAGCATCATCATTGTATCTTTACTTTTCAGCTTTGTGCCAAGTGTAGCCTCTAATTGCAAGAAAGTTCAAAAGTTGTGACGTGCTGTCCAGGGAACAGATTCTGTCCTTGGATAGAAAAATTCGTATAAAATCACCAGATCATCTTTTTGGTCTGAATTTTTTCGACAGCGTGCTCTATACAATTGACTTTCGGGCGTCTGTTCTGAGTTTTTTGATTAGAGTTGCAGAAGTGCCCCGAAAAAATCATTTACTACCTGCTGGTCTGTTTTTCACATATTCTGTCCTGTTTTGCCTTTCCTTCATTTTGCAAACCTTGAGCTTGCTTTTTCTTTGCAAAAACCTTTTGGCAATCTTGAGAAACAGTAGACCTTCAAGAATATCCTTATTTCCAGCAAGCAAAAATTATTTTATTATGGGTACTAACCTCGCTAATCAGATTATGATGAGTTATGTATGAAGGGAGTTTTCAAGTGTGCGAGGGAAGATGATAAAAAGATTCAGGAGTGTCAAACGCTCAAGCTTGGGGATGCCCCCATGCACCCCCAAGAAATATTCAAGAAGACTCAAGCGTCATAGCTTGGGGATGCCCCCCCGTGCATCCCCTTCTCCATCAACATTATCAGTTCGTCTTTCGTTCCACTATATTTTTATCACTTCATGTGTTATGTGCTATGCTTGGAACGCCTTGCTTTTAGTTTTCTTTTTAGTTTTCTTTAGCTTTGCTTGCTTTTCATAACGAGTTGGAACTCAGATTTCTTTGTGTGGGAGAGAAACACGCTCCACTTCAACCTAGAACACAACATAGAATTTTTCATGTTTATCTTTGTTGTGTATGTTCTTGGTCTTTCAATAGCTACTGTCATGCTTAGCTCTTAGTTTTCACGCTTTACTTTTTAAAGAGCTTTTGTTTAGTTGGTTGCTGGAACTCTCTTTAGTTATCATGCTTATCTTGTTAAGAGAGTTTGCTTCTGTTGCATTGGTTGATATGTCCATGATAAAAATGCTATGTGCGTAATGGTGCTTAGTAGTTAATGTTTTCTTATGGTTAGTCTCAAATAGCTGGGGGGTTCCCAATGTGTTATTGGAGTACCAACATGATTTGTTTGCCTATGAAGTGGTATGGTTTAGTGATATCTTCCTCCGAGAATTTATTTTGATTGACTTGGCATATGCTCACGCATATTTAAGATTGTAAAGAAAGTCTATCAAGCCTTGATGATCTTTTATTCTGAGTAGCGATATAACTTCCATGCCCGATTCAATGTTGCTTTGTCGCTTTGCATGATTATGACCGTCATTGCTCTCTTAGTTGGTTGCTCCCAGTCTTTTGCTAACCTCCACCTGTACTAAGCGGACTGACTGCTTGTGCATCCAAAATCCTTTAAACCAGTTATGCCATATGAGTCCACCATACGTACCTATACATGGTATTTACTTGCCATTCCTAACAAAGACTTTCATGTACCATCTCGAAATTATTCAAAAAATCATTTCTCTTTTGTGCCTCTGTTTTAGCTCATGAGGAAGTAGTAGTTAATTCATGATCTTTTTAAGTTGGACAAGCTTCACCCCGGGATTGCATGTCTAATGTGCAAACCCATAATACGAGAAGGAACTGGCATAGAGTGCGCCCGGCTCATTAAAAAATTATACAACAAACAAACCCTCCTTCACGCTTTGTTCATGAGAAATCAGAAAACTTTGGCAGTGATAAACAAAGGAGATTAAGAGGATGTGATCGTCCTCATGCGGGAGCCGTTCCTCGAAACTTTTCCAGCTCGAGAAGTAATTGAGTTATCTACTAGCATTCGTTGACGAAATATGCATATTCTAAAAAATAATCTTTATCTCTGTTTTAAAAACCAAGAGCTCTGGTACATATTTAGTTTTTGTTTCCGACCACGGGTTTTCAACCTTGCCATCAAAAGCCACGGTTCGAGAGTCTCCACCTTCTTTAAAGCACCAACTATTGAGAGCATGATTGTCATTCTGAGTGTAATCTGAGTGTAATGTGCATTGTCCCAAAGTACCATTGTCTTTTGCATGATTATGATATCGTTTATTCTGAAATCATTGTATCTAGTCGTCACTTAAACTTTGGAGGTGCCCCTGCATTTATGTTTTGCTTCACTAAAGGGGGCAAGCGAGGTATCACTTTGTCATGTTTGCACACCATGCTCACTACAAATCTATTGAGTGTTTCAGTATCATATTGTAAAACTTTCAGTTCTTTGTGATATTCTAATGAGGAAACTTAATTACTACAGATTCATTATCTCAGTAAGCATTTGTCATGTGACTGTTAAAAGTTCTTATATGGTTAATAGCATGTCACCACAGAAATTATGCTTGTTATCATTTACCTACTTGAGGACGAGCAGGAATTAAGCTTGGGGATGTTGATACGTCCAAAACGTATCTATAATTTCTGCTTGCTCCATGCCTTTTTTGTGTGATATTGCTATGATATTTATGCACTTCCATACACTTTTGATCATATTTGGACTAACCTACTAATGGTTGCAAAAGTGCACAATGATCTTGTTTTACACTTTATTGTGTAGGAATTACTTGGAAATTGACAAAAACGCAAAAGGAGTCGTATTGGAGTAGGACTCTGACTTTCCTGAAATCTGTCTGAGAACGTTTTTTAAAGATGGTCACGTTCCGGCCCAAAGACGACGTCAAACGGAAAAAGCCTAGTTGCGAAAGTTGTGGGGAATTTCGAGGCGATGCTTCTGGATATAAAATTCGTCCAAATCAGAGTCCAGACGGCCGAGTAAAGCCCGTTTTACTGAGGCCCAAAATCTGATGACGGGAATCCGAGAGTCTATATAAAGAGAGGAAACCTAGGTCACCAAGGGCCACGAATTTTCCTCCTCCCGAGCTGCCGTCTTGGAGGGGAGGACCAGCACCATTGCAGCACCATCCACAAAGAAGAAGGGGGGCTAAGGAGCCGCTGCCCCCTAGGGCCGCCGCCGCCCCGAGGGCCGCCACCGCCACCGCCGCCCCCAAGGGCCGCCGCCGCCGTCTCCTCCTCGCGGGGCTGCACCTCTCCATCAACACCATCATCAACCTCCTCCTCACCATGTCCATGCGTGAGTAGTTTCCTCCGGGGCCGAGGGCTCGTACGTGTAGCTATGTGGTTATCTCTCTCTCCCATGATGTGATCTTCGTTGTCATCATAGGCTATGTTAATCTAGGGTGATCCCATTATATTTCCCCTTCCTTTGTGTATTGGATTGATGTACTCACTTGTCTTTATCTAGTATAATCCCCGAGACCAAGGTGACAACGGTCTATTGGACATGGATTAGAAAAATATTTTCATGAGTGATTTCCTCTCTTGTGTGTTGATTGAAGATTGAGAGTCTCTTGATGCTTGTCTTTGACTATCCTTTAGATATGTTTGTGGTGATTGTGGGACTCTCTTTGGATGGCCGTGGTGACATTGGGAAATCCTTAGATTGAGAACTACGAACTTTGAGGTGTGCTTTTGTAGCCCTACATAATTCTCGTCCTCTCTTGACCACGGAGGAATGACCTCCGGGTGCGTCTCCATTGCATGTTTTATGGGAAATATCATGTGATTCGATTATGTTAATGTTGTTGGGAGTTGCCACTAGTGAAAGTATGATCCCTAGGCCTTGTTTCCACCATTGCAATACCATTTGTGCTCACGTTTACCACTTGTTTGCTTGCTGCACTTTTTATTACAGATTTATATTACTTTGTTTTGCCATCCATATCACTTGCCATTTAACATCTCTTCGCCGAACTAGTGCACCTATACAACTCCTAGTTGTATTAGATGTGTTGGGGACACAAGAGACTTCTTGTATCTTAGTTGCAGGGTTGCTTGAGAGAGACCATCTTCAACCTCTACTTCCCTGAGTTCGATAAATCTTAGGTCATCCACTTGAGAGAAATTGCTGCTGTCCTACAAACCTCTGCGCTTGGAGGCCCAACATAGTCTACAAGAGTAGAAGCGTGTGTAGACATCACACGGACACATCGGGACTTTGCGGCCTCGGCCAGACATCCGTCGAGTTCCATCTCACCGTACCAAATGACTTCAGGATGCGCACGGTATGTTCAATCTCACCCTACACCAGTTGACATGGCCTACTTTCCTGAACATATACTATGTATTGCTACATTTGGATAAAAGGTGCCACATGCAGCATATACGTCAAAGGAGATTTTTTTTACCTCTTCTTTCTATATTTGGAAAATTAATGATGTATTGTTCTTTCGGTTACTATCATATTTCCATGACATCATGGTTACACTATCTGTTTGATTATATATTTTTGTCCTTTGATTGGAACTATTGTACTGTTCTTTTAATTTTGCCCATATTTGTATGTTACCATATTCTTTAACAATCCTACCATTTTTCTGGAGCTCATCCCTTGCTATGCAACAACATCTGTAGTACACAATCTTGCCCTTTACCTAACTCAAGGCTGCAGAGATGTCATACTGAACACAAACCATGGATTTACAAGCGTTGTTTTTTTAAGACTTGATGAATGTGGTCACTCCTATTTTGGCACGGGCCTTTGGACAGAAATTTCTAAGTTTTATGTACTGAAAGCCGGCACTGAATCACTGCACATAAAAGAGCCTGGTCATCATGAGATATATGCTAACTTACCCGACGATATCATCCATCCAGGCTTTGTGCGAAGTAAGTGTTATTTTCAAGTATCTGCATGTTGACTTACCCATCAATATCAAAGGAATTGTGTAGTATTTAAGAAACCAATTGTTATTCCATTTTCTTACTCTATTCCTACCTACCAACTTCTAGTTAGCAATACACTTTTCTTTTGCCCTGTTTTAACTAAATATTTCCTATACTCCCACTTCTATCAGAAAGCGATGCTGACAAGGAGACTCCGTAGGTGGAGAAAGAGGCTGCCAACAAGCAAAGGTGGGTCAACCAAGAACTGCAAGCGACTCCAGCAGGCCTAGACTTCATCAGCGGCCTCCCTGATGATATGTTGATAGTCTTCATCTCCCTCCTCCCAGTCAAATATGGGACGTGGACAGCCGTCCTATCCCGGCGGTGGTGCCTCCTATGGCACTACACCCTTCTTGACCTCATCGACGCCCACAAGCTTTGCCATGGCTGTCGCAAAGGCTTGGGCGCGTTGTCACAGATCCTCGGAAGTCACCATGGCCCAATCCGAGGCCTTAGCATGGGCAAGTTCCATTCCAACGGCAGGGACCAAGCCAAGCTTGACGAGTGGTTTTGATCCCCCGCCCTAGATCAGCTTGAGGAGCTCAATTTTAATGATGGGCATATGCGCTCACTGCCAACTTCCATGCTCCGCTGCGCGCCTACGCTATACCTCGCCAAGTTCATGAACTATCGTCCCCCTTAATGAAGTACCCGCTCTTTTTCTACCATGACTGAAGCACCTCGAGCTCATCGTCGTGTGCATTTGAAAGTGCGTTATATCGACTAGAGGGGGGTGAATAGGCGATTTTTACAAATTCATCACTGAGGAAATTCAAACTGAGGAATTTCCTAAGCAACGAACTACTAGCAGCGGAATAGATACTCAAGTGCATGCACAACAAAGCAGTAGCATAGTCATCATGATGAAATGAAAGCATACACAGAGCACAAGTAGCGTGTAAACATGATAAGCAGGCTGAAGACAGAAGACTGAAGAAATAGGATTGAGGAAATTGAGAAAGTATTCAGTCAAAGTCTTTAAACGGTACAGATCAAGTTTATCAACACATGAATGAGTAAATGCAAGGGTTGAGGAAATAGAACAAGTAGGCTTGGTGAAGACAATGATTTGGTAGACCAGTTCCAACTGTTGTGACAATTGTACGTCTGGTTAGGACGGCTAGGTATTCAAAACTGAGGACACACAGTCCCGGACACACAGTCCTCACCATATTCCCCTTGATCCAAGGTGACACAGACCTCGCCCAATCACTCGTGGTAAGTCTTCAAGGTGACTTCCAAACCTTCACAAACTTGTTCACCCGGCGATCCACAATTCCTCTTGGATGATCTAGACCATTTGACGCCTAACCGTCTGGAAGATGCGTAGTCTTCAAAGGTAACAAGCGTTGGTTCCACACAGGACCACTCTCTTCAGTGATGCTCAATCACCTAGGGTTTTAGGTGTTGGGGTTTTGGTTTTTTCCTCACTTGATGATTTTCGCTCAAAGTCCTCGGAGGATGGGTTGCTCTATTAACAAGTGTCAGTTTCTCTCGGAGCAGCCAACCAGCTAGTGGTTGAGGGGCGGCTATTTATTGCCTAGGGAGAAGCCCGACATGATAAGACATAAATGCCCTTCAATGATATGATCGTTAGGTGGATAAGATATTTTGGGACAGCTCGCGCATAGCACAACAATAGTCGGAAATTTGAGCTCTCAAATTCCTCAGGGCTATCATGTTCCTAACTTGTAGGCAATCCACACTGGTGAATTCCTAACTCCTCAGTCAGAACAAATTCCTCATAGACCAGAAGATCTTCATCTTTGTCACTTAAGAAATTGACTGAACTTTATGAGATTTCCAATGGCTTCATTCGAAAGGATTGGGTAGTGTAGGCTTTGAGATGAGCATCACTTGGAAATGTGTTTCCTTAGTTTTACCTTGACCCCCTGTAACTGTACGGTGTTTCCTATGACTCAAGAAAGAGAAAATGAAACTACGAAAAAAAAGTATTCATGCTTCATAATCCTCGCGTGAATATCCAAGTCTTCAAGGTCACACCAATTTCCTCACTTTCAAAGTCTTCAGGAAAACAAAAGTCTTCAACTGAAGACATACATTTTTAGGGGTCGACTTTCTTCGTAAATATCAAACTCCTCAGGGAGGGGTGGCTATTTATAGCATAGGGAGCAGACCGACATGATAAGACATAAATGCCCTTCAATGATATGACCGTTAGGTGGATAAGATATTTTGGGACAACTGACGCATAGCATAGCAACGGTAAAAAATTTGAGCTCTCAAAATCCTCAGGGCTATCATGTTCCTCACTTGTTAGCAATCTGCACTGGCGTATTCCTAACTCCTCGGTCAGAACAAATTCCTCAGAGACCAGAAGATCTTCATCTCTATCACTGAAGAAATTGACTAAATTGTATGAGATTTCCAATGGCATTACTCGAAAGGATTGGGTAGTGTAGGCTTTGAGATGAACACCACTTGGAAATGTGTTTCCCTAGTTTCACCTCGACCCCCTTTAACAGTACGATGTTTCCTATGACTCAAGAAAGAGAAAATGAAACTACGAAAACAAAAGTCTTCATGTTTCATAATTCTCGCATGAATATCCAAGTCTTCAAGGTCACACCAATTTCCTCACTTTCAAAGTATTCAAGAAAACCAAAGTCTTCAACTGAAGACATACATTTTTAGGGTTCGACTTTCTTCATAAATATCAAACTCCTCAGAGACTTATATAACATGTGTACACTCACAAACACATTGGTCCCTTGAAGACCAAAATCACAAAGGGGCACTAGATGCACTTACAATCTCCCCCTTTTTGGTGATTGATGACAAATAGGTTAAGTTTTAACCGGGGATAAACATATGAAGTGTAACAATAGATATTGAGGAATTTGATTGCAAGATATAGAAGAACTCCCCCTGAAGATGTGCATATTTGAGGATTCTGCTTGAGTAGCAAATGCACATTGTAGAGTAATACCATGGAGATCTCCCCCTATATCATGTAATTTATACACGCATTTAACATATGATATGAAGAATTTGAAATGCATGATGAAATATGGTGTCTGACGAAATTCAGCATGCGTGCATTAAGGTACTTGAGGAATTAAGCATGCAGAAAGCAGTTCAAAAAGTACCAGGCCACCATCGGACTTAAGTTTACAAATCATCAAAGCAAACTCCTCAGAAGAGCAAGAGTTGTAACTTAACGAAAATATAGCCCATATATAAGAGACCCGCTTGAAGACTGACTCAAATTTCTCCCCCTTTGTCATCAAATGACCAAAAGGGACGAAAAATGAGGACTAACGCCCTTGAAGAATATCATCATGATGTCAATGGAGAAGCGCGAGCGTTGTTGGCGTCGTCCGTTGAGGTAGGGCATGCCGCAGTGTCGTCCAAATCTTCAGCTTCATCCATCTCGTGCGATGAAGAAAATGAACTTGTGACCAGCTGAGGAACTTTGACCTTCTTGAAATTCTTCGAAGGTGGTTGAGACCAGTCAAAGTCATGTTGGAAGTCCATCTCCTTGAGTTCTTGAGCACTATAGAGATGTGAAAGAATAGCCCAAGTGCGATCGAAGATTTCATGCGCATAGTAGTGATTCTTCTTGACAGAGTTTTACGTGACAGTCATGTTATGAAGAATTGAAGCAAACTAACGCTTGACCCACTTGTGATTGTGATCGACCTTCTGATGAAGACTCAGGAGAAGCTCACGATCAGTCATCACTCGTGGAATAGTTGCTTGAGGAATATGCTTTGAAGCTTTTGCAGTAGAATCTTGGGTTGCACAGTCATCATTGGTGGAATAGGATGCAACTTTGCGAATATGACCATCCAATGGACGAGTACCTTCATCAATAACAGCAGCTTTGCCCTTTCCAACAACTAAGGAAATAGTCCATTTGAGGACTTCAATAGGAGGCAAATAGTTGAGGTGATTCTGACAATTTGCCATGTAGTTGATTGAAGACCTTGTTCTGATGAATTTCATAATCCAAGGGGCATAAGACTTCAACTCAAAAGGTGACAGTGCAACATTCGCCAAAGTCCTCATGAAGAAATCATGATAGTTGATGGGAATCCCATGGATGATATTGAATAGAAGATTCTTCATGATGCCAACAACGTCTTCTTCTTTAGAGTTGTGGCCCTTGATTGGACTGAGGGTTTTGGTCAGAATGCGGTAGATTGTCCTTGGCACATATAGCAATTCCTTCACTAGGAAGGTGGTTCTTGGAGGTTGGCCAGCCTTCAAAGGCTTCATCATGACTTGCATCAGATGATTTGGAAGTTTAGGTTCATCATACATCAGTCTTGCATCTTCAGAAGGAGGATTAACTGGGATGGCATGGAGCAATTCAGATACTAGGGCTTTGTAGTGAGTGTGGTCGGTCATCCAGTCAAGCACCCATGAATTGATATCAGCATCATCACCAGTGAGGTGCAGAGTGGTGTAGAATAGAAGAATGAGTTCTTCATTCCAATCGCATATATCAGAGCAGAAACTTAGAAGCCCAGCTTCGTGAAGAGCATTCAGTATAGGCTGGAAGTAAGGGATCGACTCCATGTCAATATGAGGAATCTGACGATGTGCAAATACCTTGTCTTTGTCAAACATGAGTGAAGAATAGAAATTCATCTGGTTGCTTGCTGTCCATAACCTCTTGCATCGATGTCTTGCTGAGTCATAAGGATTAAAGTCATTGAAGAAATGATGCTCAACGAAGAAATCATCAGCCTTGAATTTATGCCTGCTAGTATAAGGTTTTTTTTGCTTGGGCTAAAGATTAACAGATGATGACTTTACAGCTTCTGTGTTCACAAGCTCTGGAGCTGCTGCTTGAGGAATTGAAGCTTCAGGTTCTTCATTAGTAGTTGGTTTCTCCATTTCTTCAGTTGTTTCAACTGGAGCTTGTTCAGGAATGGAAGGAGGAGAAGTTGTAGGTTCTTTAGAGCCTGTATGAATTTCTTCAGCTTGGACAGGGGACTGAGGAACTTGATGTAGCTGAGTGGTCAAGGGTGAATTGGGATGAGTGTTTTCCCAATAGTCATCATTGAGCACTGGAGTTGTAGAACCAATGTCCACATCTTCATCCTCTTCTTCCAATTCCTCAACACCGGCCTCTTCAGCGGTGAACTGAGGCATGGGCGATGATACCAGTGGGGTTGAAGGGATTTCTTCCACTTCAATTTCATCATCCAGCTGCTTTGAAAGAGCAACAGAGGGATTCTCTTCATCCATGTCGTCTGGTATGGCATATTCTTCACCAAAGGGAATCATTTCCTTTGATGGCACTATTGAGAGTGGAACAACATCAATGGGGTTGGTGAAGGAGCTTGACAAATTCCTCACTTTGTTGAGAGCTGGGGATTTTGCATTTGATGATGCTTTCCTTTTCTTCACAGCTGCCTACTCCAAGGCTTTTGTTTTCTTTACTTCTGATGCAGAAGGAAGGTTGATATTCTTCAATGGTGAAGACTTTGCAGGAGGAGCAAATGAAATGGGTTCAGTTTCTTCAAGCACGACTGATGTAGTCGCCTTGACATTCTCAGATTCTTCAGGCGCTGCAGCAGATTCTTCAGCAGGCCTGGGTTGTTCTTCAGGTGCAACATTTGAGGTTGCCCTAGCAATTTCATCAGGAGCTGGAATTTCTCCAGCAGCCCTAGCAGTTTCAGTTTTTTCAACAACTTGGTTTTCAGTTGCGCTTTCAGTTTCCTCAGCAAGATGAATTTCTTCTTGAGCTGGGGTATCACCACTAGGTTTGAGAGCCTTTGAGAGTTTGACGAATCTGACTTTGGCTCCTAGCCAATCAGCATGGTATCTGTCAAATTCATCACTGAGGCCTTTGATTTCAGTTTGCAGTTTCACAAGGTCCTCAGGATACATGTTCACAACATTTTTCTTCAAGAAGCGCTCTTTCTTGTACTGATGTTTCTTGGCTTTCTTGGCTTGTTCATACTCCCATTTTTCTTCACCTATGAAAGCAGCCAGCATGTGACTTTGACCAGGAGTGAGATCCATTTCAGTAAGAGGTGAGTTGGGATCCTTGTGCCAAAGATCAATGTAGTCTAGGATCTTCTTTGGATCCAGCATGAGAGGCACAGAACTGCATGCCCTTGTCTATAGCGGCCTTTGTTCGCCTATCTCTGATGATTTCAGCAAGTTCTTCATCATCAGCTTCATCATCATCAGATGGAACTTGGAAAGCCACTTTCTTTTGAGGACTTGGCATATTTCCTCGTCCGGCAGTGGTCTTCACATTTAGTAAAGTTGGACCAGGTGAAGATTGTGGTGGTGCTGATGAACTTGCAGAGGCTCCTGAAGCAATTGAGAAACCAGCAGTTTGTTGACAAGTTGCAAGGTGCACATGTGTTGAGGACTTTACAGCAACAGTTGAGGATTGTGCAGCAACAGAGGGAATTGGAGCAGCCCATGAAAAGGTTCCCTGACGAATTTGTCCTAGGGGCTTTGACTTTGAAGAGCCAGGCCGTGAGGGCATTGTTGTTGAGGTACTTGGCTTGACGGTCGATTTCTTCAGCATAGCCTTCTTAGGCTTACTGGCAGAGGCTTCAGCAGCAGCAATAGTGTCTTCATTGAATTTCCTCACTGCTTCTCTAGCTCCCCTTTGAAGTTGAGCTTGACACTTGACCCATTCCTTTAGAAATTCCTCACCACGCCTCATGCTTGTGGGATCAGCTATTTGGCCTGCTGCCAAAGGAGGTCTTGAGCAAGGAGGGTTAACATCAAATTTCTTCATGTACTTGGTAGTAACATAGTGATATTCCCTCCATTCCTTTGCCCATCTCCTCTCAACCCTCTGGATGCGCACTTTGCGCTGATTCTTGTTCTCTTTGCCAAGAATTTCCTCATCAGGAGTGCAATAGTCAGCATAAATATCTTTAGGAAATTCAAAGGAAGTGTTGGTCTCATGTCTCTTGCATCCCTTCTGAGGTCTCTTTCCTTCAGCCATTTTCCTCATTTGAGGATTTTGAACAATTGAAGTTTCTGAGGAAGTGTGTAACTTTTCTTCAAGGAATTCTGCAAATGAGTTAAGTTGATGAGAACCTAGAGATTCACCAGCAGACATTTTGTACCTGTGAATAGAGTATAGGTGCGAAGAATTTGGGTAGGTCATATGCGTTCTAAGAAATTTTCAAAAGAATCAAGTTTGAGGAATTTGACCATGGGAGTCTTCAAGAATTTCACTAAGCGTTCTTGCTTTAGGTTCCACAGTTGTATAGATTAGAAATCCACACAATTGAGGAATCATGAAGAAAAACACATCTTAGAGAAGCAAATCAAGAACATATTGACTTAGGTGTTTAAATAGTGGGAAGTTGAAGAATAAAACACCTTTTGAAGAAATTGTGGAAATCATGAGAATCAAAGAAGGCCAATAAAATTAGATTTTAATTACCCTTGATGAAGAACGCGATGAACTAGGTGAAAGTTGGAGAAGCTCGTCAGTCCAGATCTCCCACGCCCTAACTTGGCAAAGGGAGACAACTACGACGGCGGTGGAGTGAAGATTTCCACGGCCGGCGCGAGTACGACGATGAGGAGGTCGAGGCAGTGAAGCTCTTCCTCACCGGCGTCGATGGAGAGTAGCGGCGGCGGTAGGTCTGAGATCTCGAGAGTGAGAGAGGTCGAGCGGAGTAAATGAGGTAAGGAGAAGGGGAGGGGGTATTTATAGCCATGATGAAAAACTGCTCGTCCGAAGAATCTGGACGAACGTGCCCCTGCCCTTTGCTCTCCTAGCGACATGTGTCACCCACGTTATGAGGAGTGGAGATAGTGGAGATCATGGGAGAGTTGTTTAATCCAACGTGGGACGCGGAACGGTTTGAGCGGCAAAAGCCAAAAATTTGGATAAGAAAATTTTAACGTTTCGTTCACAAATTCTTCAACTGTCAAGGACACAGTGAAGATTTTGTACGGGTTTCAAACAGAACGCACATGAAGAATTTGTGAAGACTGGATTGAGTTAAGCATAGAGGGGGAACCGGTCCGATCACATTCACTTAGAGGAAAAATCAACTTGAAGAATTAGTAATAAGTGAATGTTGTAGAGGACATGAAAACTCAATATGTATATATATAGGGCTGGACTATTCTGTTACTAGTAACAAAATAATATTCTATTACCCCGTGCCCTATATAGAATAGATCGGACCCGAATCTGCTAAACTACAAAAAAAGAACCCAATCCTTCCCGGTCCAAAGAAAATTGAAAAAAAATGTCTCCAGACCCCGATCCTCCTTCCCCACCACCCACCGCCGCCGCCGCCCGGCTCCCTCCCCCTCCGCGCCACCGCCGCCCGGCTCCCTCCCCCTCCGCGCCACCGCCGCCTCGCT
>LR738709.1:172859883-172939220 GCA_902687465.1 Secale cereale
GCGCCGCCGCCGCCCGGCTCCATCCCCCATCGCGTCGCCGCCGCCGCCTGGCTCCATCCCCCATCGCGCCGCCGCTGCTTGTATCCCTCCCCCCAGCGCGCCGCCTCCGCCCGTCTCCCTCCCCCAGCGCGCGGTTGTTGTCCGTCTCCCATTTCCTCGCACTCAGCACGGTCGGTCCACGACCTCCGCCTCCAGCGCCGACCCGCTCCTCCCCGTGCGTCGGCGACCTTCCCCTCCTTTGCCACGGCCGCCTTCCTCCCCCACCGCCACGCCCCCAGCCACCTCCTTACCTCTCCACCACGCGTCGGCGACGAGCCCATCCCCCAGCGTCGCCAACCTCCTATCCCCGCTGCAGTACGAGTTACATCAGAAGGGAAGGCCGCTGCTTCAGCAGTAGCAGTGCACCGCTGCTGACGCTACAAGGGGAGGCGGAGGTGGGGTGAGGCACTGCGACAGTCGCATTCCAGGGAAGGTTGTCAAAGCTTAAGAAAGGTGAGGTGGCGCTCGATCGATTTGTTCTCTGGGAATGCAGGTTTAGTAAATGAGTTGATCTTCCTGTTGAAGTTTATTTTTAAGTTATGTGTGTAGTTCTCTTATGTTGATGATGCTAGCGTTTGTGCCTCATTTAGGTGTGGCTCTTGTTATATGAGGTAGCACATTGTGGCCTATACATCATACAACACTGACATCATACAACACATTGTGGCCTATACATCATACAACGCTGACAAAATTATTTGTGGGTTCATCGATTGTCTGATTATTTCTACCTTGTTCTATTCGTTCCAACACCCCGCGCTTCAGCGGAAAAACAGTGAGCCTAGGAGGGGAGTCGCTGGATCGAGGACCTCTAGCTCGATAGTCCAACTACATGCTCCACCATTGGTCGCTCAAGGAGCTGCGTGCAGGCCACCCCCGAGCTCCGCCCCTGGATCCGGGTCAACTTTCTCCCTATCATCTAGGTAAGCTAGCTAGCGACTGAGAGTCAGAGTCATTCGTCCCCCTATGTGTGTTTGTGACAGAGAATGAGACATGCTAACATTATCGCGTAGTAGCAGTTGGGGGGATGCTTAGTTCAGTTCAAAAATATTATCATGCGATCATGGATGAGAGTGAGAGTCATCACGCATCCGATTTCTTTTGTTCAGTTCAAATACTAAAAAATATTTCAGTTCAATTCTTGATGTTGTCTTCCTGGTTACTTCAAGCATATTCCTTTCTTTAATAGTCTTGCACTTTCCTCCATTTCCATGTGACACTTGTTAGATTGCTCTCAGTATTTGATGTATTTCATGCAACACTTATTTGATTGCTCAAGAGAAGTGTTATTCATTAGTGAATTTTCTTTCAGTGTAGAAGTTCAATATGTATTGATATCAACAATCCATAATGAACTGCAGAAACAGTACAATCTATGTGTTAAAACATAATAGACCAGTTCAATTTATTATTTATGTTCAGTACAAGTCTTATTCAAGTTCAGTAGTTCAAAACTCAGTAATGCGGTTCTATGTAGAAAATACTTTTGCTCTGGGGCACTATTATATTTGCAGAAAGTTTAAGTTCTATTGTCTGGAGAAATCAGTCTGGAATCATGGAAAAAAGAGCATATGTGGAACTAGCTTTTTATAGTTTGTCCCAATCTATTTAATTTGGCATCGGTAAAAGAAGATGCCATGTCTACACTGTTGTGTTTGGAGCTGCTCTGCTATATTTCTTTATTGGTTCTACAAGATAATTTCCCTAGATTTCTTTTTTCTAATATAATGTTAAAAGTCCACTAGATGAAAAGTTCTCTATGTTAGCTAGATCAATACTGCTCGGCAGTACGACAAGTAGCAGTACTGATCAGTACAACATACACAATATTAGTACCAATCAGTACTATTCTTAAATGTTAAATGTAACATCCATATAGTACTGATGAGTCGTACTGACAAGGATGCCATCTACAGTTCTGAACTTATTGTTGAGTGGTACAAGTACTGATGAAATGGGAAGCAAGTGTCACATGAATCTATAACTGAATAGGAAGCAAGGTTGCAATGAGACCCTGGAAAAACACTATTTATTTTATCCCCGGTTATTAGAAAAGCATGGAAACAATTCTCTGTGTATTAGAGTATCAATTCATGTGGAGAAGAACATGTTTCCTATATGGAAAAATAATATATTATTATCAGTTCAATGTATATTTTGTCATTAGTTCATACATAACTAACAATGTGTATTTTGGCACCGACAGGTACTCACCCCCATCTCGTCTCTCGTTTAATACTTCGTTTTGCTTTGGTAAAGAACAAAAAAAAAAAGCAAGTTCAAATTGAAAAAAATAGAAGCTAGATGTTTAAAAAAAAATAGAAGCCATTTTAGTGAATCTCTATTGAAAATTAGCTCACATTTGAGTCCTAATAGTACTGATGACTATAGACTTGAGTGGAAAATTTAGTTGATTCCTGAGACCCTGACTAGTCCTTCTATAATACAATTCAGTGTTTAGGATGTTATACAACAATTGTATACTTCTAGTTGCTGCTTGTTGCCACCAACGAATTGCACAAGTTCAAAGAGTACCGCATGACAAATTCAAAAGCGTTGTATGGCAAGCGAGATAAGTACTTGTTTGGAAAGTTTGCAAGTTCGAATTCTAATTTGAATTCAGTACAATTTCTAAAATTTACTTCAGTTCAATTCTATATTATTTCGAATCATTTTCTTATTTTAGTTCAGTTCGGTGCCGGCTATTTGAAAGGTTTATTCTTTGGTTGGAAAATCTCTTTTGGAGAAGTTCGAGTTTAAAAGATTACTTGTTGATATTCTTGTGAACATGTAATGTTACTGTACATGAACTTGTTCTTCTTTTTACATGAACTTTGCATGCTAATTAGTGGTTGTTGTGTGTGAAAAAAGTGATTTCTTGGTAAGGATTTTGCAGGGTCTTTGGGTTAGAAGTGGTTAATTGGTTATCCCCTGGAGCTTGTCAGCGAGCCAGGCGTTGGGCCAACCACAACGGCAACGCCACTAGGTGGGGCGCCAGACAGCTAACAAGCGTGGCGTGAGCCTTTCCGACCTCATTTCCAGGTGAAGCGCCAAGTATCTCATCGTCGGGTTCGCAAAAGCACTAGCGCCTTTGCTTCCATTTTTATTCAAAAGTTCTGCTAACCAGTTAGCCACTAATAGGATGACTTTACTTCCAACTAGCCACTCAAAAGTTGCGGCCATTTAATGACACCTTCTACATTTGAGACATGTGAAATTGTAACCTTCCAATGTTACAGTTTGGTAGCTCAGGATGCTTTATGTTTTGGAGATCTACAAAGTGACTATGTGAGAGCTAGAGTGACTATTTGAGAGCTGTGTTGGACTTTCTCATTACAGCATGGAACTTCATAAAAAATCCTAGTAGATTTTTAATGTTTGTTCATCATCAGTTCTAAAAATCTCAGAGCATTCATCCAACTATGTATCAGGATATATTATGTTGTAAATTTATGTATGCTTGTATGTGCAAAAATATATTACGGTTGTTGCTTCTATTTCTTGTGGTGAGGATGTTGTAAGTTCAACACGACGTCCCAGATAAGTCTGGGAAATAATCTCAAACAAAAATAAACCCCATGGAAATTCAAATGATAAAAGTTTATGTTGTAAAATGAGAGAAGTCCAAAACATCACTGCAAAAAAATTGAGTTAAAAAAATTAAACACACGAAAAATTTCTATCTGAAGAAATTATCATTCAGTTCAGTTGAAAAGTTACCAGAAAAAAATACCAAAAAACAGAGTGAAGTCTAGTTTGTGCAAAATGCTCAGTACAAAACCATATAGACATCCATTCAAGTACTGTTTTTACCGTTGAAAAGTTACGAGAAAAAACATACCAAAAAACAGAGTAAAGTCTAGTCTGTGCAAACATGCTCAGTACAAAACCACATAGACATCCGTTCAAGTACTCTTTTTCGAAACTATTCTGTGAATAATACATCAATATAGACACACACACATAGATCAGTACAACTACTTTGTTTTTCTGACGGGAAAACAGCACGACGGGTCTTATCGTATTCAAAATTACTCTTTAACGGTTGCGAATTTCAGAAAACGTTCAACATGACTAAGTTTCGTGTTTTCGATATCTTTCCAACGGTAGATTATTTGCCCCATTTCGAAAAACTTAAAAAAATCGCGTTTGAAATCAAATTTGATCGTATTTGAATTCGAGTTTAAACCATAAGGAATTAGAAAAACATTTCAACACGAAAAATGTGCGCATTTTCCATACCTTTCAAACGACGTATCATTTGCGTCAATTCGACAAACCTTTGCAAAAAACGCGAAAATACATTTCACCCAGAATTTCACCGTTTTCCAAATTACTTTTAAATCGTATAGAATTTGAAAAAACAATAGATATATGGAAGAATCGGATTTTCACCCGCTTCCCAACGCCATCTTATTTGCTCAATTCCGACAACCCGTTTGAAAATGAAGTCCAAAATACGATTCGCGTTTTTGGTTTTGAAAAAAACGATTTTTTTCAAAACTGCTCTTAAACCATAGTTTTTGCAAAAACAAATTAGATGATTGTAATGTAGATGTCAAGAGCTTTCCAACGATATATTACATGCCCTGTTTCGACAAAAAATTTACAAAAAGAATTGAACTAAAGAAGACGATTTGTAACGGAAAATGAAGGCATCAGTTCAACCGCACGAATTCATCAATTCAACAGTTCGAACTCATCAGTTCAAGTAGGGTAACAAAATAATATTCTGTTACGCGAAACAGAATAGCCTAGATGTGTGTGTGTGTGCGCGCGCGCACGCGCGTGGATAGACAATGAAGAACTCCAGTGAAAAGTTGAAGAAATTGTGAATTTTGAGGAATTTAAAATTTTGAAGAATTTGCAAATTGAAGAAAAACTCAAATTTCAACTTTGGTTGGTGGCGTGACACAACGTATAAGAATGATGATTTAGACACCGCGTACAATTATCGTATGGGCTCTGAGATTCAATTCTTCATTAATTTCTTCAGACTTAGAGGGTTAGTCTTCATTGATTTGAAGAAAAACGTTACTTCGTGTGTTGCACATCTAGGTCATCAATTTTGCAAAGTGTTAGGATGTGTGTCCTTTCAAAGAACATTAGCAGATTCTAAGATATTTAGCGGACACTATAACTTGCAAAATCTCTTTTCATCCAAGGTCTTAGTGAAGATATCTGCCAGTTGTTCTTCAGTCTTCACGTCGTAGATAGATGTCGCCCTTGAACACATGGTCACGAAGAAAATGATGACGGATCTGGATGTGCTTTGTCTTCGAGTGCTGAACTGGGTTGTGAGCAATCTTGATGGCACTCTCATTGTCACGATAGAGTGGCATATTCTTCATGTTGACACCGTAGTCCTTGAGGGTTTGCTTCATCCATAGCAGTTGAGCACAGCATGAACCAGCAGCAATGTACTCAGCTTCAGCAGTAGAGAGTGATACGCAGTTCTGCTTCTTCGAGGACCAACATACTAAGGCTCGTCCGAGGAAATGGCACGTGCCGAATGTAGACTTGTGATCCACTCGATCACCAGCATAGTCAGAGTCAGAATATCCAATGATATCAACATCATAGCCCTTGGGATACCATAATCCAAGTGCTGGAGTGTGAGCTACATATCGACGAATATGATTCACAGCCTTATGGTGTGATTCCTTCGGTGTAGCTTGAAATTGGGCACACATGCAAACACTAAGCATAATATCTGGCCTAGATGCACATAGATATAATAAAGAGCCAATCATGGAGCGGTATACCTTTTGATCGAAATCTTTACCATTTTCGTCGGTGCAGAGATGGCCATTTGTGGGCATAGGGATTTTGACGCATTCGCAATCTTGCATGCCGAATTTCCTCAGAACATCCTTGAGGTATTTCTCTTGAGATATGAAGATGCCACTGTGTTGTTGACAAATTTGAAGACCTAATAAGAATTTCAATTCTCTCATCATAGACATTTGATATTCTTCACGCATCATGTAGCCAAATTCGTCACTATAACGTTCATCAGTACAACCAAAGATAATATCGTCCACATAGATTTGACACACAAATAATTCATCAACGTATGATTTGGTGAAAAGACTTGGGTCAAGTGAACCAGGTTTGAAGCCTTTCTTCACGAGGAATTCCTTCAAAGTATCATACACGCCCGAGGAGCCTGCTTGAGGCCATAGAGGACCATTGAGGAATGCACTTTTCACATCCATTTAATATAAGATGATATTATGATGGTTAGCATAAGCAAGCAATATGTGAATAGATTCAAGTCTAGCAACATGTACAAAAGTTTCATCAAAGTCAATTCCTTCAACATGTGTGTAGCCTTGAGCTACGAGACGAGCCTTATTCTTCACCACAAGGCCATTTTCATCTTGCTTATTTCGATAGATCCACTTGGTGCCGATGATATTGTGCTTCCGAGGATCTGGTCACTTGATGAGTTCCCACACATGGTTGAGCTCGAATTGATGCAATTCCTCTTGCATAGCTTGAATCCACTAAGGTCCCAGAAATGCATCATCGACTTTGGTGGGCTATGTGATAGAGACAAAAGCAAAGTGCCCACAAAAGTTAGTTAAGTGTGAAGCTCTTGAGCGTGTGAGAGGACCTAGTGCATTGATGTCATCGATGATTTTCTCTATCTGCACTTCTTTTGCCACTCGAGGATGAGCTGGTTGACGGCTTTGATTTGGCTGAGTATTTTCTTTAGCAACAATTTCTTCAGGTGCATCAGTATGGTTTTCTTCATGATCTGGAATGACTTCTTCAGCAGATTCTTCAGTGGGTATGATATCCTCAGTAGCCTTGAACTTAATGGATTCCTCAGGAGGTATTTCACCTATTACATGGGGCAGGTGCTCTCTTTGCGAGCCATTAGTTTTGTCGAACCGCACATCTACAGTCTCAACAATCTTGTGGAGATGATTGATGAAGATTTTTTAGGTGTGCAAGTCCTTTCTGTAACCAAGCATGAAACCTTCATGTGCTTTCAGTGCAAATTTAGAACGGTGATGAGGATCTTAAACCCAACATTTAGCACCAAAGACTTTGAGATAACTCACATTGGGTTTCTTGTCACTAAGGAGTTCGTATGAAGTTTTCTTGAGGAGTTTGTGGAGATATACCTTCTTGATGATATGGCATGCAGTGTTGATAGCCTCAGGCCAGAAACGGATAGGCGTCTTGTATTCATAAAGCATGGTGCGAGCCATCTCAACCAGAGTCTTGTTCTTGCGCTCCACAGTGCCATTTTGCTGAGGAGTGTAAGGGGCCGATAGCTCATGAGTAATACCAAGTTCGTCAAGATAGTCATCAAGACTAGTGTTCTTGAACTCGGTCCCATTGTCACTCCGGATATGCTTGATCTTCACACCAAAATTCGTTGAGGCCCTTGAGGAAAATTGCTTGAAGATTTCCTGCACTTCATGTTTAAATGTGATGATATGCACCCATGTATAACGAGAATAGTCATCAATAATAATAAAGCCATATAGAGATCCTGCATTTGTGAATGTAGAGTAATGAGTGGGGCCGAAGAGGTCCATGTGAAGCAATTCGAAAGGACGAGTGGTAGTCATGATAGTCTTCAAGGGATGCTTGGATTTGGTCATCTTTCTAGCTTCGCAAGCCCCAAAAAGATGATCTTTGAGGAATTTGACACCCTCAATACCAATGATGTGCTTCTTCTTCACAATTGTGTGCAAGTTCCTCATGCCAGCATGACCGAGTCATCGATGCCATAGCCATCCTCCTGGAGCTTTTGCGAGTAGACATGTGGCAGGCTGTGGTTCTGTAGAGAAATCAACAATATATAGGTCTCCTCTCCTAAAGCCTTCAAAGACTTTGGATCTGTCAGATTCTAAGACTACAACACAACTATATTTGCCAAAGACAACAATCATATCAAGATCACAAAGCATTGAGATAGACATGAGGTTGAATCCAAGAGACTCGACAAGCATGACTTTGTTCATGTGTCGATCTTTTGTGATTACAACCTTACCTACACCAAATACCTTGCTTTTTCCTTTTTCAGCGTAGGTGATATGCTTCAGATGAGATGGAGATAAAGCAGATTCCATCAATATGTTTTTGTCACCGGTCATGTGATTTGTACATCCACTATCGAGGACCACTCAGTAGCTTTGAGAGATTCACCCTGCAGATGAACTAGTGCATTTTACAAACTCATATGCTTCATAGTGAAGAATATGACATCAAGTTCATCAGAATGAATTTCATCAATAAGAGCAATATATGTAGTAGAATGAGGACGTGAGAAATGAATGAATCATTTCTTCATGATTAGCTTGCGTCCTTTCAAGCAATCTCAGGTCTCCAGCAAATTTTTCAGACGTTTAAGTTTGTCTGGAGACCTGACCCTGCATAGAAGATTAGTTCTTTTTCTTCACCACCCACATCTAGACGGGTGGCAAAGAGTTCATCATTCTGCGAGCTCCATATAAAAAGGTGGCATTGAAGCCAGTGCATTTCGTTTCACGGGGTTAGAGTATGAATATTAGTAAGCAGAGAAATTCTTCGAGGACTTATGAACATAATGATTTGAAGAATGATGCTCATATTCATAACCCTTATGCTTTCCCTGCGAAACAGAAGCATTAGCATGATGATGTTCATATGAGGAATTTGATCCACTCGAGGAATTAGGTCCATATGAGGGCTTGGTTCCAATTTTGATCCATATGAAGAACCTGATTTGGGGTTCCTGTTCTTCACAGGTGGTGTCATGAGGACATTCACTTGAAGATTTTCAAGGTACCTTTTGGGAACCTAGATTTTCTTCATAGGGGGACCATTCCTGCAGTTATTTCCAACATATCTAGCAAATACGTCACCATTCTGATTTTTGAACAGTTTATAGTTGGAGTCAAATGACTCATCAGATGAATGTGAAGATTCACAAGTAAAGCCAGATAAGGTGGATGGATCTATTGGAGGTCCTTTTGCAGCAACCCATGAGGTTTTGGGATACTACTCAGGTTTCCAGTAGGTCCATCAACATTGAGTTTCTTCTCAAAGGCAATACCCTCTTTTCTAGGGTTCCTGTTCAAGATCTGATTTTTGAGCACATCGCTAACAGTTTGGTGACCTTTGAGGCTTTTGTACATGCCTATCACATACAATTCCTTCAACCCTGCATTTTCATCAGTAGCATCAGTGCTTTCCTCAGTTAAGGAAATTATCACCACAGAAAAAGTTGAAGAATTTGCAGCAATAGAAGCATTTTAACTTTCAGGTGAAGAATTAGCAGTTTCACGTTTGATGCATTTCAGACATGGTGGAATGTATTCTTCCTAGCGGAACTGATCTGTTGAGCAAGTAATGAATCGTTTTCCTTCTGAAGATCTTCATAAATCACCCTAAGCTTTTCAAGATCTTGCTTTCTTTGAAGAAATTCATAAGAAAGCTTCTCATGATCTCTTAGGAGCGTGTTATGAAGACCCTGAAGGTTATCAAACTTAGACTGTAGTTGTTGAAGATTATCAGTCAAAGTTTGAGTTTGTTCCATTTCTTCACCTAACAGGTCATCACTTCTTTCTAGCAGATTTCAAACCTTTTCAAAAGCATCTTGCTGTTTGATGGCAATATTGGCAAGTTTGGAATAACTAGGTCCAAAATCATCATTTGATTCATCATCACTAGACTGAGATGAGTGATAGTCAGTTACCTTTGCACCTTTTTCCATGAGGCAAGGTGTGGAAGATGATGGTTCGGGTTAGAAAGTCATCGTTTTCAGTGATTCCTTGAACTCAACAAACCAAGGATCCTGGCAAGTTCGATGACCTTCATAGAACTCAGAGATTCGATCCCAGATGAGCTTTGCATTACCCAGATGCATGATGAGCCTAAATTGATCTCTGGTTAAACAGGAACAAATGATATCCTTCACCATGATGTCCAGATGAGTGTATTTGCGAATGTCCTCAGCATTCACCGTCGGTAAGACCAATTTCACTGACGGTCGACAGCTCGCTGTCCATCGCCAAGAGGCGCTTCCTCATCATGGCCTTCCACTTAGGATAGTCATGACCATCAAAGATGGGACATGACACTTTCTTCATGCCTGCAGTCGACGTAACTAAAACTCCAGGTGGTTAAACCAAAATCACACAGAACAAGGGAGTACCTCACTCTGATACCAATTGAAAGTGCGTTATATCGACTAGAGGGGGGTGAATAGGCAATTTTTACAAATTCGTCACTGAGGAATTTCTAACTGAGGAATTTCCTAAGCAATGAACTACTAGCAGCAGAATAGATACTTAGGTGCATGCACAACAAAGCACTAGCATAGTCATCATGATAAAATAAAGCATACACAGAGCACAAGTAGCGTTTAAAAAAATAGGATAAGCAGACTGGAGACAGAAGACTGAAGAAATGATTGAGGAAATTGAGAAAGTCTTCAGTCAAAGTCTTCAAACAGTACAGATCAAGTTCATCAACACGTGAATAAGTAAATGAAAGGGTTGAGGAAATAGAACCATTCGTCTTGGTGCAGACGATGATTTGGTAGACCAGTTCCAACTGTTGTGACAGTTGTACGTCTGGTTAGGGCGGCTAGGTATTCCCCTTGAGCCAAGGTCACACAAACCTCGCCCAATCACTCGTGGTAAGTCTTCAAGGTGACTTCCAAACCTTCACAAACTTGTTCACCCGGCGATCCACAATTCCTCTTGGATGATCTAGACCATTTGACGCCTAACCGTCTGGAAGATGCGTAGTCTTCAAAGGTAACAAGCGTTGGTTCCACACAGGACCACTCTCTTCAGTGATGCTCAATCACTTTGGGTTTTAGGTGTTGGGGTTTTGGGTTTTTTCCTCACTTGATGATTTTCGCTCAAAGTCCTCGAAGGATGGGTTGCTCTAATGACAAGTGTCAGTTTCTCTCAAAGCAGCCAAGCAACTAGTGGTTGAGGGGGCTCGGCTATTTATAGCCTAGGGAGCAGCCCGACATGATAAGACATAAATGCCCTTCAATGATATGACTGTTAGGTGGATAAGATATTTTGGGATAGCTGTCGCATAGCACAACAGCGGTCGGAAATTTGAGCTCTCAAATTCCTCAGGGCTATCATGTTCCTCACCTATAGGCAATCCGCACTGGCAAATTCCTAACTCCTCAGTTAGGACAAATTCCTCAGAGACTAGAAGATCTTCATCTCTATCACTGAAGAAATTGACCGAACTGTATGAGATTTTCAATGGCTTTACTCGAAAGGATTGGGTAGCGTAGGCTTTGAGATGAGCATCACTTGGAAATGTGTTTACTTAGTTTTACATCGACCCCCTTTAACAATACGGTGTTTCCTATGACTCAAGAAAGAGAAAATGAAACTACGAAAACAAAAGTCTTCATGCTTCATAATCCTCGCATGAATATCCAAGTCTTCAAGGTCACACCAATTTCCTCACTTTCAAAGTCTTCAAGAAAACCAAAGTCTTCAACTGAAGACATACATTTTTAGGGGTCGACTTTCTTCGTAAATATCAAACTCCTCAGAGACTTATATAACCCGTGTACACTCACAAACACATTAGTCCCTTAACCTATAAGTCTTCAATACACCAAAATCACTAAGGGGCACTAGATGCACTTACAACATCCGAAAGGATGACATGGAGTGCCTGCTCCCGGCTCTACTGCACTCAATTACCTTCGTCTACAGGCGATCAATGGGTTGAGTAGCTTCTACATCACCTCGATGACTCTTCGGACTATTTATGTGTGTCGTTGGTGCTGCAACAAGAGATCACAAAAGGTGTACCACAAACATGGTCATTGAGGACACACCTTCACTTGAGAGATTACTTGTAGTTAATCAGCAAGGTCCAACAAGAATCAATGTCATTTCTACGCAGAAATTGACAGTGGTGGACTACTCGTCTGTCAGATACTTCGAACTTCTTATTGGATCCACACCTGTTTAGGTACAATAGTCGCCTTCTACCTCTCCTTCTTGAAATTAACATTATTTCTAATTTCGAAGATGTATGTTCGTGTGTCATCCAGAAATGATTCCAACAAGCTTGACCCCAAATCTATGCGGTGTGAAGGTCTTGGCACTAGAATCTATCGACTCCAACCTGGACCAAGTTATCAGTTTCCTGAGATGCTTTATGTGCCTGGAGAAGCTATATATCGAGGTGATGTTCCTTTCATGTTAAATGTTAACTATAAGGGAGTTCAATTCTTAGCACCTTTTCCCAAGTTTACAATGACAATGTACTATGATTTTTGAAGGAATTTTGGAGGATTTCAGTACACACATGTTTTCTCCCATATTGGTTGCTTGATTCGTATGGTTAAAATCCATAAGTATTTCTCCTTTGGATTCATTTGTACTAGTTTTCTTAGGGAATTTTTCATCCACTCCGATCTCTTTGGAAGAAGGTTATATTTCTCTAGATTGTAATCAAATGCCCATGTTAATTATGTCGGATCGAAGATGGCACGTTTGTGCATTTTGCAAATCCTGCAAACCAAATAGGCTTGTAGTAGTGTTCAAAATTGCATGTAGGCACTAATACGTTCTCTTCTTTTGCAGATAAGATTAGGCCCGGTGGTGAATAATATGATACAATATAGCAATCACATCAAATACCTAGATCTGGATCTCTCAGAAATTGCTTTGAACTCCTACCGAGGGACCTTACCGGAGATTATATTCATAAGGTTCTTTGTTGTCAAAGCAAGGGTGCTGAAGGTAATGAGGTTTGCCCTACATTGATTTCGCAAAAATGAATGGTTTGTTGATTAGCGCCGGCGGCTGCAGCAGAATGGAAAAGGCTCCGAAAAAAGCTGAATTTCATTTTGGAACTTTAGATGACAGAGCAATCGGTAGTCATTGTGTCAAACCCATACATGAATTGTCGGTGGCTGGTCCCTCTGTAAAAATGATGAGGTTTCGAAACAAGCCTTCCAAGTGGTAAAATCAGTTTGAACCTCTCTTATATCCATGTTCAGCTGATCAGCGTGGCCGTTTGCAGCTGAATTGCATGTCTAATATTAGTTTGAACCTTTTAATCTTTGAATTTAATCCATATAACTCTGGAATTTGAACCTTGTAATTATTTGGACTTGTGTGGCACAGTCGTTGAAATGGCATCGTATGAGACTAGTATGTTGGTAGTACTAATTTGACCTTAATATGCAATGGACTTAGATTTTATTAACCATTATCAAATGTATTTCCCTTGTTGATCTCATTGCAAACAATCTGTATAGCTAACTCGACTACAATCTTTGACCTTATTTCACACAATTTGTTTCTTCAACCGTGTGCCCTGAGCGTAGAATTAATTATCGCACTAGAGTGTCCATCATCATCCTTCTGTTTAACTTTGACCTCATCACCCATGGGTAAACTTATGATGGAACACATTCCACACACTTCGTTTTTTGAAAAGTTTTTTGCCAATAAACGCCCACGATTTACCCCTCTTCAAGCCGACGCGTGGCCAAACTAGCTGGGCGGGAAGCTAGCGCGGCTGCGTGCGGTAAACTGCGCGGTTGCGCGGGAACATGCTCACCAACGATACATTTGGCGCCTCTTCGAGCCCATGCGTGGTCAAACGAAATGTGTGTGGGATGCTCAAGTGTGCATTGGAATCCTCCACTATTAACGTGGTGACAAGACCTGACGATTACAGGCCGACCGACCCCCATTTATTACAGCGAAATTTAGCCCTTAGGTCTCTTCAACCTTTCGATCGCGCCCCAGTATTGCAAGAAGCACATGTGATAGCCTGGCTTATTAGGGATGATAGACACTTGTAACGCCCCGGACGCACCCGCCGGTGGTCGTTACTCCTAGCGGGATCTAGACTGGCCCCACATATCAATACTAGTCTTTTCTGCGCACTTTGTCCTCACTCGGGCGCACCTGAGAGCAACTTCCCGGTCGGTCACCCATCCTGAAACTACTCCAAGCTGAGCATGCTTAACTTTGGAGTTCTATCCGAATGGGCTCCTGGAAAAGAAGGAATTCCTTATTGATATGAGTAGTCTATCATCTCTAATAAGCCAGGCTATCACATACACCCCCACTCAGAGGAACCGACGTCCTCGTCGGGCCACAGGAACGTTCCCTCCTGGCACAAACGTATGTGCATCCAGTCCGATACATGTGACATGCCGTGTGCCACGACGGGTCACAAACGTCATGAACAACATGACCGCGAAACTGTCCGCAAACATCCGTGTAACCGCGAGGGTCAGCTCTGATACCAACTTGTAACGCCCCGGACACACCCACCGGTGGTCGTTACTCCTGGCGGGATCTAGACTGGCCCCACATATCAATACTAGTCTTTTCTGCGCACTTTGTCCTCACTCGTGCGCACCCGGGAGCAACTTCCTCCCGGAAAAGAAAGAATTACTTATTGATATGAGTAGTCTATCATCCCTAATAAGCCAGGCTATCACAGCACACCCACCATGAAAATTTCTTAGAGAGTATCCTGCATGGCTCCAAAGGCGCTCCGAGCGGCTGCCGATGACGAGCAGTAGTTCACCATGCATGCTATGGTGGACACCCACAAAAGGTTCACGGATCTCTCGATGGTGTACACCAATAACCCGGTCTGGGTGGAGCTCTCCATCCACATCATGGAGCTATTGCTTGCTGAGGAGAAGTACAAGGTGGTCGGCTTAGTCCTTGAGTACACTCGCGCTCGTGCTGGGTCTCGTCCCAAGGTCGTCGTCACCCAGATGTGCGTGCGCAATGACGTCCTCTTATACCACTACTGCCAGGCCATAAGGCATTGCGAGCGTTTCGCCAGGTTTGTCAACAACCCCCACTACATGTTCGCTATGGTTGACATCACCAATGATGTAAAGGTGCTCAAGAATTCGGGCATCGCCTGCCAGAATCTTGTCGACTTCCAGGGCCAATACAAGACCCAGGGCAGAAAGAAGCATGAGAAGGACTCATTGGTTCACCTCGCCGAGGCCATCATCCACCCCTACTACAGAGACATGAAGGATTTCTACAATAAGGACAAGCGTGCCTGGCACTTGCCTTGGATGGAGAAACTCGACAAAGCTCATGTCGTGTACGCGGCCAAGGAGGCGTACGCGAGCTACAAGATGTACAGGCGGATCGTTGACATGAGGAAGTGCCTCCTTTCCCAAAACGGCCAGGGATCCAGCCGGAAGCAGAGCAATGGCAAGCGTCGTCACAACAAGAAGTAGCTGATTAGATGCTCGTTTCTCCTAGTTTAGTATGCATGAAATTACTTACTTTAGTGCGTGAAAATGTTTTGTGTGTAGTCACTTATGTAATTGTATGCTTGATTTGGTTATGCAATGTTGTTCTTATAAGTATATATGTTCATCTTCTGTAGACAGAGCGTGTAGATGTTGTGCGGATAGAGCAAATCACATCGCACATGGACTAAACAATTGAATCCGTCGGTGATGATTTCATCAATCGCTCACAATTGTATACCAGCAATCGTTTCCTCACAACACACACAACTTGTTAATAGGAATCGTCTGTGTTGTTATCTGTCTCCCCACATATTTCTGATTACTGGCCCGTTTGTCGCATATCACACACATCTCGTTAAGTTGAACCGTTTATGTTGTGTTGGCTGATCGCAAACAGTTCATCCGAGTGAACTGTATGCCATATATCGCACACACCTTGATCTGGCTGACTGTTTCTGTTGTGTTGCCTAGTCACAAATAGTTCATCCGAGTGAACTGTATGTTGTATATCGCACACACCTTCGTCCGTCTGTCCGTTTATGTTGTTATGCTCATCTCAAATAGTTCAATGGATTGAACCGTATGCCACTCATCACACATGCAACGATAATGTGAATTGTGTTTGATGTATCCGCTATCGCAAACATTTTGTATCTTTTTTGACGGTTTTATTACATCACCATTTGTGATTAATGCATCGCACATAGTTTTGTCGAAGGGTCTCTGACTGGATTGCCATGTTTGTATCATCCTGTAGTAGTGTTGGTTCTCCTACTGGATTGATACCCTTGGTTTCATATCTAAGGAAAATATTTACCGCTGCTATGCTGCATCATCCCCTCATCTTCGGGGAATTTACTGACATGGTTCATAAGTAGCACATGCCACCCAAAATAATTTTATCTCTTAATTTAAGCAAAAAAACCTCTGTCACCTCTACAAATGTAACACCCCATATGTGATACCTTCCTTTTATGGCAATATATGCAATGTTGACTTCATCAATTCCATTCTGGGCTCTTCCTTCATTTCAGGTTTATTTGTTTTGCGTGTGAGTGTGTGCATTTCATCCATGTCATGTTATCATGTGCATTGCATTGCATTCGTGTTGTCACTTGCACCCGGTCCCGCTCGTCTCTTCCCGTTGTCCGTTTCGAGTTCCGTCACTCACACACGTGCCCGTGGCAACTCCGAGTCCTTTTTTTCGTATGTGTCCGTGAAACATTCTCGGAATGAGGCGAGACTTGTTGTACGTTGTTGTTTTAGTACGTGTAGGCTGCCTGTCAAGTTTCATCGCGTTTGGAGGTCGTTTGATACTCCAACGGTTAACCTAGTGGGCTAAAAGCTCCTCTTCCTTTTGGCCCAAGACCCCTCCACAACAGCCCACTAACCCAGCACAACCACTCCCATCCTCTCGGTCGTCGGATCGTGATCGTGTGGGCGAAAACCGCTCCCCAATTGGACCTTCCTAGCTCCCAGAATCTATAAATTAGCCCCCACCCCCGAGATTCACGGGCAAAAACCCTAGAAAACCTCCACCCTCGCCGCCGGACACTTCCGGACCGCGTCGGACACGTCCGTCTGCCGGCCCGGACGAATCCGGTCTCGCCACGTGGCAGTCGCAGCCACTCCACCTCCGCACGCCACCGCTGGCCCGCGCGGCCCAACCGCCGTCCGCCGCTGACCCGACTCCGCGTGCCCCCACCTCCTCGCCGGGCCTCCGCCGCCTCAAACTCTGCCGCGCCACCGCGGGCCGTCGGCGCCCTCGCCGCCGCTCCTCGCCGGATCTCACTGCCGCCCCGACCGCGGGACCTCCACCGCCGCCGCCACGTGCGTCCGCCTCTGGCTCCGTCTGCCGCTCCGCCGGCCAGCTCGCCTCCGGCCGCCGCCAAGCACGCCACCGGCTGCAACCTCTCGCCGGCCCGGCGCCGGGCGGATCCGAACCCAGACCCGACCCGCTCCAGATCCGCCCCGACCAGCGCTGGACGTGTCCGCTCGCCATTGGACGCGTCCACCCGAAACCCCTTGAGGTTGTTTTTTTCACCAAGTCCCCAGATCTGCTAAATATGTTGCCTCCTTTAGCATGTGATAACTTTGTGCCCGGTGCTTCGTTTTACGCGTATGTGATGTCTACACACGCTTCTTCTCTTGTAGACTATGTTGGGCCTCCAAGCGCAGAGGTTTGTAGGACAGCAGCAATTTCCCTCAAGTGGTTGACCTAAGGTTTATCGAACTCAGGGAAGTAGAGGTTGAAGATGGTCTCTCTCAAGCAACCCTGCAACTAAGATACAAGAAGTCTCTTGTGTCCCCAACACACCTAATACACTTGTTAGATGTATAGGTGCACTAGTTCGGCGAATAGAGGTTAAATGGCAAGTGATATGGATGGCAAAACAAGGTAATATAAATATGTAATAAAAAGTGCAGCAAGCAAATAAGTAGTAAACGTGAGCACAAACGGTATTGCAATGGTGGAAACAAGGCCTAGGGTTCACACTTTCACTAGTGGCAACTCCCAACAACATTAACATAATCGAATCACATGATATTTCCCATAAAACATGCAATGGAGACGCACCCGGAGGTCATTCCTTCGTGGTCAAGAGAGGACGAGAATTATGTAGGGCTACAAAAGCACACCTCAAAGTTCGTAGTTCTCAATCTAAGGATTTCCCAATGTCACCGCGGCCATCCAAAGAGAGTCCCACAATCACCACAACATATCTAAAGGATAGTCAAAGACAAGCACCAAGAGACTCTCAATCTTCAATCAACACACAAGAGAGGAAATCACTCATGAAAATACTTTTCTAATCCATGTCCAATAGACCGCTGTCACCTTGGTCTCGGGGATTATACTAGATAAAGACAAGTGAGTACATCAATCCAATACATAGAGGAAGGGGAAATATCATGGGATCACCCTAGATTAACATAGCCTATGATCACAACGAAGATCACATCATGGGAGAGAGAATTGACCACATAGCTACTGGTAAGAACCTCAGCCCCGAGGAGGAACTACTCCCGCATCATGGAGGGAGGAAGCAACGTCGATGGAGATGAATCCGGGGGCACTTCCCCGTCCCGGCAGGGTGCCGGCACAGGAATTCTGGTCCCCCGAAGCTTGATGGCGATGGCGGCGGAGATCGGAATCGCGTGTGGAGAAATGGGGTCTGGAATCAGGGTTTCCGCGACACGGTGTAAATATATGCCAAAGGGGGGCATCAGAGGGGGTCAAGGGTGCCCAGGCGCCCCCCCGGCGCGGCCAGGGGGGCCGCGTGGGCAGGCCGCCTGGAGCCCATGTGGGTCCCCTCCGGCCCTACTTTGGCCGCATGGAAGCTTCCGGAACGCTGATTTTTTATATAATTTTTCTGGATTTTTTCTGGCAGTTCTCGTAATGTGAAAACCTGTAATACAAAAACAGCCGAAAACAGAAACTGGCACTGGGGTGCACTGAGTTAATAGGTTAGTCCAAATATGATCAAAAGTGTATGGAAGTGTATAAATAACATAGCAATATCACCGAAAAGAGGCATGGAGCAAGCAGAAATTATAGATACGTTTTGGCCATATCAACATCCCCAAGCTTAATTCCTGCTCGTCCTCGAGTAGGTAAATGATAACAAGAATAATTTGTGTGGTGACATGCTATTAACCATATAGGACTTTTTCATAGTCATATGACAAAAGCTTACTGAGACAATGAATCTATAGTAATTAAGTTGCCTCATGAGAAAATCACAAAGAACTGAAAGTTTTACAATATGATATTGAAACATCAAATAGATTTGTAATGAACATGATGTGCAAATATGATAAAGTGATATCTAGCTTGCCCCCTTTAGTGAAGCAAAACATAAATGCAGGGGCACCTCCAAGGTTTAAGTGATGACTAGATACAATGATTTCAAAATAAACGATATCACAATCATGCAAAAGACAATGCTACTTTGGGACAATGCACATTACACCCAGAATGACAATCATGCTCTCAGTAGTTGGTGCTTTTAAAAGAAGGTGGAGACTCTCGAACCGTGGCTTTTGTTGGCAAGGTTGAAAACCCGTAGTCGGAAACAAAGACAAATCATGTACCAGAGCTCTTGGTTTTAAAACAGAGGTAATAATTTTTTTAGATCATGCATGTTTCGTCAACGAATGCTAGCAGACAACTCAATCACATCTTGAGATGGACAAGTTTCGAGGAACGGCTCCCGAATGAGGACGATCACATCCTCTTAATCTCCTTTGTTTATCACTGCCAAAGTTTTCTGATTTCTCATGAACAAAGCGTGAAGGAGGGTTTGTTTGTTATATTATCTTTTTGAGCCGGGCGCACTCAATGCCAGTTCCTTCTCGTATTATGGGTTTGCACATTATACATGCAATCCCGGGGTGAAGCTTGTCCAACTTAAAAAGATCATGAATTAACTACTACTTCCTCATGAACTTAAAATAGAGGCACAAAATAGGAATGCTTTTTCTTTGAATAATTTCGAGATGGTACATGCAAGTCTCCGTTAGGAATGGCAGGTAAATACCATGTAGGAAGATATGGTGGACTCATATGGCATAACTGGATTAAAAGGATGTGGATGCACAAGCAGTCAGTCCGCTTAGTACAGGCGAAGGTTAGCAAAAGACGGGGAGCGACCAACTAAGAGAGCAATGACGATCATAATCATGCAGAGCGACAAAGCAACATTGAATCAGGCATGGAAGTTATATCGCTACTCAGAAACAAAAGATCATCAAGGCTTGACAGACTTTCTTTACAGTCTTAAATATGCGTGAGCATACGCCAAGTCAATCAAAATAAATTCTTTGAAGGAAGATATTACTAAACCATACCACATCATAGGCAAACAAATCATGTTGGTACTCCAATAACACATTGGGAACCCCCAGCTATTTGAGACTAACCATAAGAAAACATGAACTACTAAGCACCATTATGCACGTAGCATCTTTATCATAGACATATCAACCAATGCAACGGAAGCAAACTCTCTTAATAAGATAAACATGATAACTAAAGAGAGTTCAAGCAACCAACTAAACAAAAGCTCTTTAAAAAGATAAGCATGAAAGTTAAGAGCTAAGCATGATAGTAGCTATTAAAAGACAAAGAACACACACAGCAAAGATAGACATGCAAATTCTATGTTATGTTCTAGGTAGAAGTGGAGCGTGTTTCTCTCCCACATAAAGAAAGCTGAGTTCCAACTTGTTATGAAAAGCTAAAGAAAACTAAAAGGAAAACTAAAACAAGACGCTCCAAGCATAGCACATAACACATGAAGTGATTAAAATATAGTGGAACGAAGGACGAACTGATAATGTTGATGGAGAAGGGGATGCACGGGGGCATCCCCAAGCTTAGAAGCTTGAGTCTCCTTGAATATTTCTTGGGGGTGCATGGGGGCATCCCCAAGCTTGAGCGTTTGACACTCCTGAATCTTTTTATCATCTTCCCTCGCACACTTGAAAACTCCCTTCATACATAACTCATCATAATCTGATTAGCGAGGTTAGTACCCATAATAAAATAATTGTTCCTTGCTGGAAATAAAGATATTCTTGAAGTTCTACTGTTTCTCAAGATTGCCAAAAGGTTTTTGCAAAGAAAAAGCAAGCTCTAGGTTTGCAAAATGAAGGAAAGGCAAAACAGGACAGAATCTGTGAAAAACAGAACAGCAGGTAGTAAATGATTTTTCCGGGGAACTTCTGCAACTCTAATAAAAAAACTCAAAACAGACGCACGAAAGACAATTATATAGAGCACGCTGTCGAAAAAATTCAGACCAAAAAGATGATCTGGTGATTTTATACGAATTTTTCTATCCAAGGACAGAATCTGTTTCCTGGACAGCACATCACAACTTTTGAACATTCTTGCAATCAGAGGCTAAACTTGGCACAAAGCTGAAAAATAAAGATACAATGATGTTGCTACAGTAGTAACAAACATCAAGACCACTAAAAGTGAAAGTAAACATAACAAGGGTTGTCTCCCTAGAGCTCTTTCTTTATAGCCATAAAGATAGGCTTAAGACTTTAATGATGCTCTCGTAGGAATAAGAGCTGAAGAACAAAAGAGAGCATCAAGAAGCAAATACCAAACACATTTAAGCCTAACATGCTTCCTATGCATAGGAATATTGCAATAGAATAATTCATTGAAGCACAAAGCAACTAGCATAGGAAGGCAAAACAAGCATAACTTCAAAATATTCATCATAAAGAGAGGAAACTTATTATTATTAAGATATTTAGAACCAAGTCTCCCTCTCTCATTATAAATTTCAGTGGCATCATGGATGAACTCAACAATATAAGCATCACATAAAGCATTGTTACCATGATCCACATGCAAAAAGGTACTCTTACGCTCCACATAAGCATAATCTTTCTCATTGGTAATAGTGGGAGTAGGACTATCATAAACAACTTGAACACTATAGATTAATTGTGTATTAGGAGGGTGGTGTTCAACAAGGGAGTAATTCCCTCCATGATTATGACAAGTTTCATAAGGATAATTTCTCCTTATGTCATAGGTACCTTTATAATCACTATAGGTTGGAGTTATGACATCATCATAGTAGAGAAGAGCATTATCATTGCTAGCAACTATATTTGTAATCATGTTGTCTTTATTCTTACTAGCAAAAGAATTATCAATTATCACATCACTAGTGGGTAAAGGATTTGCAATCCTATCATCCCCAAGCTTAGAGCTTCCCATATCATCACTTTCAGAGTTGGTACCAAAAAGTTTTCAAGATCATAAGTAGCATTATCATCATTTTCCCATTCACAATAAGTAACATGCATATCATAATCAAAATCATCTTCAATAGTATCTATGTACGTATCATCAAGATGATAATTAAGGCAATAAACTTCACCTTATTCTTTAAACTTACAATCGTTAGGATAAAAGTTGATGGGAGGATATGCTCAGGCCAGGTTGATACCCATTCTTCTTCTTTCTTGCTCCTCTTCCTCCTCCTCTTCTTTTTCTTCTTCTTAACCTTAGGAGGGAGTGGTTGGAGATGAAGCTTCTCCACATATCCTGGTTTATCATTAGAAACAATAGGGGAAACTTGGGAGAAACTCTCCTTTTTATTAGCAGAAATATAAGAGACATTTTTATACTTTGGTAAAGTTCCCTCCTTTATAATCTTACCTATGTAATCATTTTCATGGCAATTAACAACACAATAGAGATGGCAATTTTGCAAAGTGTTTTTTTATTCCTATGGCATTATCATCCAGCCAAGAAGTCTTTTCTGATAACTCTTCACACATCAAAAATAACATAAGCTCATCATAAAGATCAGAGGTGATCATGTTATCACACAACCGGTTAACAGTTATGTTTTGAAAGTTCATGCATTGAAAATTAAAGTGACCCTCTATACGGCAAAGTTCACAAGTAAAAGGATAAAGGTCACACAATTCTCTAGCAATTTCATTTAAATCTCTGACCCAAGTGATTGTTCTTTCATGCTTATGCTGCTTACAATACTTCTCTTCTTCAATCATAGGCCTTTCACAAGGTCTATCCACTCCACAAAAATTAACATGCTTATATAAAACTTCATTTTTAGGAATTGGATCCTGCATGTTGCAATCATCATGAACAATTTCATTTTCTTTGCAAGTCTCTTTAAAAGGTTTATGATACTTGATCCAATCCTCCTTAGGCATATTAAGATGTGAAGCAAAAGATTTGAGGAAATCAACAAGGAGTTGAGAATCAAGCCCGAACTTAGCACTAAACTTATTAAAACTTGTAGTTTCAACAAAGGACTTAATGCAATCATACTCATAAATTATACCTGACTCTTTACCTTTGTCGATCTCCCAATCTTCAGTGTTGCGTTGAATTCTTTCAAGGAGTTCCCATTTAGCATCAATCTTTTTGTTTGTGAAAGAACCCATAGAGGAAGCGTCGAGCAAATCTTTATCCTGTCGAGAAAGCCTCGCATAGAAATTAGTAATAATCATATCTTTGGGGAGCCCATGGTTAGGACATTTTAGCATTAACGTTTTCAGTCTCCCCCAAGCTTGAGCTATGCTCTCTCCATCATGAGGATAAAAATTATAAACATAATTCCTATTCTCATGGACTTCATGAAGAGGATAAAACTTGGAGTAAAAGAGAGACTGGATCTCTTCCCACTCCAGCAGGTGAGAGTCATCTAGTAGCCTATACCATTCCAATGCTTTTCCTTTCAGTGACAAGGCAAATAATTTCCTCATGACAAACTCCTTTGATACACCTACAAGCTTAAATAATGAACATAGTTGTGACAGATATAGCAAGTGTTCAGCGGGATGTTTGTCTCCTGCATAACGATTAGCCAAAACATAATCGATAATACCAGCTGGTATTTTATAGGGCACAATTTCAGTAGGGGGAGGAGCAACCACCACAGGTGTGGGGCGTCTACCCGCAAGCAATGATCCAATAGCACGGTTTTCCATAAACATAACTAGTGAAATAAAAACAAGAAACAAAAAGATTTAATTGCAAGATCTAAAGATATACCTTCAAGCACTCACCTCCCCGGCAACGGCGCCAGAAATAGCTTGATGTCTACACACGCTTCTACTCTTGTAGACTATGTTGGGCCTCCAAGCGCAGAGGTTTGTAGGACAGCAGCAATTTCCCTCAAGTGGATGACCTAAGGTTTATCGAACTCAGGGAAGTAGAGGTTGAAGATGGTCTCTCTCAAGCAACCCTGCAACTAAGATACAAGAAGTCTCTTGTGTCCCCAACACACCTAATACACTTGTTAGATGTATAGGTGCACTAGTTCGGCGAAGAGAGGTTAAATGGCAAGTGATATGGATGGCAAAACAAGGTAATATAAATATGTAATAAAAAGTGCAGCAAGCAAACAAGTAGTAAACGTGAGCACAAACGGTATTGCAATGGTGGAAACAAGGCCTAGGGTTCATACTTTCACTAGTGGCAACTCCCAACAACATTAACATAATCGAATCACATGATATTTCCCATAAAACATGCAATGGAGACGCACCCGGAGGTCATTCCTTCGTGGTCAAGAGAGGACGAGAATTATGTAGGGCTACAAAAGCATAGCTCAAAGTTCGTAGTTCTCAATCTAAGGATTTCCCAATGTCACCGTGGACATCCAAAGAGAATCCCACAATCACCACAACATATCTAAAGGATAGTCAAAGACAAGCACCAAGAGACTCTCAATCTTCAATCAACACACAAGAGAGGAAAGCACTCATGAAAATACTTTTCTAATCCATGTCCAATAGACCGCTGTCACCTTGGTCTCGGGGATTATACTAGATAAAGACAAGTGAGTACATAAATCCAATACATAGAGGAAGGGGAAATATCATGGGATCACCCTAGATTAACATAGCCTATGATCACAACGAAGATCACATCATGGGAGAGAGAATTGACCACATAGCTACTGGTAAGAACCTCAGCCCCGAGGAGGAACTACTCCCGCATCATGGAGGGAGGAAGCAACGTCGATGGAGATGAATCCGGGGGCACTTCCCCGTCCCGGCAGGGTGCCGGCACAGGAATTCTGGTCCCCTGAAGCTTGATGGCGATGGCGGCGGAGATCGGAATCGCGTCTGGAGAAAAGGGGTCTGGAATCAGGGTTTCCGCGACACGGTGTAAATATATGCCAAAGGGGGGCATCAGAGGGGGTCTGGGGTGCCCAGGCGCCCCCCCGGCACGGCCAGGGGGGCGCGTGGGCAGGCCGCCTGGAGCCCCTGTGGGTCCCCTCCGGCCCTACTTTGGCCGCATGGAAGCTTCCGGAACGCTGATTTTTTATATAATTTTTCTGGATTTTTTCTGGGAGTTCTCGTAATGTGAAAACCTGAAATACAAAAACAGCCAAAAACAGAAACTGGCACTGGGGTGCACTGAGTTAATAGGTTAGTCCAAATATGATCAAAAGTGTATGGAAGTGTATAAATAACATAGCAATATCACCTAAAAGAGGCATGGAGCAAGCAGAAATTATAGATACGTTTTGGACGTATCAGTATGATATGTCGAAATGTTTGTCTCGTCGTGCTCTACATGTTAGTACCAGTTTCATGCATGTTAGAGATCATCTAGTTGACTCAATGTTTGTGGCAAGAGTGCATGTTGCTGAAACTGTTTCAGCACTTGTTGTCTGTGTAACTTTGTTGCCATGTTCATGAGCTAATAACTTTGTGCATGTCGGTCCGAATGGAGTGAATGATATGTCCAGATCTTCGTTGTGAAATGCTCTACATGATGGTTGATGTAGCATTCATGTTAGGTGTCATATTGCCATGTATATCTCTGTTGCAAAAGTGCATTTGGCTGATAAGTTTCTGAACTTGTTATGAGATGATGTTTTGCCTTGCGTGTGCTTATTTATCCATGTGTCATATGAGCTAAGTGTCAACATGAGTTTTGCTCTTGAGTATGTGCTCTACATGATAGATTCTTTTTCATGCCATGTTATGTCTTGATATGAGTGCAACAAGCTTTTTAACATGTCATCATGTTTATAAATTTCTTATAAGTGTGAATCTGGTAAATTTTATGCCATGTATCCATGATGCCACCGTCTTTGTTGTGCATGCTTAGAGTTGTCTAGTGGGTGCTCCTTGATGTATATGTTATGCTCTAGCTATCCATGCTCTTGTTTGCCATGATGCCATGTTGTAGCTAGTTATTATGAGGCCCTCAAGTTGCTATATAAAATTTATCTGTCAGCATGCCCAGATTTTGCTAAGTCTAGATAAACTTTTGCACTTTTGCCATGGTGTTTGGGACATGTTCTAGTATGTTGTAGAAGTAGCCATGTGGTTATTCTTGAAGAGCATGTTATGTAAGCTGTTGCCATGCCTTTTGCTTGCATGATGGCTTGCTGTAACTTGTTGTTTTCATGCTCTCAAGAGGCTATAAAATGTATCTGTTAACATGTTATCAACAAGTTCAGTTTTGCCACGAGTGTAGCTAGTGTTCTATGCATCCTATAAGCATGTTCTTGCTTTGAGTAGCTTATCAAATATGTCTTCTTGCTGTTGGTTACCTTAACTTGCCATGCTATGCTTTGAGTTGAGTTGCACAAGCTTGCAAACATACCTAGTCGTTATAATTCTGTCATGCCTTGTAATTTTCACTAAGTCTGAGAATTCTGTAAATTTATTGCAACTTGCCATGCTTGTTTAATTGTGTTACAGCAAGGTCTTGAGTGTGCTCTAAGTTCATGCTTGTTAAGTATCATGTCTATTTCACATCCATGTCATTTGTCTCCATGTTTGGGTGATGTAGCATAATTATTTCTTGCTCCAAAGTTGTCATGTTGCTGTTAACTACAGTTTTGCTTGAATCTTGTTTTGCTTGTCTTTTGCAAACTGTGTGTCCGTTTCCGGTGATCTTTATATCGATTTCAACCGAAATCTTCCCCTCTATCCAGTGCATTACTTGGTTTCCCAAGATGAGGCCTTTTCCATCATCTTCTCCTTAGGCTCAAGAGTATCCTCATGCATACGCACATCATACTTGCATCATGTTGATTGTGCATTGCACCATGTTTGATATTGTGTCGTTCTTGTGTTCTTGTGTTGGGTAGAGCTGGGAGCCAATTCGGAGTTCGAGGTTCCTACCGAGGCTGAGTTTTAGGAGCAAGGTTACGATCCCTCCGTGGAATCAATAGGCAAGATGACCATTCCCAGATATCACTTCTGTCTTTGCCTATGCTAGATGTCTCGCTCTTTTGATATTGCCTCGATGCCTAATCCTGATTGTCAGCCTCCTATTGTTGCCATGAAACTCTTTAACCACCCTCCTAGAAAACCGTTGTTTGGCTAAGTACGCATCGCTCAGCCCCTCTTATAGTGTTGTTAGTTGCAGGTGAAGATTTCAAGATTCTTGCCCCATGATGAAGTTATTGTTGGGATATCACAATATATAATCTGTTAAACTAAATCACCTATATATTGGTAATGGGTGGAAGGCTAAACCTCTTGCTTGGTGTTTTGTTCCACTCATGCCACCCTAGGAACCGATAAACTTGTGTTATGTTCCTTTATTTTGCGTCCCTAACACGGTTGGGGTTTATCGGCCCCCCTCGATAATTCGCTCAGTGCTAAAGCTTTTCCGACAAGGCCCAACATTGGTTTTACATTTGCCTAATAACTAAAACTTGCATAGGGCGTTGCAAACCCGAGGACTTAATTAACAACCCGGACCAGTGCTCCTCATGAGTGTTGGTCCAAACTGGGGGTTCTGCGGGGCCGCCTTGGGGAAACCCGAGGTATCTGGTATAACCTGTAGAATCGCCCATCCGGTCGTGGCCTGAGACGAGATACGCGCGGCTACTATCAGGGTGTCGGCACGGCGGGAGGTCTTGCCGGATTAGTTTTACCTTTGTCGAAATATCTTGAGCACGGGATTCCGAGAATACTCGGGTCTTCCCACTTTGGAGTTGCGACTCCGCAGATCGTGAGCTTGTGATGGGCTAAGTTGGGACACCCCTGCAGGGTTTTGATCTTTCGAAAGCCGTGCCCGCGGTTATGTGGTAGATGGGAATTTGTTAATATCCGGTTGTAGATAACTTGACACCTTATTCATGAATACACTACCTGCGTGAGTAACCGTGACGGTATCTTTCCGAAGGGCTTCGGGAAGTGAACACGGTGGGGTTATGTTTGATCGTGAGTAGTTAGGATCACTTCTTGATCAACTTGGCGATCGTTAGCACTTGTTCTCTTCTCGCTCTAAACTCGTAAGCTAGTGCTTAGTGCTTGCTGCAACCTTTGTTTACAACCTTTCCGCACCTAAGGCTTTGATAGTCTTGCTACCCGGGAACGGGATTGCTGAGTCCTCTATGGCTCACAGATTCATCACACACCAGATGCACGTACCGTTGAGAACTATACAGGAGTTGGTTCAGAGTTGTACTGGGAGTTCGATGAAGAGCGTGGGCGATACTATGTGTCTTATCCCGACGATCAGTAGTGGCTCTTACTAGGATCATCCGGGCTTGTGTTATTTATGGTATCTTTTCGTTTGGATTTCATCCGTAGTCGGACTCTGATGTTATTTGGATGATGTATGTTAATGTATTTCATTTTGTGACGTGGCGAGTGTAAGCCAACTATCATTTTACATTTTCATCCCTGTTTTTACATGAGTAGTGCAAAGATACCATATTTGAGATCATTCTAGTATGCGTTTATGTCCTTAAGTCGTGCCTCGACACGTGGGGGACATAGCCGCATACTGGGCATTACAAGTTGGTATAAAAGCCTTCTCCGACCTAGGAGCCCCCTGATTGATCGAATCATTGACGGTTGAGTCTAGGCACACACATAAAAATGTTTTGAGTCCTATATATATATATATCTGAGAGTAGGATTTTTTTACTCCTCACTCCTTCATCGCTTTGGTGAGGACTCCTGACGTTGTTCTATTTCTTCTACTCTCAAAAATTCACTAAATTTTTGTTAGGATCACGCGAGTATTGTTTGGATTGTTCCGATATCTTTGTGACGAGAACATTGTTGTCGATGCCTCCTGTCATTTAGGGGTTGTGGCAGTGTCCCGGGGAGTTGAGCTCCGAGGTGTTGTCGTCACAAATGTATCGTAGCGGTTCTAGAATATTTAAGACGGCCGGCATCGAAAACTCTTCGATGCGGTTAGTGGTGAGATAACCCCGACGTCACCCAGTACTGGCAAGATAGTTCGGGAGTATTACCATACCTAGTATAGCGGATGCGTTTCGAAGGTCCGAGGTAAACAGTTTCCGAGGATGACTGGTTATGTGTTGACAGATGGATACAGCTGGATGTAGGTTCAGAGTGGAGTGCGCAGTGCTTCCCCTGTATCCCCAACACCCGATTGCATAACCGGAAAGCTTCGGAAATTAATAGGTGGGTTTTTTCAAGTAGCTCGTAGGCATTCTTCCAATGAGTGCATGGTATGAGGTTTGGGGTTCAACATCGAGTGAAGAGGTTTCATGGGCGTTGTTCCAATTGGGAGTTGCATCTTAAAGGGTCCTTGGCTATGCTGATCCGGGGATTGCAACACCCTTTGTAACATGTTCCGTGGGCATTCAGCATGAACATGTGGGACGAAGCTTCTATCATGTATTTGTTCCATCTGCACCTTGTTGTTTTTTATTTACCTTTTGTTCTCCCAAGTGGCTTCTCGAGAAGATTGTTGTACCATTAAACTGTGGAATTCATTCGTTCATTTTGTTCGAATGTTCTTGTGAAGACGTATGTTGCAATTTCTAGCCGTTGGTTCAGCTTATATATTTTCCATCAATGGCTAACGGTAGTCATCATATTCAGGATGGCTCCCAAGAGGGTTCCCAACCCTAACCAAGAGGGTGAGGAAGAGCGTCCTCCTTCCCCTCCTCCTCCGTCTGAGGCATAGAGAGCAATTATGCAAGCAACCAACCAGAACACTCAGATGCTCATGCAGATGATGCAGAACTTTCAAGCCAACCAAGCAAATCAAGGCAATCATGGGAACCAAGGCCAAGGCAATCTGTTCAATCAACCTCACTTTGCGACACTAAACCAATTCCTGGCAACCCAACCGAAGTCTTTCAGTTGCTGTGTGGACCCGCTAGATGCTGAAGACTGGATCACAGACATCAAAAAGCACTTTGAATGCAGTAACGTGAGACCTGAGGATTATGTCAAGTTTGCCACTTTCCAACTCAAAGATCAAGCTGTTGATTGGTGGCAACAGTACAAAGATTCCAGAGGTGATCGTGAGATCTCGTGGACTGAATTCTGCAAAGATTTCCGCTCTCACCACATTCCAACCAGTGTCATTGAAGGCATGTGTGAGCATTCCGCAACCTGAAGCAAGGCACCATGTCCGTCTGTCAATACAATGTCAAGTTCCAGAACCTTGTCCGTTATGCGAAGCAAGACATCCCCGATGCCAAGAGCAAGATATATCAGTTCCGAGGTGGTCTGAAAGATGAACTCCAACTAGCTCTCACCTTGTTCGAGCCGGATGAATTTGACCAATTCTACAATATGGCTCTCAAGCAAGAGGCAGCTCAGCTCAAGAGTGAAGCTTCCAAAAAGAGGATCAGAAATGTTGTTCACTCCTCTTCTTCTCAAGTGGTTGCCAAGCAGCAGAAGTTCTGGTTACCGCCTCCTCCAGTGCTCCGTCCTCCAAACAACAACAAGCACTCAGGTGTCCGTGGTTTCTCCCACCCACCCAACCCAAGCAATCAGTCCAAGCCTCAGTTTCAAGCTTCAAGATCAAGTGGTCCTTATCACCGGCCTCTCTCAGAAGTTACTTGCAACAAGTGTGGCCAGAAGGGTCACTATGCAAACAAGTGTACTCAAAGGCGCCTTCCGTCTCCTCCACCTGTCAGCAATGTTATTGTCAAGCAAAATCCCAAGGTTGCAAGAGTGAATCTGATGAATGTAGCTCAAGTAGAGAATTCTTCAGATGTGATACTTGGTAATCTTCTAGTTAACCTTAAACCTGCTAAAGTTTTGTTTGATTCTGGTGCATCACATTCCTTCATGTCATGTCCATTTGCATCCAAGCACAATGTGGGCACAGTGGCTTTACCAAGGGAATTATTAATTACTTCTCCGGGGAAACAAATGCATTCTAGCTTGTATGCTCCGGACATATCTATTCACATGGGTGATTACAGTTTTCTGGTTTCTCCGGTTATTCTCGGCAACTCCGACATTGATCTTATTCTTGGGATGGATTGGCTTTCCAAGCATGATGCTAACATCGATTGTGCAAATAAGGAAGTCAAGCTTACTCATCCTGACGAAGACATGATTATCTTCGCCTCTCGAGATAACACAATCAGGCTATTCTCTCTCAATGACAAGGGCGAGATTAATGCCATTTCTCAGATTCCGATGGTTAATGAATATGAGGATGTTTTCCCTGAAGAGCTTCCAGGCATGCCTCCCCATCGTCAAGTTGAATTCGTCATTGAACTTGAACCCGGTACCGAGCCAGCATGTTGGCGTCCGTACAAGCTTTCTCCTGATGAGTTGAAGGAGCTGAAGAAACAACTCGATGAGCAAGAACATATGGGTCTAATCAGGCCTAGTACTTCTCCTTGGGGCTGTGGTGTTCTATTTGTCAAGAAGAAGGATGGCATAGAACGCCTTTGCGTTGATTACCGGCCATTAAACAAGAAGACAATAAAGAATAAGTTCCCGCTCCCCAATATCAATGAATTGTTCGAGCAGATCAAAGGAGCAAAGGTGTTCTCGAAGCTCGATCTCCGGATGGGTTACCATCAGATTCGTATCCATGAAGAGGATATTCACAAGACCGCATTCAGAACAAGCTATGGCTCCTATGAATACATGGTCATGTCTTTCGGCCTTGCAAATGCTCCACCCACTTTCTCTCGGATGATGCACTTCATTTTCAGCCCCTACACCAATGAATTTGTTCTCGTCTATCTGGATGATATCTTGGTATTCTCCAAGAATGAAGAAGACCATGCCAAGCACCTCCGTTTGGTCCTTGACAGGCTCCGTGAACACAAGTTCTATGTGAAGTTCTCTAAATGTGAATTATGGCTGGATAAAGTCCTATATCTTGGCCATATCATCTTTGCCGAGGGCATTTCTGTGAACCCCGAGAAGGTTGAAGCTATTGTCAACTGGGAACCTCCGCAGAATGTCAAGCAACTCTGAAGCTTCCTTGGTCTCGCTAGCTATTGCAGAAGGTTCGTTGAGAACTTCTCCAAGATTGCCAAGCCTCTTTCCAACCTGTTGCAGAAGAATGTCAAGTATTCGTGGACTCCTGATTGTTATGTGGCATTCAATACCCTCAAACAGAAGCTCATTTCTGCTCCGGCTCTTACTCCTCCGGATGAGTCCAAGCCTTATGAAGTCTTTTGTGATGCTTCATTGCAAGGTCTTGGTGGTGTTCTCATGCAAGACAAGAAGATTGTGGCATACACTTCACGTCAGCTGAAACCAAATGAGAAGAATTACCCCACACATGATCTCGAGCTAGCAGCAGTTGTACATGCCTTAATCACGTGGAGACACCTTCTGTTGGGCAGAAAAGTCGACATCTTCACCGATCACAAGAGGTTGAAGTACATCTTCACGCAGCCAAACCTTAACCTTCGCCAGACTCGTTGGGTTGAGATGATTCAAGAGTATGATCCAAGCATTGAGTACACACCTGGCAAGGCCAATGTCATTGCAGATGCCTTGAGCAGAAAGGCGTATTGCAACAATCTCCTTCTCAAACCGTTCCAGCCTGAACTTTGTGAATCATTCAGGAAGCTCAACCTCCAAGTTGTTCCGCAAGGCTTTCTTGCAAACCTTCAAGTTGCTCCTACCTTGGAAGATCAAATCCGTGAGGCCCAACTCAGTGATGCCATGGTACAGAAAGTGAAACATGGTATTGCTAAGGGTACTCCCAAGTACAAGTGCTATCGCGTTGATGAGAAAGACACCTTGTTCTTTGAGGACAGAATTGTGGTTCCCAAGGGTGATCTCAGGAAGCTCATAATGAATGAAGCACATGACTCCCTCCTCTCGATTCATCCCGGAAGTTCCAAGATGTATCAAGACCTCAAGCAATCGTATTGGTGGACTCGCATGAAAAGGGAGATTGCCCAATTCGTGAATGAATGTGATGTCTGCAGAAGAGTGAAGGCAGAGCATCAACATCCAGCCGGTCTCCTTCAACCTCTACCTATTCCCGAGTGGAAATTCGATCACATTGAGATGGATTTCGTCACCGGTTTTCCCAAGTCCAAGAAGGGAAATGATGTTATCTTTGTGGTTATTGACAAGCTAACTAAAGTAGCACATTTTCTTCTAGTCAAAGAATCCATCAACGTAGCTCAGCTGGCAGAGTTGTACATCTCCAGAATTGTTTCTGTGCATGGCATTCCTCAAGTGATCTCTTCAGACCGTGGAATCTTGTTCACATCCAAGTTATGGGATTCTTTTCAGTCAGCCATGGGCACAAAAATTCGCTTCAGCACTGCGTTACACCCTCAGACTAGTGGTCAAGTCGAAAGAGTGAACCAGATCCTCGAAGATATGCTAAGAGCTTGTGTCATCTCCTTCAGTATGAAATGAGAAGATTGCCTCCCATTTGCCGAATTCTCCTACAACAACAGCTTCCAAGCTAGTGCCGGCAAAGCTCCTTTTGAAATCCTCTATGGCAGAAAGTGTCGTACCCCTCTCAACTGGTCCGAGATTGGTGAACGTCAACTCCTTGGAAATGATTTGATCTCAGAAGCCGAAGAAATGTGCAAAGTCATACGTGAGAATCTCAAGGCCGCGCAATCGCGTCAAAAGAGCTACTATGACAGCAAGCATCGTGACTTGGCTTTCGACATTGGAGACCATGTCTATCTCCGTGTTTCTCCCATGAAGGGCACTCAGAGGTTCAGTATCAAGGGCAAGCTTGATCCAACATATGTGGGCCCTTTCAAGATTCTTGGCAAGAGAGGCGATCTAGCCTACCAACTCGAGCTTTCCTCCAACTTTGCAAATGTTCATGATGTGTTTCACGTGTCTCAACTCCGTAAGTGATTCAAGATGCCTGAACGCACCATTCCGTTCGAAGATATTGATCTTCAACAAGACTTGCCTTATCATGAGCACCCTGTTGCTACTCTTGAAGAAACTGAGCGCAAGACCCGCAACAAGTCCATCAAATTCCTGAAAGTGAAGTGGTCACACCATACCGACCGAGAAGCTACATGGGAACGAGAAGATCACCTTAGTTCCGAGTATCCCTCCTTCTTCCAGTCCTAGATCTCGGTACGAGATCTTCTTGTAGTGGAGGAGAGTTTGTAACACCCCATATGTGATACCTTCCTTTAATGGCAATATATGCAACGTTGACTTCATCAATTCCATTCTGGGCTCTTCCTTCATTTCGGGTTTCTTTGTTTTGCATGTGCGTGTGTGCATTTCATCCATGTCATGTTATCATGTGCATTGCATTGCATTCGTGTTGTCACTTGCACCCGGTCCCGCTCGTCTCTTCCCATTGTCCGTTTCGAGTTCCGTCACTCACACACGCGCCCGTGGCAACTCCGAGTCCTTTTTTTCGTATGTGTCCGTGAAACATTCTCGGAATGAGGCGAGACTTCTCGTACGTTGTTATTTTAGTACGTGTAGGTCGCCTATCAAGTTTCATCGCGTTTGGAGGTCATTTGATACTCCAACGGTTAACCTAGTGGGCTAAAAGCTCCTCTTCCTTTTGGCCCAAGACCCCTCCACAACGTCCCACTAACCCAGCACAACCACTCCCATCCTCTCGGTCGTCGGATCGTGATCGTGTGGGCGAAAACCGCTCCCCATTTGGACCTTCCTAGCTCCCAGAATCTATAAATTAGCCCCCCACCCCCGAGATTCACGAGCAAAAACCCTAGAAAACCTCCTCCCTCACCGCTGGACACGTCCGGACCGCGCCGGACACGTCCGTCCGCCGGCCCGGACGAATCCGGTCTCGCCACGTGGCAGTCGCAGCTACTCCACCTCCGCGCGCCGCCGCCGGCCCGCGCGGCCCGCGCTCAGCCCCCGCGGCCCAACCTACGGCTGCCGCTCGCCCGACTCCGCCCCCGCCTCCTCGCCGGGCCTCCGTCGCCTCAAACTCCGTCGCGCGACCGCGGGCCGCCGGCGCCCTCGCCGCCGCTCCTCGCCGGATCTCACCGCCGCCCCGGCCGCGGGACCTCCACCGCCGCCGCCACGTGCGTCCGCCTCCGGCTCCGTCCGTCGCTCCGCCGGTCGCCGCCAAGCGCGCCGCCGGCTGCAATCTCTCGTCGGCCCGGCGCCGGGCGGATCCGAACCCCGTCGCCCGACCCGCTCCAGATCTGTCCCGACCAGCGCCGGACATGTCCGCTCGCCATTGGACGCGTCCGCCCGAAACCCCTTGAGGTTTTTTTTTTCACCAAGTCCCCAGATCTGCGAAATATGTTGCCTCCTTTAGCATGTGATAACTTTGTGATTGATGCTTCGTTTTGCGCGTATGATATGTCGAAATGTTCGTCTCGTCGTGCTCTACATGTTAGTACCAGTTTCATGCATGTTAGAGGTCATCTAGTTGACTCAATCTTCGTGGCAAGAGTGCATGTTGCTGAAACAGTTTCAGTACTTGTTGTCTATGTAAATTTGTTGCCATGTTCATGATCTAATAACTTTGTGCATGTTGGTCCGAGTGGAGTGAATGATATGTCCAGATCTTCGTTGTGAAATGCTCTACATGATGGTTGTTGTAGCATTCATGTTAGGTGTCATATTGCCATGTATATATGTGTTGCAAAAGTGCATTTGGCTGATAAGTTTCTGAACTTGTTATGAGATGATGTTTTGCCTTGCTTGTGCTTATTTATCAATGTGTCATATGAGCTAGGTGTCAACATGAGTTTTGCTCTTGAGTATGTGCTCTACATGATAGATTCTTTTTCATTCCATGTTATGTCTTGATATGAGTGCAACAAGCTTGTTAACATGTCATCATGTTTATAAATTTCTACTAAGTGTGAATCTGGTAAATTTTATGCCATGTATCCATGATGCCACCGTCTTTGTTGTGCATGTTTAGAGTTGTCTAGTGGGTGCTCCTTGATGTATATGTTATGCTCTAGCTATCCATGCTCTTGTTTGCCATCATGCCATGTTGTAGCTAGTTGTTATGAGGCCCTCAAGTTGCTATAAAATTTATCTGTCAGCTTGCCCAGATTTTGCTAAGTCTGGATAAACTTTTGCACTTTTGTCATGGTGTTTGGGACATGTTCTAGTATGTTGTAGAAGTAACCATGTGGTTATTCTTGAAGGGCATGTTATGTATGTTGTTGCCATGCCTTTTGCTTGCATGATGGCTTGCTGTAACTTGTTGTTTTCATGCTCTCTAGAGGCTATAAAATGTATCTGTCAGCATGTTATCAACAAGTTCAGTTTTTCCACGAGTGTAGCTAGTGTTCTATGCATCCTATAAGCATGTTCTTGCTTTGAGTAGCTTATCAAATATGTCTTCTTGATGTTGGTTACCTTAAATTGCCATGCTATGCTTTGAGTTGAGTTGCACAAGCTTGTAAACATGCCAATTCATTGTAATTCTGCCATGCCTTGTAATTTTCACTAAGTCTGAGAATTCTGTAAATTTATTGCAACTTGCCATGCTTGTTTAATTGTCTTCCAGCAAGGTTTTGAGTGTGCTCTAAGTTCATGCTTGTTAAGTATCGTGTCTATTTCACATCCATGTCCTTTGTCTCCATGTTTGGGTGTTTTAGCACAATTATTTCTTGCTCCAAAGTTGTCATGTTGCTGTAAACTGCAGTTTTGCTTGAATCTTGTTTTGCTTGTCTTTTGCAAACCGTGCATCCGTTTCCGGTGATCTTTTTATTGATTTCAACCGAAATCTTCCCCTCTATCCAGTGGATTACTTGGTTTCCTAAGATGGGGCCTTTTCCATCATCTTCTCCTTAGGCTCAAGAGTATCCTCATGCATACGCACATCATACTTGCATCATGTTGATTGTGCATTGCACCATGTTGATATTTTGCCGTTGTTGTGTTCTTGTGTTGGGTAGAGCCGGGAGCCGATTCGAAGTTCGAGGTTCCTACCGAGGCTAAGTTTGAGGAGCAAGGTTACGATCCCTCCGTGGAATCAACAGGCAAGATGACCATTCCCAGATATCACTTCTATCTTTGCCTATGCTAGATGTCTCGCTCTTTAGATATTGCCTCGATGCCTATTCCTAATTGTCAGCCTCCTATTATTGCCATGAAACTCTTTAACCACCCTCCTAGCAAATCGTTGTTTGGTTAAGTACGCATCGCTCAGCCCCTCTTATAGCGTTGTTAGTTGCAGGTGAAGATTTGAAGATTCTTGCACCGTGATGAAGTTATTGTTGGGATATCACAATATATAATATGCTAAACTAAATCACCTATATATTGGTAATGGGTGGAAGGCTAAGCCTCTTGCTTGGTGTTTTGTTCCACTCATGCCACCCTAGGAACCTATAAACTGGTGTTATGTTCCTTGATTTTGCGTCCCTAACACGGTTGGGGTTTATCGGCCCCCCTCGATAATTCGCTCAGTGCTAAAGCTTTTCCAGCAAGGCCCAACATTGGTTTTACATTTGCCTAATAACTAAAACTTGCATAGGGCGTTGCAAACCCGAGGACTTAATTAACAACCCGGGCCAGTGCTCCTCATGAGTGTTGGTCCAAACTGGGGGTTCTGCGGGGCCGCCTTGGGGAAACCCGAGGTATCTGGTATAACCTATAGAATCTCCCATCCGGTCGTGGCCTAAGACGAGATACGCGCGGCTACTATCAGGGTGTCGGCACGCCGGGAGGTCTTGCTGGATTAGTTTTACATTTGTCGAAATATCTTTAGCACGGGATTCCGAGAATACTCGGGTCTTCCCACTTTGGAGTTGCGACTCCGCAGATCGTGAACTTGTGATGGGCTAAATTGGGACACCCCTGCAGGGTTTTGATCTTTCGAAAGCCGTGCCCGCGGTTATGTGGCAGATGGGAATTTGTTAATATCCGGTTGTAGATAACTTGACACCTTATTCATGAATACACTACCTGCGTGAGTAACCGTGACAGTCTCTTTCCGAAGGGCTTCGGGAAGTGAACACGGTGGGGTTATGTTTGATCGTGAGTAGTTAGGATCACTTCTTGATCAACTTGGCGATCGTTGGCACTTGTTCTCTTCTCGCTCTAAACTCGTAAGCTAGTGCTTAGTGCTTGCTGCAACCTTTGTTTACAACCTTTCCGCACCTAAGGCTTTGATAGTCTTGCTACCCGGGAACGGGATTGCGGAGTCCTCTGTGGCTCACAGATTCATCACACACTAGATGAAGGTACCGTTGACAACTATACAGGAGTTGGTTCAGAGTTGTACTGGGAGTTCGATGAAGAGCGTGGGCGATACTATCTGTCTTATCCCGACGATCAGTAGTGGCTCTTACTAGGATGATCCGGGCTTGTGTTATTTATGGTATATTTTCGTTTGGATTTCGTCCGTAGTCGGACTCTGATGTTATTTGGATGATGTATGTTAATGTATTTCATTGTGTGACGTGGCGAGTGTAAGCCAACTATCATTTTACACTTTCAATCATGTTTTTACATGAGTTGTGGAAAGATACCATACTTGAGATCATTCTAGTATGTGTTTATGTCCTTAAGTCGTGCCTCGACACGTGGGGGACATAGCCGCATACTGGGCATTACAACAAATCTCTTTTTCCCTCTGTGAAGGGCCTATCTATTTACTTTTATGCAAAAAAAATGTTGAGTATCCATCCTCTCTTATAAAGCACCAACTAGGAAGCACTATTATCATACTTGAGCATTGGATGTAGCTAATATTTGGTTGTGTTTCATGAATGGAACAATGAATGAGCATAATGGGCTAGGGATAGCTTTCTTTAGTGTTGATATTTTCAAAGACATGGTTGCTTGTTGATATGCTTGAGTATTAAAGCCTTCATGTAAAATTATATACTATTGCTTTGAATCATCTACAAAAGTCCAAATGTCCATGCTACAAAGAAAAGAATATGATGCATCTGTTAGGCAGCATTCCACCTTTTTTGTTTTTATCATTTACCTAATCGAGGACAAGCAGGAATTAAGCTTGGGGATGTTGATACATATCCAACGTATTTATATTTTTTTATTGTTCCATGTTGTTATATTATCAATCTTGGATGTTTTACATACATTTTCTAGAAACTTTGTATCATTTTTTGGGACTAACCTATTGACATAGTGCAGAGTGCCAGTTGCTGTTTTTTTGCTTGTTTTTTACGTTGCAGAATATCAATATCAAACGGAGTGCAAATGCAACAAAACTTTTTGGAGATTTTTTTCTGCCCAGAAGAGACCCATGGAGCCCTGGAGGTGCACCAGAGGGGCCCCGTGGGCCCACAAAACACCAGAGCACATCAGGAGGCCTAGGCGCACCTTGATGGGTAGTGGGGCCCATAGGAACCCCCTCCACTGACTTCCAGCTCTATAAATACCCAAATATTCCAGAAACCCTAGGGGACTCAATGAAAATTTGTTTCATTCATCAAAAGTTCCAGAACCATGAGATCTAATCGAGAGGCCCTTTCCGGCACTCCGCTGGAGAGGAACACGGTCACAGGGGGTTCATCATCCTCATTGGTTCTCCTCCGATGATGCGTGAGTAGTTTACCATAGACATATGGGTTCGTAGTTAGTAGCTAGATGGCTTCTTCTCTCTTTTTAATCTTCAATACAATGTTCTCTTCGGAGATCTATTTGATGTAATTCTTTTTGCAATGTGTTTTTTGGGATACCATGGATTGTGAGTCTATGATCAAATCTATTCATATCCATACATGATTATTATATCCTCGTATTTCTTCCTCGATATTTCGGTTTTGTTTGGACAACTTGATTGATTTATCTTGCAATGGGAAGAGGTGATTTGTAATGGGTTCGATCTTGCGGTGCTCAATCTCAATGACAGAAGGAGACATGACACGCATGTATCATTGTTATTAAGGATAAAAATATGGGGTCTATTCCTACATGAATATATCTTGTCTACATCATGTCATCGTTCTTAAAGCATTACTCCATTTCTCCATGAACTTAATACACCAGATGCATGCTGGATAACGGTCGATGTGTGGAATTATAGTAGTAGATGTAGGTAAGAGTCGGTCTACTAATCTTGGATGTGATGCCTATATACATGACCATTGTCTTGGATATAGTGATAATTATTTTCTCTTCTATCAATTTCCCAACAGTAATTTATTTACCCACCGTATGCTATTTTCTCGAGAGAAGCCATTAATGAAATCTACGGCCCCGGGGTCTATTTTCCTATCATATATTTTTAGATCTTTTTTGCCAAAAATCCAAAAACACTTGTTGCGGTTTATTTGCCTTTATTTTATTTGCATCTATCAATCTATCTATTTATCTTACCTTTGAGGGTTTGACAACCCCTCTAATGCGTTGGGTTGCGAGGTTTTGTTGTTTGTGTGTAGGTGCTATTTACTTAGTGTTGCTTGGTTCTCCTACAGGATTGATAACCTTGGTTTCATAACTCAGGGAAATACTTACCGTTGTTGTGATGCATCATCCCCTCCTCTTTGGGGAATTTACCAACATGGATCACAAGTAGCAATCATAAACGTAGCACAACGGAATACCGACTACGACGGTAATGCCAGCACAAACGAGTAGCAAGGATGGATCGTTAGGGATACTCGATATATCACAAACAATTGTGTGAATAATGGTGTTTGGGATACACATCGGCAATGCATATGCTTTGTTTTTTACAATGTACGCATTCCTACTCCCTATCCCCGACGGTTTTTGGGTCGTGTGGAAAGGACCCCCCCCCCTATCGCCCACACTCACTAGGAGACGGTTTAAAATACCGTCGCAGAAAGGGGTTAAAACTATTTGTATAACAACTCATTGTACCAGTGTCCGCCACGCCATCAGCAACACGATTGGTGAGAAACACCTTCGTGCTCCTCCCATCCTACTCACCAGTTCACATACTGCCATCCATGAAAGCCATTTTCTTGTAATCTAGATTTTGATCCAACTGAAAGTTCAGGAGTTCTTTGGGGGACTGCTCATAGATGGAGAGAGAGAGAGGGAGAGAGGGAGGCGTGCAGGATTTGGGGTGGGGCGGGGGCAATTTTCAAAAACTTCAATAGTTCAAGTGCATAAGAAAACATAATTCCACTCTGTAAAAACAACAATAGACGCAGAAAGTTCAGTTTTGCTATATACAATTGGTAATGTAGATTTGTTATTTTGTGGTTTAGATTTCATCGGTAAACTATGCAAAAAAATTAAAAGTACTCAAGTCCAACTTGCAAACCAGTAGCTGTCCTATAGTGCAATATGTGTCAAATTAAAAAAAAATAGCAAACCCTACTTGAAGCAAATTTGCATCTGGTTGTTTATTTCGTAGCTCATCGTTTTTAATATAAGCCAGTGCTTCTATTCTAATCTAGTTGTTTATTTTGTAGCTCGCTTTTTCTAATATAATGTTAAAAGTCCACTAGATGAAAAAATTATCTGTGTTAGCTAGATCAGTACTAGTGCTCATCAATACGGCAAGTAGCAGTATTAATCAGTATGACTTACAGAGGTACTAGTACGAATTAGTACTATTCTTAATTTTAAAGACAAGCAGTTAAAGATACAAGTTGTAGTTCCAGGGCAACCTGTCTCAGACCCTTTTCAGGTTGAGGAAATAAATGTTTGGTATTCTTATATACTTGCACCAGTTCAGACTCGCAGATACAATAAGTTGAGAGAAACCCCATACAAAAGTTCAAAGTTGAGAAACATAGGCTCTTTGTTTCAATGTTCGCTAGTGTATGCGGATTGGGTTTGCATGCATTTCATAGTTGGATGTCTACCAATCTCTATAAATCCTTGGAAGCAGTGTTTGCATTACTAGTCCAACCATATTACGTAAAACTGAATGGACCTAGCCAGTCCAATCCTTGTGCAAAAAAGTAGTTAAAAAGGTCAAACTGACATTTGCTTCATAATGTCACACAAAAAATATATTCATTTGTATTTTTCTTTTTCATGTTGAATTATTTGAAGTAAAACAAAAATAGCTCACTTTTGTGACTTTCATCATTTCAAAATTTACATGCCTCATGTTCGAACTTTCAATTTGTTTAAAACTGAACTGATGGTGCTCTTGTTTCAGGGCCGGGGGAGGAGGCAGACCTTCTAGGCGCATGATGGAAAAAATTGCAAGTTCTTGTTTAGATGTTCAGGATACCCTTCTATCATTTCATTTATGTTCATGATAGAAGGTGCATGATGGGAAATTGTGTATTGTATAGTTCTTGTTTAGATGTTGTGCAGGTTAAAAAATTGTTGATTTTGCCACTGCAGAGAACACATTGGTTGCATTGTTTTTCGAGTGTGAGGTCCCTAGGTATGTTTGGAGTATTGTTATTGTTGCTCTGCATGCGAATGAATTAGCTTGTCCTGCTAAGATAAGGATGTATGTGTCCGGGTCTTGAACTTTAAGAGGCCACGGGAGATGAATGATTTCTGTCATATGAAAGGAAAAATGGTTTGAACTAATAATACTGATTAGTACGAGTTAAAAACGACGGTCAACTCAGAATAAAAGAAATGGTTAGTTTGAATTAAAAAAAACACCCATATAAATTCAAAATGGTATAAGTTCAAACAAAAAGAAACCCCACGGAAATTCAAATGGTACATGTACAAGTCGTAAAATGAGAGAAGTCCATAACATCATTGCAAAAAAATGTTGAGTAAAAAAAAGAAACATGCAAAACATTTTATTTTAAAAAATAGCATTCAGTTCAACGATATAAACCATGTAAGGTCACGGACGATGATATCGTGAACTGTTGAAAAGTTATGAGGAGAACCTTATGAGAAAAACAAAGTAAAAGTCGAGTGTGAAAATGCACTCAGCACAAACCCATAGGGAGATTAGTTTGAGTACTCTCTTTTCATAATGGAAAAGGCAACACGACCGGTTTCACCGTATTCAAAATTACTCTGCGAAAAATACCTCACTACGCACACACACACACATATATTAGTACAATTACTCGGGTTTTTCTGTTGGAAAAACAACATGATGAGTTTACTGTATTCCAAATTACTCTTCAACGGTTGTGAATTTCAGAAAACGTTCAACATGATTAAGTTTCGTATTTTTGATAGCTTTTTAACGGTATATAATTTGCCCCATTTCAACAACCTTAAAAAATCGCATCCGAAACCAACTTTCATCATATTTGAATTTGAATTTAAATAGTAAGGAATTAGAAAAAACTTTATATACGCAAAATTTGTGCATTTTCCATATCTTTCCAATGACGTGTCATTTGCATCAATCCGACAAACCATTTGCCAAAATTTGCGAAAAATACATTTCGCCCAAAATTTCATCATTTTTCAAATTACTTTTATACCATACATAATTTGGAAAAAAAAATCTATATATGTGTAAGTGCATCTAGTGCCCCTAGTTGGTTTTGGAGTATTGACGACAAACGTGGTTGAGGGACTAACGTGTTTGTGAGAGTTGCAGGATAACACAGGTAATAGTCCCTCACAGATTCGGTTTAACTTCCAGAGATGACCCCTAAAAATGTGTGAAGACATTGAAGACAGTGGTGGTGCGTGAAGACATTCACGTGAAGATAATGACCTATGAAGACATTCATTGAAGACTATAGAATGTGAAGACATAGTTTCTCTCGTAGTTCTTTTTATTCTTTCTTGAGTCATAGGAACCACCGTACTGTTAAGTGGGGTCCAAATGAACATAGTTGAATGACTGAAGTGATGCTCAACCAAAACACATATGTCTTCATTCAAGCGAAGACAAATGAGAGCAAATCCTATCCAGAGCTGGACAAGTCAGCTTTACTTGGAGCTCAAGTAAAGTTGTCGCGTGTGTTCACAATCGGACCGTTGGACACTGTCAGTTCCTTAGTGACCAAGGGTCATTTCAGACATGTCATGTCGGGTTGCCTCATGACTATAAATAGCCCACCCCCTACACCATAAATTGGTGGCTGCTCAGAGTTAGTACACGGCTTTTGTCGTTCGAGAGCAACCCACCTCTGAAGCCTTTGAGAGAAAAGATCCTTGTGAGGACAAATCCCAAAACACCCAAAGCCAAAGAGAGTTAAGCATCACTGAAGTCTTTCTGTCTGTGTGACCTGAAGACTTGTTACACTTGAGGACTGTGCTTCCTCTAGCCGGTTAGGCGTCATGTTCTGAGCGTCCTAGAGTGACTGTGGATTGCCAGTGAACGAAGTCTGTGAAGGTTTGGAATTCTACCTTGAAGACTTACCAGAGTGATTGGGCGAGGACTGTGTGTCCTTAGCTCAAGGGGAATACGACGAGGACTGTGTGTCCTCAGGTTTGAATACCTAGCCGCCCTAACCAGATGTACAGTTGACACAACAACTAGAACTGGTCTACCAAATCCTTGTCTTCACCAAGCAACTGGTTCTATCTCCAACTCCATTTACATTTCAGTTTGTCTTCGCGAAGTCATTGCTTGTTTGTCTAATCTGTTTGACTTCACTGTGTGAAGACTGTTCACTGTTTAGCTTCAGTTATATCTTCCATCTCGATCCATGTTATCCAGATGTCAATAGTCTTCGTATTATCTTCATGATGCTTGCTTGACTATTGTGTGCCTGGATACGTTTATCTTCCGCTGCTTATCATATAGGTTCATTTCTGTCGTTTGTCTTCAAAGCCCCCGTGTTTTGAATACTTTCATAAAAATCGCCTATTCAACCCCCCTCTAGTCGATAACTTGCACTTTCAATTGGTATCGGAGCAAGGTGCTCCCTTGTTCTGTGTGATTCGGTTTAACCACCTGGAGTTTTAGCTATGTCGACTTCAAGGATAATCAAAGTCTCTGCTGCGTGTCCTGTCTTCGATGGCACTGATTACCCCTACTGAAAGAATAAGATGTGCATGCATCTTGAAGCTATTGACGTCGACCTCTGGTATATCGTCAAGAATGGTGTTCCCAAGGCCGGTGAAGGTGTCACTCCTGCTGATGTCAAGAAGTTCATTCAGCTGGATTCAACTGCAAAGAATATCATCTGTGGTCATCTGACAAAAGGACAGTATGGACGTGTGAGTGCTCTGGAAACGTCGAAGCTAGTCTGGGACTGGATCTCCAAGGTCAACGAAGGCGTCTCAACCCAAAGAGACTCAAGGATCAGTGTTCTTCGCAACCTCTGCAACCGCTTCAAGAGAAACGACAATGAGAACGTCTAGCTCACATTTGATCGCCTCACTGACATTACCAATGAGCTTCATGCACTCGGCGCCACTGAGACCACAAAGCATGAAATCGTCAAGACACTCTTGAGATCACTTGACAGCTCATTTGACACCCTAGCCCTGATGATTCAAGAACGTCCTGACTACAAGACTCTCGATCCGTCTGGCATACTTGAGAGGCTCAACCCACATGAGTTTCAGCTATCTGAGAAAAGAGACATCTATGGACCCAACTATGGCCGAACTCGCGCCTTGAAGGCAAAGGTTGTTTCCTCATCTAAAGAAGAATCTGACTGCAGTTCTGGCGATCCTGGAGACATTAGCAGAGAACTAGTGATGCTTGTGAAGAAGTTTCAAAGGTTCTCAAGGAAGAAAAACTTCGGAAAGTCTTCAAGATCCAGCTCAAGAAATGATGAAGCTTCTTCCCATGACTACAAGAAGAGAACTTGCCACAAGTGCAAGAAACCTAGTCACTACATCTCTGAGTGTCCACTGTGGGACAACGAGAACAAGAAGAAGAAGAAGAAGAAGTAGAGCAAGGAATATGATTCCGATGACAAGAAGAAGAAAAAAAAATCAAAGTATTCTTCCAAGTCTTTGTCAAAGTCTTCATCACACGAGAAGAGATCGTCTGGCAAGGCTCGTGCTTTTGTTGGCAGAGAGATGGATTCAGAGGAGGAGTCTGCTTCTGAGGAGGCAGAGGTGGAGTCTGAGGAGGAGTCCGATTCAGGTGTGGCAAGCCTGGCTCTGGTTTTAGCATATGTCACCAAGTCCAACACTGAAGACCATGGCCTCGTCACCAACACAAATGCCACGGATGAAGATGACTCAACTCCCACCTTCTGCTTCATGGCACGTGGTACCAAGGTAAACTCATGCGATGCTTACTTTCAACCTCAAGTGAAGATGACTCTGATTGTGAATCCAAACCTAGCTACAAAACACTTGCTAAAATTGCAACTGAACAACAGAAAGCTATGGAACATATTCAAAAATTGTTAGACAAAAGCGATGATCTGTTGGACGCGGAAATGACCCGATCTCAGTCCTTAATTGAAGACATAAAAAATCTTCATGTTAAGTACGAGGAACTTGAAGGTCGTCATGAAACGCTTTCAACTACTCATGAAAAGCTTTCCTATGATTATCTTCAAAGGAAGCAAGAACTTGAGAAATTGAGAGTGTCTTATGAAGATCTTCAAAAAGAGAGCGAGTCACTTCGTGCTCAACAGATCAGTCCCGCTCACGAAGGATTTGAACCACCATGTCTAAAATTCCTTGAGCGTGATAACGCTACCTCTGTTGTTGAATGGTCTACTGCTACTACTGCTGCAATATCTTCAACTGCTGATGTGGTAACTAACCCCTCTAAGGAGGATACCACTACTATTGCTGATGAGAATGCCAGGTTGAAGACATTGCTTGAAACAGGAACGTTCAAAAGTCTTAAAGGGCATCAGACACTTTGTGATATCCTAAAGAAACAGATTCTGAACCGAAACCCTAGGAAAGAGGGTGTTGGGTTCAAAAGGAAAATGAATGTTGATGGTTCCTACTGGAAGCCTGAGCAGTATCCCAAAACCACATAGGCTGCTGCAAAGGGTCCACCAGTAGATCCATCTACTTTATCTGGCTTCACTTGTGCTACCCAATTATTATTGATGAATCATTTGATGCAAACTATAAACTGTTTAAGAATCAGAATGGTGAAGTGTTTGCCAGGTATATTGGTACTAACTACAGGAATGGGCCACCTATGAAGAAGATCTGGGTGCCCAAAAGTTGTCTTGAGAGTATTCCTGTGAATGTCATCATGACACCACCTGGGAAGAAGACAAAACCCAGACCAAAGGCTTCATACAGATAGAGGACTCAACAGAATCACCCTAACGCAAATGTTTTGCAGGGAAATCATACCCAGTCCTATGAATATGAGCGTGTTTCCTCAAACTGCTATGTTCATAAAACTAAGAACTTTTCTGCTTATTCATATGAGTATTATTCACCTCCTGCAAGGCTATTTGCTAGGGCTCCTAAGAAAAAAATCTCAGATACTGCACTTCGACTTATTGCTTCTAAACAACCCCTAAAGATGTGGGTGGTTAAGAAAAAATAACTTCTCTTGCAGGGAAGGGTCTCCAGCCGAAAATCATCTTCTGATGCCAATGCTGGGGACCTTAAACATCTTCTGGGATGCGAGATCAAATGTCCAAATGGTTTAACCATGTATTTCGTCCCATGGTTTCTTGACAAGCTTCCTATCTTGCCTAACAAAGACCTAAACTTCCATAACCCGCTTGTTCATCAAATGTTTATGCTTCACGCTTCTTTTTGTGAAGACTATGTCGCTAACTGATATGTAGGGTACTGCTTCAGAAGCCACTGAATGGATAATTGACAGTGGATGTACCAACCACATGAATGGTGATCGACATCTTCTCATGGACTCAACTCTACATCCTTCTCCCAAAAGTCACATCACATTCGCTGACAGTGGTAAAAGCAAGGTACTGGGACTTGGCAGGGTTGCTATGTCAAAGGATCAACACATGGACAAAGTAATGCTTGTTGAATCACTTGGATACAACTTAATGTCAGTCTCTATGCTATGTGATCTAAATATCATTGTGATATTGAAAAATATCGTTGCCTTGTGCTTATGGAATCTGACAAATCTCTAGTCTTCGAAGGACATCGAAAAGGTGATATGTATATCGTAGATTTCTCTACAGGGCCAGAGCTTGTAGTATGTCTTCTAGCAAAAGCTTCAGAGTGCTGGCTTTGGCACCGAAGACTTGGTCATGCTGGCATGAGGAACCTACACACTCTCATCAAGAAGAAGCATGTCATAGGCATCGAGGGCGTCAAGTTCAAGAAAGACCATATGTGTGATGCCTGTGAAGCTGGAAAAATGACAAGGGCCAAGCATCCCTCGAAGACAATCATGACTACATCACGTCCCTTCGAGCTGCTTCACATGGACTTATTCGGCCCCACTCACTACTCTACTCTCACTACTACTACTTGCTTATATGGTTTCGTGATCGTTGATGACAACTCTAGATAGACTTGGGTGCACATAATCCTGTTTAAGATTGAAGTGCAGGATGTCTTTAGACGCTTCGCAAATCGGTCCATGAACAACTATGGCATCAAGATCAAGCACGTCAGAAGTAACAATGGAACTGAGTTCAAGAACATTGGGCTCGACACTTATCTTGATACATTGGGCATTACGCATTTGTTCTCAGTTCCATACACACCTCAACAGAATGGCATCGTCGAGCGCAAGAACCGGACTCTCATTGAGATGGCACGCACTATGCTTGATGAATACAAGACACCAAGAAGATTCTGGCCTGAAGCCATTGATATTGCATGTCACATCATCAACAGAGTTTATCTTCACAAGTTCTTCAAGAAAACATCATACGAACTACTGACTGGTAAGAAGCCGAACGTCAGCTATTTCAGAGTCTTTAGTGCTAAGTGCTGGATCAAGGATCCACATCACACTTCCAAATTTGCACCAAAAGCACATGAAGGTTTTATGCTCGATTAAGGAAAGGACCCGCACACCTATCGTGTTTTCAATCTCTTTCACCATAAAGTGGTTGAAATCGTAGATGTGCGGTTCAATGAAACTAACGGCTTGCAAAGAGAGCACCTGCCAAATGTGCTAGATGAAGCTTTTCCAAGTGAATCTATCAAACTAATGGGTACTGGCGAAATCATACCCACCGAGGAACCAACTGAAGATGAAATCATCATCTCTCCACCCAATAATTCTGAAGACAATGCTTAGCCTGAAGCCAACGCTAAACATGAAGATAATCAACAGAATGAGCAAAGTCTTCATCCAGCTCATCCTCGAGTCGCAAATGAAGTCCAAATTGAGAAGATTCTTGATGGCATCAATGCAACTGGTCCACTCACTCGCTCAAAAGCAACTCAGCTAGCCAACTTCTGTGGTCACTCTGCATTTGTCTCAATATCTTAACCCAAGAAAGTTGATGAAGCCTTTATGGAATCTGAATGGATTCAAGCTATGCAAGAAGAGCTTCAACAGTTTGAGCTGAATAATGTCTGGGAACTTGTAAAGCGTCCTGATCCGTGGAAACATAACATCATTGGCACTAAATGGATCTACCGCAACAAACAAGATGAGCATGGTCAAGTCGTCAGAAACAAGGCTCATCTCGTTGCTCAAGGCTATACTCAAGTAGAAGGGATTGACTTCGAGGAAACATTTGCTCCTGTTGCCAGACTTGAAGCCATTCGCATACTGCTAGCATACGCCAACCATCATAACATATTTCTGTATCAAATGGATGTGAAGAGCGCCTTTCTGAATGTGAAGATCGAAGAAGAAGTGTATGTTGCACAACCTCCAGGTTTTGAAGACCCAAAGCATCCTGACATGGTTTACAAGCTCAACAAGGCACTGTATGGACTCGAACAAGCTCCTCGTGCATGGTATGACACACTCAAAGACTTCTTAAAGAGGAAAGGCTTCAAACCTGGATCATTGGATCCCACACTTGTAACATCCCAAATTTTCAATTTGGAATGTTATACATAGATCATATTGCATTTCATGCTTTTTTGCATTTTTGTTCGTGGAGTTCCTCGAAATTCTAAGCAACTCAAGGACTGATACGTCCAAAACGTATCTATAATTTCCGCTTGCTCCATGCCACTTTTGGGTGATATTGCTATGATATTCATACACTTCCATACACTTTTGATCATATTTGGACTAACTTACTAATCCAGTGCACCCCAGTGCCAGTTTATGTTTTCAGTTGTTTTTGTATTTCAGGTTTTCACGTTACGAGAACTGCCCAGAAAAATCCAGAAAAATTATATAAAAAATCCGCGTTTCGGAAACAACCTTGCGTCCGAAGGACAGCCTGGGGGGGCCACAGGGGCTCCAGGCGCCCTATGGGCGCCCCCCCCCCTGGGCCGCGTCTGGGCCCCCCGAAGCTCCCCCGATGCTCCCCTTTGGCATATATTTAAAGCGTCCTCCGAAACCGTGAGAACAGGAACTCTTTTCGCGATCCCATCTCTGTTCCGCCGCCGCCGCCGTTTCCAAGATCGGGAGCACCAGGAGAACTCTTCCCGGCACCCTGCCGGAGGGGAGGATCACCACCGGGAGCTTCTCCACCACCATGGACGCCTCCCGGATGACTCGTGAGTAGTCTCCCTTGGACCATGAGTCCATGACCAGTAGCTTTGTGATGTTCTCCTCCCGTTCTTGTGCTTCACTAATTAGTCCTCGTGAGCTGCCCTACATGATCGAGGCACATATGTAATCCTTCCGCTGTTGCTATGTTGAGTTTGCTGGGATCCGATGGATTATGAGATTATGTTCAGATTGATCTTGAGTAATATATTTGATCTACCTCTTTTATATTTTTGTTCATAAGTAATTCTTGCATGTTCTCCGTTGTTATTTATTGCTTTGGCCGAGTAGTAGGTAGTGACTCCAAGAGGGAACGTTATGCTTGATTGTGGGTTCATGCCCCTCAATGACTAGCTTGAGTGACAGAAACATGAGTCTAGGGGATGTGTTGTTGCCACAAGGGGGAAAACAACGGTGCTTGTGCCCGCGGGTGCAAGGATTGTTTACTTTACGCAAAGTTCTTTTAATGCTGTTGTCTGTTGCTTTGAGTTTACACTATGGGTGGGGCTCGCAACTTAATACCAGCGAGATGTTCTGGATAGATATCTCAAGGTGGATGATTAGTAGTAGATATTGATGGATTTCGGTCTACTTACTTTGGCGTACCTCCCATGCTTTGAACCTCAACCTTTCTTGCAATGTAGTCAGCATTGGTTTGCGTTCGTGGTCCTGTCAATTGCCCAGCTGTAATTTGTTTACCTCACATAGCTGTTTTATCGTCTTTTGGGAGAGAGACATCACTAGTGAACATCATGTGACTCCGGTCCATATTACCATCATTGATCACATCCACTATTTACTTTTCGATATTATTTACTATTGCAAAACACTATCTATCACTACTATCATTTGCTTTTAACACTTTGTGAACTGCAAGGCTGGAGGGATTGACAACCTCTCTGTACTCGTTGGGAGCAAAGTTATTTGTATCTGTGTGCAGGTCCACGTTGATTGCTAATTGCGCCGTTAGCAGTTGACACCTACTTGTTGAACCTAGGAGTCTCTGGGATTCGATCCTTGGCATCTTTGCTAGGGGAAAACACTTCTACTTACTGCATCTTACACCTTCCACTTGGGGTAACCAACGAGGGGTTCGAGGCCCATCAAGGAGTATTTTCTGGCGCCGTTGCCGGGGACTCCACTCTACAGGATAGGGGAGTTGCATGCTATCTTTTACCTTTGCTTTTTAGTCTTGTTAGTTTACCTTTCAATTTTTGCTTTAAGTACCTTTTATCGAAAATCACAAAAATAGTTATCTTGCTTGCTTGCTACTATGGGTTCCACCGAGAACACCAAGTTGTGTGACTTCACTAGTCACAACAACGATGACTTTATCAGCACACCTATTACTACACCTGCCACTTCAGCACCTTCATATGAAATTAAACCTGCTTTACTGAACTTAGTCATGAAAGATCAATTCTCCGGTGCTGGAGATGATGCTGCCTTACACTTAAACAATTTTGTTGAACTTTGTGATATGCAAAAGTACCAAGAACTAGATGGTAATATTGTTAAGCTTAAGCTTTTTCCTTTCTCCTTGAGAGGAGGAGCTAAAATATGGTTCCAGTCTTTGCCTAGAAATAGCATAGATTCATGGGACAAGTGCAAAGATGCTTTTATTGGAAAATACTATCCACCTGCTAAAATTATCCAACTTAGAAGTAACATAATGAATTTTAAACAATTGGATAATGAACATGTTGCCCAAGCTTGGGAACGTATGAAATCTCTTATCAAGAACTGCCCTACTAATGGTTTGACTACTTGGATGGTTATCCAAACTTTTTATGCAGGCTTGAACTTTACCTCGCGGAACTTGTTAGATTCGGCCGCGGGAGGAACTTTTATGTCAACTACACTTGGTGCTGCCACAAAGCTTCTCGATGAGATGATGACCAACTATTCCCAATGGCACACCGAACGCGCTCCAACAGGTAGGAAGGTAAACTCTGTCGAGGAGATTTCCTCCCTAAATGAAAAAGTTGACTTGATCATGTCTCTACTTTCGAAGCAATCTACTGTTGGTCCTCGTGATGTTCCTTTAAATTCTTTGATTGCTCAAGAACAAGTAGATGTGAACTTTATCTCTAGAAATAATTTTAACAACAATGCTTATAGGAGTAACTTTGGTAGCAATCCTAGACCGTTCCCCTCTAATTCTTATGGGAACAACAATGCTTATCCTATCACCAAGAACTCCACTACTGAACTAGAGATTATGCTTAAAGATGTCATTACTACCCAAAAAGCCTTTAATAAAAGTGTAGAAGAAAAACTACATAAACTAGATGATCTTTCTTTCAAGGTAGACCATTTAGCCAATGAGGTAAAATTACTAAAAATTGAAACTTCTCCTCTTAAGGAGAGGGAATCCATTCCTATAAATGCTACTCAAGTGCAAATTAATGAAAACATTAGGATGATGGCTAAACTTAAAGAGAGATGGGCTAGAGAAAGGGAGGAAGAGGATAGAATTAAGAGCCTTCCTACCCTCCACACTGTTGCTACTATCCAAGTTATTGAGGATGTTCAAACTCTTAGCACCCAATGTACTCCTGGTCCCAATGGACCTATTAATGGTGATGCTATGACTATAGAAACTACCAAACATGTGAACCTAAAGGACACTACTACCACTTTACTTGATGCTCGTGACCTTGATTTTGATAATTGCACTCTTACCGAAGTTATTGATTTCCTTCACAAGATGTCTAGAGACCCCCGCACTAGCACGCTTAACCTTGCCTTCATAGAGCATATCACTAATGCTCTCATCAAAGCTAGGGAGGAGAAACTTAGAGTAGAAGCCTCCATACCTAGAAAGCTAGAAGATGGTTGGGATCCTATGATAAAAATAAAATTGAATGACTTCTCTTGCTATGCATTATGTGATGTTGGAGCTAGTACCTCTGTTATGCCCAAAAAAAAAATATGATATGCTTAAATTGAAACCTTATGATTCTTGTTCTTTTGGTGTTCGTCTCGTTGATTCTTCCATAAAAAAAACCTTTGGGGAGGATCGACGATATTCTTATCGTTGTTAATGATAATTATGTTCCCGTTGATTTCACTATTATGGATATTGAATGTGATCCTTCATGTCCAATTATTTTGGGACGTCCCTTTTTGCGCACCGTTGGTGCTATCATTGACATGAAAGAGGGTAATATAAAATTTCAGTTTCCTCTCAAGAAAGGGATGGAACACTTCCCTCGAAAGAAGATCAAGTTACCTTTTGAGTCCATTGTACGGGCTAGCTATTCTTTTACTCTTGATAAAACTTGATCTCTATGCATTATGCCTAGCTTAAAGGCATAAAAGAAAGCGCTTTTGGGAGGCAGCCCACATGAATAAATTTTTTGCTTTTGTTGTGTCTTGATGTTGTTTACTGCTGTAGCATCATCATTGTATCTTTATTTTTCATATTTGTGCCAAGTATAGCCTCTGATTGCTAGAAAGTTCAAAAGTTGTGAGGTGTTGTCCAGGAAACAGATTCTGTTTTTGGATAGAAAAATTCGTATAAAATCACCAGATCATCTTTTTAGTCTGAATTTTTTGGACAGCGTTCTCTATATAATTGTCCTTCGTGCGTCTGTTCTGAGTTTTTTTATTTGAGTTGCAGAAGTATCCCAAACAGATCGATTACTACCTGCTGTTCTGTTTTTCACAGATTCTGTCCTGTTTTGCCTTTCCTTCAATTTGCAAACCAAGAGCTTGCTTTTTCTTTGCAAAAACCTTTTGGAAATCTTGAGAAACAGTATAACTTCAAGAATATCTTTATTTCCAGCAATGTATAATTATTTTATTAAGGGTACTAACCTCGCTAATCAGATTATGATGAGTTATGTATGAAGAGAGTTTTCAAATGTGCGAGGGAAGATGATAAAAAGATTCAGGAGTGTCAAGCACTCAAGCTTGGGGATGCCCCCGTGCACCCCCAAGAAATATTCAAGGAGACTCAAGCGTCTAAGCTTGGGGATGCCCCCGTGCATCCCCTTCTCCATCAACATTATCAGTTCGTCTTTCGTTTCGCTATATTTTTATCACTTCATGTGTTATGTGCTATGCTTGGAGCGTCTTGCTTTTAGTTTTCTTTTTAGTTTTTCATAACGAGTCGGAACTCAGCATTCCTTTATGTGGGAGAGAAACACGCTCCACTTCTACCTAGAACATAACATAGAATTTTCATGTATATCTTTGATGTGTGTGTTCTTTGTCTTTTAATAGCTACTTTCATGCTCTGCTCTTAGTATTCATGCTTATCTTTTCAAAGAGCTTTTGTTTAGTTGGTTGCTTGAACTCTCTTTTATTATCATGCTCACCTTATTAAGAGAGTTTGCTTCCGTTGCATTGGTTAATATGTCTATGATAAAGATGCTACGTGCATAATGATGCTTAGTAGTTCAGGTTTTCTTATGGTTAGTCTCAAATAGCTGGGGGATTCCCAATGTGTTATTGGAGTACCAACATGATTTGTTTGCCTATGATGTGGTATGGTTTAGTAATATCTTCCTTCGAGAATTTATTTTGATTGACTTGGCGTATGCTCACGCATATTTAAGACTGTAAAGAAAGTCTGTCAAGCCTTGATGATCTTTTATTTCTGAATAGCGATATAACTTCCATGCCTGATTCAATATTGCTTTGTCGCTCTGCATGATTATGACCGTCATTGCTCTCTTAGTTGGTCGCTCCCAGTCTTTTGCTAACCTCCACCTGTACTAAGCAAACTAACTTTGCAATATATAGCTCATGGGAAAGTAGCTTAAAAACTATTGTGGTAAAGAATATGTTGCCTATGTATCTTATTTCTTATAAGTTGCTTGCTGAGCGGTAACCATGTTTCTGGGGACGCCATCAACTGGCACACTTTTGTTGAATATCATGTGAGTTGCTATGCATGCTCGTCTTGTCTGAAGTAAGTGTGATTTTCCGTGGGTTGAATGAATATGCATATTGTTAGAGAAGAACATTGGGCCGCCAACCAAAGCCATGCATCATGGTGGAAGTTTTAGCTTGGACTTAATCCTCAATCTCTTATGAGAAGATGCTTATGCATTAAAGAGGAGTCCATCATCTATTTTCTATGTTGTCCCGGTATGGACGTCCTCAAGTTGAGATCTATCAAAAACGAGAAATCAAATGCGATTTATCTCTTTGGACCTTTGTACAGGTGGCATAGAGGTACCCCATTGTGACACTTGGTTGAAACATATGTAATGCAATGATAACCCATGGGGATCCGAGCTAATCAGGACAAGGTGCGAGCACTATTGGTATTCGATGCATGGGGCTTGCAACTTATAGGATGTCTTATGCATGACACATATGAAGTACTACTACCGTTGACAAAATTGCTTCCATGTTTTTCAAAATAAAAAGCTCTAGCACATAACCATTCTTTTACTTTAAAAGCACCAACTACTGAGAGCATGATTGTCATTCTGAGTGTAATGTGCATTGTCCCAAAGTAGCATTGTCTTTTGCATGATTGTGATATCGTTTATTTTGAAATCATTATATCTAGTCATCACTTAAACCTTGAAGGTGCCCTTGCATTTATGTTTTGCATCACTGAAGGGGGCAAGCTAGATATCACTTTATCATATTTGCACATCATGTTCATTGCAAATCTTTTTGATGTTTCAGTTTCATATTGTAAAACTTTCAGTCATTTGTGATTTTCTCTTGAGGCAACTTAATTACTATAGAATCATTGTCTCAGTAAGCTTTTGTCATATGACTATGAAAAAGTCCTATATGGTTAATAGCATGTCACCACAAAAATTATTTTTGTTATCATTTACCTACTCGAGGACGAGCAGGAATTAAGCTTGGGATGTTGATACGTCCAAAACGTATCTATAATTTCCGCTTGCTCCATGCCACTTTTGGGTGATATTGCTATGATATTCATACACTCCCATACACTTTTGATCATATTTGGACTAACTTACTAATCCAGTGCACCCCAATGCCAGTTTCTGTTTTCGGATGTTTTTGTATTTCAGGTTTTCACGTTACGAGAACTGCCCAGAAAAATCCAGAAAAATTATATAAAAAATCCGTGTTTCGGAAACAACCTTGCGTCCGAAGGACAGCCTGGGAGGGGCCACAGGGGCTCCTGGCGCCCTGTGGGCGCGCCCCCTCTGGGCCGCGCCGGGGGGGCGCCTGGGCCCCCCGAAGCTCCCCCGATGCTCCCCTTTGGCATATATTTAAAGCGTCCTCCGAAACCCTCAGAACAGGAACTCTTTTCACGATCCCATCTCTGTTCCGCCGCCGCCGCCGCTTCCAAGATCGGGAGCACCAGGAGAACTCTTCCCGGCACCCTGCCGGAGGGGAGGATCACCACTGGGAGCTTCTCCACCACCATGGACGCCTCCCGGATGACTCGTGAGTAGTCTCCCTTGGACCATGAGTCCATGACCAGTAGCTTTGTGATGTTCTCCTCCCGTTCTTGTGCTTCACTAATTAGTCCTCGTGAGTTGCCCTACATGATCGAGGCACATATGTAATCCTTCTGCTGTTGCTATGTTGAGTTTGCTGGGATCCGATGGATTATGAGATTATGTTCAGATTGATCTTGAGTAATATATTTGATCTACCTCTTTTATATTTTTGTTCATAAGTAATTCTTGCATGTTCTCCGTTGTTATTTATTGCTTTGGCCGAGTAGTAGGTAGTGACTCCAAGAGGGAACGTTATGCTTGATTGTGGGTTCATGCCCCTCGATGACTAGCTTGAGTGACAGAAACATGAGTCTAGGGGATGTGTTGTTACCACAAGGGGGAAAACAACGGTGCTTGTGCCCGCGGGTGCAAGGATTGTTTACTTTACGCAAAGTTCTTTTAATGCAGTTGTCTGTTGCTTTGAGTTTACACTATGGGTGGGGCTCGCAACTTAATACCAGCGAGATGTTCTGGATAGATATCTCAAGGTGGATGATTAGTAGTATATATTGATGGATTTTAGTCTACTTACTTTGGCGTACCTCCCATGCTTTGAACCTCAACCTTTCTTGCAATGTAGTCAGCATTGGTTTGCGTTCGTGGTCCTGTCAATTGCCCAGCTGTAATTTGTTTACCTCACATAGCTGTTTTATCGTCTTTTGGGAGAGAGACATCACTAGTGAACATCATGTGACTCCGGTCCATATTACCATCATTGATCACATCCACTATTTACTTTTCGATATTATTTACTATTGCAAAACACTATCTATCACTACTATCAGTTGTTTTTAACCCTTTGTGAACTGCAAGGCCGGAGGGATTGACAACCTCTTTGTACTCATTGGGAGCAAAGTTATTTGTATCTGTTTGCAGGTCCACGTTGATTGCTAATTGCGCCATTAGCAGTTGACACCTACTTGTTGAACCTAGGAGTCTCTGGGGATTCGATCCTTGGCATCTTTGCTAGGGGAAAACACTTCTACTTACTGCATCTTACACCTTCCACTTGGGGTAACCAACGAGGGGTTCGAGGCCCATCAAGGACCTACGGAGAGAGTTGGGAATTTTACCGTTTTTGTATTTGAGTTCGCTCGAGTACGGGTACGAGGACAGTGTGATTCTAATTATTTTTCTCTCCTAAAAATATTTCTAAATACCAAATATGAGCGGAGATAATATGACTTCTCCAAAATAACAGAAATATTGGAGGAAAATGTTAAAATCACTTTTGGTTTTTTTTTCTGGATTTAATTGCGGATTTATTTGCATAAGAAAAATACGCGTTTTTCAAAATTGCATTTAGGTCCGGGAAAAATGTTCACTTTGTCCTAAATATTATTAGAGGACGGTGAAAATTTATTTTGGGAATTTTGGAGTTCGTTTGGTATTTCTTTCGTTAGTTTTTCTGCGCTGGGACTCTTTTTAGAAAAAAAAAAGGGAAACCGACTAGGAGTCTTACTAGCCCAGGACTCTGGGCTTTATAACTCGCCCGATCCGGCCCGTCGCCCCAGCCCGCAGTCGCCCCTGCCCCCAAACCCTAGCGCGCCGCCCCGCGCCGCTGCCACCGCCGCCGTCGGAGCCGCCGTCGCCAGAGCCCCCGGATCCCGCCGCCGTCGCCGAGGTATACGCCGCCGCCGCCACCGGTTTTTTTTAAAGAACCGATCGGTTTTTTTAGGAAAACCCTAGATCTGTTTTTTTTAGAATAGATCGGTTCGGTTTTCCTCGGTTTAGTTATTTAGCGGACGTTCGTCCGTACGTTCGTTTTAACGAACGGTTTTCGTTAGTTAACCGCAGACAGCGAACGTTCGTTCGTTACCCTGTTCGTCGTTTTTCTTTTTCGGGGTATTTATCCGCGGTTATTCCGATCGCGATTTCTGCCCTGATCTTGTTTCGCGTTTTTCTTTTCGCTCGAGAGTCGGAATCAGGTGATTCAAAATCCCAGATCTTCGTCTCGAAGCCCTCTTTACGTTTAATCAACTTGAACAAAGTTTTGGCTACTGTAAAATTTGACTTTAGGCCAACTAGTAAACCGAAGCTCGTTTCTTTCGCAGTTTGAGTTTCGTTGCTTCTTTCGAGTTGATTCTTTTTGCAAACCGGAGTTCTTAAGTTGAACTTTCTGGTTAGATCTCTTATTTGAGTTTTACACGTGCATTAGTTAAGTACTTATTGTATGCTTTTTTGATTGCGATAGAGTACCCGTAGTGCGCCGCTTGCTACTTTGAGTCTCTAGGTTTTGCGGATCATCAGCAAGGCAAGTAACACTTTGATCATGCTTTCCACTTACCCAATTTTCATTGCATTAGTCGAGCCCTCACACATTGCATGAGTAGGATTAATTAATTTGTGGGATTGGGAAGTAGTTTGAGGTAGTACCTATTACCTGCATTACATTCAATTCCTTGGGAGTTACTTCTACATTTGCTATTAGGACATGCTATGCTCGTAGACGTGGGTTTGGGTTTGAGTGAAATCCATGAAAGATGTGAGTTGTTAATTAATGGTTCAACTTAAGGTGGCAACATTAATACACATCTAGGTGGATTGAGGCATCTGGGTATTCTAGTGATTGCCTGTTTTTTTGGACCGCCACCCAGGCTCAAAGGGATGATGAGATTTTTCATACTAGAAACTTCCGTGTGTAGCCACATGCCAATATGGGCTCTGGCATAGTTGAGTAAGTTGTGGGAAACCTTTCCATGATGGGCTAGCAGATGTAGTTGGGTTTTGTAGGTGTACCGGCCTATCTATCTGGTTAAGGGGACCTCTTCGGAAAGACTGTGTCTCGGTCATCCGTTTCTCAAACACCATGCAGTGCGAGAAATCAAACGGAGGCGATCGAGTCTTGTGGGGAAAAGTGCACAAACCTCTGCAGAGTGTACAAAATGATCATGATTAGCAGTGTCCCCGGTTATGGACGTCTTGAGTATCTTGTACTTGGATTATCATGTGAATCTCATCATGTTACTCTAATTTAATATTGTTGGGTTTAATGATTATCTTAATTGGGGTTGAGAGGATGTCTATCTTCTCAACGATGTTTCAACTACCATGATAGTTAATTAAAATCTATTCCTTTGAAGTAGGGAAAATTTGGCTTTATGCAAAAACTTAACCATAGAGCTTTCCACCAGCCATATTGCATATAGTATAGCCTTACTTTCATTGCATTCTCTTGTGTTACCTTGCCAGCATATTCCATGTGCTGAGCCGTTTTCGGGCTGCAACGTTTCATGTTGCAGACTTTTCAGACGACGAGTAAGATGCCTTTTAGGTCGTGGTTCTATACTCAGTGATGCCGTTGGAGTTGATGGACTCACTTATCTTCCAAGCCTTCCGCTGTTATCGTGTTAGATGGCCTTCAGCCATATTATTTGTAATAAAATTCATCTTGGACTATCGATGTAATAAGTGTGTGATTGCTACTCTGTTATAAAATCCTTCAAGTACTGTGCGTGTCAGCATTACTGATCCAGGGATGACACTGATGCACAGAGATCAGACTGTCTGAGGTCTGGTCGCTACAAGATGGTATCAGAGCACACGTTGACTGTAGGACACGACCACTAAGACTAGCCCTAGAGCACAATTCACTCTTCTCTTTTCTGACTCCTCATCTTTTCTACTCTTTAGGATGGTGGAAGCAAAGCACAAGTTCATGCAACCGGATGAGGATACACCCTTTGGACGACACCTGAAGGAAGTCACAAGATATATCAACATTAGATTACCAAGTTTCACCGGAACCTACAATGCCACTCTACCTGAGGAGGAGCGTTGGTTGATTCAAGCTCAAGTTCCAGGAAGGACGTTCGCACCCGTCACCTCACTCATAGCATTTTCCTTTAATGCGCCTACATGGAGCCTAGGAAGGAGCATGGCAGCCCACATTGCTATGGGAAGGATTGGAGAAGTCTACCAGCAGGAGCTAAAGGACACTATCTACCAGATTTGTGGATGCCGAGATGAGAATTGGGATATGATCAGCACCCGGAATGGTATATCCATTGCAGGATTCATCCAGGAGTTGAACCACCACATTCATCGCCAGGAGCACCAGATGTGTGCAGGGATGATAGATTTGAAGAAGGCCCTAAATAGGAATTTGGAGCTAGAAGAAGAACTCAAGTCTACACGCGACGGATATGAGGAGGAGATGAAAATACTTGTGGAGAAGAATGATGATTTGACACGGAAGTTAGGGATACTCATGGGAGAAAAAGACGAGGAAGAAGAACCCAAGGAGATTCCACCGGAAGACTATATCATCATAGATGACACAGATTCGGAAGCTGAGGATAGCAAGGACGAAGACTATGAAGATGAAGCTGGAGCAGATATCATGGAATCCTCCGCCGATCAATATATTTAGATGACCACCCTGTGACTAGTAGTTACTTCCATATATTAGTTTTAGAGCACTTTTGTAAACGATCGTTAGATTGTAAGACCTTGTTTGAAATTGATTGGTGCGATATGATTGTGTGTTTGTCTCATGTGCATATGGGTAGTGATTTTCCCTTAGACCTCTTTTCTATTCTAATCTCTTCCCTCTACACCCATCAGATGCCTCCAAGACGTGAATTCGAGTTTCCCCCTGAGCTCACTCAGTTGATCCAGCAGCAGAACACCCTGATGCAACTTCTTGTCCAGAACACTCAGAACAACCAGAACAACAACAAAAACCCTCCACCACCACCACCCGTGGACAACCTGACACGTTTTCTAAGGTTGCAACCTCCCGTGTTTGCTAGCAGCATCGAACCAATTGTGGCTGATGACTGGCTACGCAAGATTGGAAGGGATTTGACCACCGCCAATTGCTCGGATGCTGAGAAGGTGCGATTTGCCGCACACCAGTTGTCTGGACCAGCCGCAGCATGGTGGGAGAATTACACAGCCACTTACCCCGTAGCCAATGTGACTTGGGATCAGTTTCAGCAAGCTTTTCATACCGCCCATGTCTCAACTGGAGCCATGAGTATGAAGAAGCAGGAGTTTCGCAATTTGCGCCAAGGGAATCGTACTGTGGCCCAGTACGTGGATGAGTTTAGTACCCTATCTCGTTATGCCCCGGATAATGTGGCCACAGATGCCGCTAAGCAGGAGAGATTCATGGAAGGGCTGAATGATGAGATGAGTGTACAGTTGATGGTGGCAACTTTCAATAACTACCAGGAGTTGGTTGACCGCGCCCTAATGATTGAAAGGAAGCATCAACAGATTGAAAGTCGCAAGAGGAAGTATCGGCAAGGAAAGTATAACTCTGGAGCTCAGCAGAAGCCCCGTTTTACCCCTAAAGCGGTAGGACAGTTTCAACATACCCATGGAGGAGGTAGTTCGCACAACCACAATGGAACCAAGAATGACAATGGAAATGGGAATGGAGCCAATCGAAACCAGAACCGCCCTACACCGTCTGCACCCACCAAGAGGGATTTTAGCCATGTCACTTGTTACAAGTGCGGGAAGAATGGACATTATGCCAATGAATGCCCAGAAGTTAAGAATGGGAACGGCAATGGAAGCGCCGGGAAGAAGCCCAACCCGTTCAACAAAGGTCAAGTGAACCACGTGACCGTGGAGGAGGTAGAAGAGCAACCAGATGTTGTTGTCGGTAAGTTTTTGGTTAAGACATTTACTGCAATAGTTCTTTTCGATACTGGTGCATCGCATTCATATATTTCAAGGGGATTCGTAAATAGACATAGGATGTCCACCCGAGTTCTTAAGACCCCCATGTTAGTAAGTTCACCTGGAGCAGATTATATGGCACACCAAGGATGTTTTCAGACGCCATTGATCATAGACGCCACACTTTCCCCTCTGACCTAATAGTTCTGGAGTCACAAGGATTGGATGAGATATTAGGTATGGATTGGCTATCGAAGTATGGAGGTAAAATTGATTGTGCCAGTAAGTCTATTTTGCTCACCACCCCGGAGGGAAAAAGGATTAATTATGTATCTAGGCATTCGCCTACAAGAACTCAAGTACATTCTCTCATGGGAGTTGATCAAGAGGAAGTGCCAGTAGTGAAGGATTATCCGGATGTGTTTCCAGAGGAGTTACCTGGCATGCCACCGGATAGAGATATAGAGTTTTTGATTGAACTTTTGCCAGGCACCGGGCCAATTTCTAAGAGACCATATAGTATGACCGCAAAGGATTTGGAGGAAATAAAGAAACAGATTAAGGAGTTACTGGATAAAGGATTCATACGCCCAAGTTATTCGCCTTGGGGTTCGCCGGTACTTCTAGTGGAGAAGAAGGATGGATCGTTAAGAATGGTTGTCGATTACCGAGGATTGAATGAAGTAACGATCAAGAATAAGTACCCACTGCCAATGATCAATGATCTGTTTGATAGATTGCAAGGAGCTAAGATATTTTCCAAGATCGTTCTGCGATCAGGGTACCATCAATTGAAGATCCGAGAGCAGGATATACCTAAGATGGCCTTTACCACTAGGTATGGGTTGTACGAGTATACCGTTATGTCGTTTGGTCTGACGAACGCACCGGCATACTTTATGAACCTGATGAACAAAGTGTTTATGGAGTATTTGGATAAGTTCGTCGTAGTGTTCATAGATGATATTTTGATCTTCTCGAAGGATGAAGAGGAGCATGCAGAGCATTTGCGTTTGGTATTGGAGAAGCTTAGAGAACATCAGTTATATGCCAAGTTTAGCAAATGCGAGTTTTGGTTGAAGGAAGTCGGATTCCTCGGACATGTTATATCTGGAGAAGGAATAGCAGTAGATCCCGCTAAGGTGGACACTGTGACTCATTGGGAAGCACCGACGGCAGTTGGAGAGATCCGGAGTTTTCTTGGACTTGCAGGATACTACCGGAGATTCATCGAGAATTTCTCGAAGATTGCAAACCCAATGACAGAGTTGTTGAAGAAGGACACCAAGTTCAGTTGGACAGAAGAATGTGAGGCCAGTTTTCAGGAATTAAAGAAACGTTTGGTCTCATCCCCTGTGTTGATTCTACCAGATCAACATAAGGATTATGGGGTGTATTACGATGCTTCACGTCGAGGACTTGGAGCAGTTCTTATGCAGGAAGGAAGAGTTGTTTTGTATGCTTCACGACAACTAAAACCTCATGAGTTGAACTATGCCACCCATGATTTGGAGTTAGCAGCCGTAGTGCATGCATTGAAGGCATGGAGACACTTTCTTATTGGGAACCATTGTGAAGTATATACGGACCACAAGAGTTTGAAGTATATATTCACTCAGAAGGAGTTGAATCTTAGGCAAAGGAGATGGCTGGAACTCATTAAGGATTATGACATGAGATTGTATTATCATCCCGGAAAGGCTAACGTAGTAGCTGATGCGCTAAGCCGTAAGAGCCATGTCAATACCTTAATGATGGAAGAATTCCCAAAGGACTTAGCCGAGGACCTACGAGAACTATGTATGGAGATAGTTCCGAGAGACTATGTAGCAACGCTAGAAATCCAGTCTACCCTGATGGATAAAATAAGAGAAGCTCATAAAGCTGACCAGGAGATTGTCGCTATAAAGGAGATGATGAGCGAAGGAAAAGCTAAAGGATTTCGTGAGGATGAACACGACACCCTGTGGTTTGAGGATCGAATCTATGTGCCTAATGACCCGGAGATCAGGAAATTGATTCTACAGGAGGCCCATGATCCGCCATACTCGATTCACCCAGGAAATACTAAGATGTAATTGGATTTGAAGGATATTTTCTGGTGGACCGGTATGAAGAAGGATATCGCGGAGTATGTAGCAGTTTGTGATGTGTGTCAAAGAGTAAAGGCAGAACATCAGAAGCCAGCAGGATTGTTACAACCTATGCTGATACCCGAATGGAAGTGGGAGAAGCTTGGTATGGATTTTATCACCGGATTGCCCAGGACCAAAGCAGGATATGATTCAATCTGGGTAGTAGTGGACCGATTGACGAAGGTAGCCCACTTTATCCCTGTGAAAACCACATATACCAGTGCAAAGTTGGCAAAGATATACATGACCAGAATTGTATGTCTGCATGGAGTTCCGAGGAGCATCGTATCAGATAGAGGAACCCAGTTTACCTCAAAGTTTTGGAATCAGTTACATGAAACTTTGGGTACCAGGCTAGAGTTTAGCACAGCATTTCACCCACAGACAGATGGACAGACGGAGAGAGTAAATCATATTTTGGAGGATATGCTGAGAGCCTGTGCATTAGATTATGGATCTAGTTGGGATGACAATTTGCCCTACGCGGAGTTCTCCTACAACAACAGTTACCAAGCCAGTTTGAAGATGGCACCGTTCGAGGCATTGTATGGAAGGAGATGCCGAACACCGTTGTCGTGGGATGAAGTTGGAGACCGACAGTTGTTTGGACCAGACTTAATCAAAGAGTCTGGGGAGAAGATAAAGTTTATCCGAGATAGACTGAAGGTAGCTCAGTCCAGGCAAAAGAGTTATGCAGACTCGAAGCGCAAGGAGATAACCTATGAGATCGGAGATAGAGCGTACTTGAGAGTATCGCCTCTGCGAGGAGTTAAACGTTTCGGAGTTAAAGAGAAGTTAGCCCCGAGATTTGTAGGACCTTACCGTGTTTTGGAACGCATGGGAGAGGTTGCCTATAAGTTGGAATTGCCCGAAGGATTGTCAGGAGTGCACGACGTATTTCATGTTTCGCAGCTTAAGAAGTGTCATGCGGAGATGGCCAATATACCTCTTAGAGACACAGTACCCCTGGAAGCAATTCAGTTGGACAGTGATCTGACCTACAAGGAGAAGCCTGTTAAGATTCTCGAATTTTTGAGCAGAGTTACTCGCAGTAAGGTTATCAAGTTTTGCAAAGTTCAGTGGAGTCACCACACCGAGGAAGAAGCCACCTGGGAACGTGAAGATGATCTACGCAAGGACCACCCACACCTGTTCTCTAGCCAAGTCGAATCTCGAGGGCGAGATTCATAATAAGGGGTGTAGGTTTGTAACATCCCTAATTTTCAATTTGGAAAGTTATACATAGATCATATTGCATTTCATGTTTTTTGCATTTTTGTTCGTGGAGTTCCTCGAAATTCTAAGCAACTCAAGGACCTATGGAGAGACTTGGGAATTTTACCGTTTTCGTATTTGAGTTCGCTCGAGTACCGGTACGAGGACAGTGTGATTCTAATTATTTTTCTCTCCTAAAAATATTTCTAAATACCAAATAAGTGCGGAGATAATATGACTTCTCCAAAATAACAGAAATATTGGAGGAAAAATGTTAAAATCACTTTTGGTATTTTTTTTTCTGGATTTAATTGCGGATTTATTTGCATAGGAAAAATACGTGTTTTTAAAAATTGCATTTAGGTCCGGGAAAAATGTTCACTTTGTCCTAAATAATATTTGAGGACGGTGAAAATTTATTTCGGGAATTTTGGAGTTCGTTTGGTATTTCTTTTGTTAGTTTTTCTGCGCCGGGACTCTTTTTAGAAAAAAAAAAGGGGGGGAAACCGACTAGGAGTCTTACTAGCCCAGGACTCTGGGCTTTATAACTCGCCCGATCCGGCCCGTCGCCCCAGCCCGCAGTCGCCCTGTCCCCAAACCCTAGCGCGCCGCCCGCCGCCGCCGCCGCCGCCCGAGCCGCCGGATCCCGCCGCCGTCGCCGAGGTATACGCCGCCGCCGCCATCGGTTTTTTTTTAAAAGAACCGATCGGTTTTTTTAGGAAAACCCTAGATCTGTTTTTTTTAGAATAGATCGGTTCGGTTTTCGTCGGTTTAGTTATTTAGCGGACGTTCGTCCGTACGTTCGTTTTAACGAACGGTTTTCGTTAGTTAACCGCAGATAACGAACGTTCGTTCGTTAGCCTGTTCGTCGTTTTCTTTTTCGGGGTATTTATCCGCGGTTATTCTGATCGCGATTTCTGCCCTGATCTTGTTTCGCGTTTTTATTTTCGCTCGAGAGTCGGAATCAGGTGATTCAAAATCCCAGATCTTCGTCTCAAAGCCCTCTTTATGTTTAATCAACTTGAACAAAGTTTTGGCTACTTTAAAATTTGACTTTAGGCCAACTAGTAAACCGAAGCTCGTTTCTTTCGCAGTTTGAGTTTCGTTGCTTCTTTCGAGTTGATTCTTTTTGCAAACCGGAGTTCTTAAGATGAACTTCCTGGTTAGATATCTTATTTGAGTTTTACCCGTGCATTAGTTAAGTACTTATTGTATGCTTGTTTGATTGCGATAGTGTACCCGGAGTGCGTCGCTTGCTACTTTGAGTCTCTAGGTTTTGCGGATCATCAGCAAGGCAAGTAACACTTTGATCATGCTTTCCAATTACCCAGTTTTCATTGCATTAGTCAAACCCTCACACATTGCATGAGTAGGATTAATTAATTTGTGGGATTGGGAAGTAGTTTGAGGTAGTACCTATTATCTGCATTACATTCAAACCCTTGGGAGTTACTTCTACGTTTGCTGTTAGGACATGCTATGCTCGTAGACGTGGGTTTGGGTTTGAGTGAAATCCATGACAGATGTGAGTTGTTAATTAATGGTTCAACTTAAGGTGGCAACATTAATACGCATCTGGGTGGATTGAGGCATCTGGGTATTCCAGTGATTGCTTGTTTTTCTTTTGGACCGCCACCCAGGCTCAAAGGGATCATGAGATTTTTCATACTAGAAACTTCCGTGTGCAGCCACATGCCAATATGGGCTCTGGCATAGTTGAGTAAGTTGTGGGAAACCTTTCCATGATGGGCTAGCAGATGTAGTTTGGTTTTGTAGGTGTACCGGCCTATCTATCTGGTTAAGGGGACCTCTTCGGAAAGACTGTGTCTCGGTCATCCATTTCTCAAACACCATGCAGTGCGAGAAATCAAACGGAGGCGATCGAGTCTTGTGGGGAAAAGTGCACAAACTCGTGCAGAGTGTACAAACTGATCATGATTAGCCGTGTTCCCGGTTATGGACGTCTTGAGTATCTAGTACTTGGATTATCACGTGAATCTCATCATGTTACTCTAATTTAATATTGTTGGGTTTAATGATTACCGTAATTGGGGTTGATAGGATGTCTATCTTCTCAACGATGTTTCAACTACCATGATAGTTAATTAAAATCTATTCCTTTGAAGTCTGGAAAAATTGGCTTTACGCGAAAACTTAACCATAGAGCTTTCCACCAGCCATATTGCATATAGTATAGCCTTACTTTCATTGCATTCTCTTGTGTTACCTTGCCAGCATATTCCATGTGTTGACCCGTTTTCGGGCTGCAACATTTCATGTTGCAGACTTCTCAGACGACGAGTAAGATGCCTTTTAGGTCGTGGTTCTATACTCAGTGATGCCGTTGGAGTTGATGGACTCACTTATTTTCCAAGCCTTCCGCTGTTATCGTGTTAGATGGCCTTTAGCCATATTATTTGTAATAAAATTCATCGTTGGACTATCGATGTAATAAGTGTGTGATTGCTACTCTGTTATAAATCCTTCAAGTACTGTGTGTGTCAGCATTACTGATCCAGGGATGACACTGATGCACAGAGATCAGACTGTTCGAGGTCTGGTCGTTACAACACTCTTCACAAAGACATATGATGGAGAACTGTTCGTATGTCAGATTTATGTGGATGACATAATCTTTGGATGCACTGACAAAAGATAGAACGATGAGTTTGGATACATGATGCAAGAGAAATATCAGATGTCTATGCTGGGTGAACTAAAGTTATTCCTTGGTCTCCAAATTCGCCAACAGAAGAATGGCATCTTCATATCTCAAGAGAAATACCTCAAAGATTGCCTGAAGAAGTTTGGAATGCAAGATTGTAAAGGGTACACGATGCCAATGCCAACCAAAGGTCAATTGGGCTCCAACGACAATGGTAAAGAGTTTGATCAAAAGGTATACCACTCCGTGATTGGTTATTTACTCTATTTATGTGCATCTAGGCCTGATATAATGCTTAGCGTTTGCATGTGTGCCCGATTCCAAGCGGCACCAAAGGAATCGCATCACCTTGCCGTGAAGCAAATTCTTCGATACTTGGCTCACACCCCCACTCTAGGATTATGGTATCCCAAGGGCTCTATGTTTGATCTTGTTGGATTCTCTGGTGCTGATTATGCCGGTGACAAAGTTGATCACAAGTCCACCTCAGTCACATGTCACTTTCTTGGATAATCTCTTGTCTATTGGTCTTCAAAGAAGCAGAACTCAGTATCTCTCTCCACAGATGAAGCTGAATACATTGCTGCTGGATCTTGTTGCGCTCAGCTTTTCTGGATGAAGCAAACTCATAAGGATTATGGCATCAACATGGAAAAGGTGCCTCTCTTCTGCGATAACGAGAGCGCCATCAAGATTTCTCACAATCCCGTTCAGCACTCGAAGACAAAGCACATTGAGATTCGTCAGCATTTTCTCAGAGATCATGTGATCAAGAAGGACATTGAAATCGTACTTGTCAACACCGAAGAGCAACTGGAAGATATCTTCACTAAGCCCTTGGATGAGAAAAGGTTTTGCAAGCTGCGGTGTGAGCTAAATATCCTAGAATCCTCAAATGTCATGTGATTGGACACACATCCTAACGCTTATGCACTTTGACGACTTAGATATGCAACACACTAAGTAATGTATGTCTTCAACTCATGAAGACTTACACTCTGAGTGTGAATACATTAATGTGGAATTTGACTCTGGAGCACCACGATAATTGTGCGTCGTGTCCTGGTCTAATACTTCTTATACGATGGGTAACGCCACCACCAAACTCGTGTGTGTGTGTGTGTGTGTGTGTGTGTGTGTTCTGTCCTCTACAACATTCACTTATAGCTATGTCTTCAAACCTTTTAATCTAAGTGAATGTGATCGGACCCTGTTCCTCTCTATGCTTTATCTCTCCAACTCTCTCTATCTCTTCATATGCATTCTATTAACACTTGTTGAATGTCTTCACTATGTCCTTGTCAACTGAAGATATAGAGACAATTATTTAAAACGTTTTTAATGCTATATCCCTTTTTTGCCCGAAAACCGGAGGAACCGAAACGTACACCCGACATATCAGGCGCGCGTGGGATCGTGGCTCAACTCTCCATAAGATGCATGCCAGCCATATGTCGTTCAAATGTGAACCGCCAGGGGCACCTACGTAATTGCACTACGCCGTCACCCCTCCTTATAAATACTCCACCCTCGCGGTCATTATTTCCTTCTCCCACCTCTCGCCATCTTGCTCAACCCTAGCGCCTCTGCTAGCTCCAGTCGACGCCGGAGACGAAGCGCTTAGCTGCCGCGACTTCTTTGACATCGTCTACACGCCGGCCGTGGACCTCATCTCTCCGCCGCCGCCGTAGGTGTCTTCCGCCGCCAAGTTAGGGCATGGAAGATCGATCTGCTCGGCATCCTACTCTTTCCGTCTAGTAGTTCTTCATTGCGGTAAATAGATCTCTCTTTTTACCATTGTTTTGATCCGTTAAATTCATAAAACTTCACCACAAGTGGTTTCTGTACATTTGAGATCTGTTTCCTTCTATTCTTCTCTCATATGCTGCAAATATATTCACTTATGCTTCACTACTAGTTAGATTCCTCACTTGTACTTATTCCTAGATTTGTACAAATCTGGAACCAACTCACTCCATATAAGTGAATGTCTTCGCACTATGAGGTCAATGTCTTCAAGAAGGTTATTGAGCAAAAGAACAAAATTGATCATGAGAAGGCTCTGTTCAAGAAGCACATGGCAAGCCTTAGTGCAAAAGAAGTCCAAGGCTTCAAGACCATGATGTTTGACCTCAAGGCTGAATTTGCCAAGCGCCGTGAAGTTGCAAAGGGCTCAAGGGACCATCTCAAGCACTATGCTGAGAAGTGTGTCCAAGCTCACAATGAACCTCTGAAGAGGAAAGCTCTTGGTCGTCCTGGCATTGACCCCAAGCTAGCTGCCAAGAAGACAACGAAGAAGAAGAAGCCTGTTGCTGAAGACACTGAATCTCCAAGGCAGGAAAGACCCAACATTGTCTTCCCTGTTAGCATGACTGCTAGCCCGAAGCCAAAGGTCCCATTAGCAGCTTCTGCTCAAAAGAAGACGAGGCAGGCTGAAGCTGAAGCTAAGAAACGCAAGCATCATGATGCCTCTGTTGCTGCTCCCTCTAAGAAGAAGCAAAAGCTCAAAGCTTCAAAGGCTTCACATCAGCCTCACGTTTCCTCCACAGAGCCATTGCTGGTCGAATCCATTTCTGTTGCCTTACATGCCTCCTTCAACCGTGAACGTCGTCTGGTAATCCATGAGCCTGCTCCCTCAGAGGCTCATCGGACTGAAGAGATTCCAGCTGCTGACTCACCTGCAGCTGAAGACATTGGTCATGATGACAATGTAAATGATGATGAAGTCCTTCGTCAACTTGAACCCCGACCTGTTCAATCACCTGTTCTCATGAGCAGTGAACTCATAAGCATTGGCGGTCCCACGACGCCAATGACTCAAGATGAATTTTGGGAAGAGCAACACCCAAACACCCCCTTACATGAAGTCATTCCTCGCACTCCACCGTCTCTTGCTACCACTCCAGTACTTGAGACTCCAACAGCAACACCACAAGAAGACATGGAGCAGACTAATGCAAATGCTTCACCAATTGCGTCGCCCAAGTTTCGAAGGCTTCGCAAAGGTCTCAGGCCTCAAGCCTCCATATCAAGCATTCCTGAAGATGGAGAACAAAACTCTAGCTCAGTGGCACGTCAAGTGTTTCCTGACACCATTCCTTTAGTGTGTGCTCCTGAATCTGAAGCCAAGCTGGCTGAAGACATTCCTGCTGCATCAGTTGATGAAGCAAAAGAGGACACTCGTGAAGTTACTCCCCCTCCACAAGATACGGTTGCCCAAGAAGAGGTGCCCGTCATGCAAGAACCCATCCACCGAGATACTATTGTGCATGAGGTCACTGAGCCTGAAGCCACTGAACCTGAAACACATGTGGCTGACCCATCTGTGAATACTGAAGCCAATGAGCAGAATGAAGTCGTTGCTGCTCCTGAAGTGATTGCACCAGAAGTAATTGCTCCTGAAGTGACTGCTCCTTCTTCTGAGCCCTACACCATGGCCCAAGCCTACAATAAAGATGATGAGCTTTTCACTGTCAAATGGTCACTTCTGAAGCTTCCTGCTGCCCCAGGCCCACAATATGACTATCATGTGGAGCGTCGGCCTCAGACTCTGAAGCCCAAGCCTAGATTGCCTCGGCTTCCCAGCATTGCAACTACTCAAGGGTCATTTAGTGTGCATAGCTTCACGGCAAACAAAACCTTCTTTGATTCTGCTAAGAACCCATACAATAAGCCCAAGATTTCTTCTGATAGGTTCTGGAGCTTTCAGCAACAAGCTATTACTCATGCATTATGTACAATCAGGACCGGATCTTTCCACACCAACGTCTTGATCGTGATGCCATCGCTGGACTGCCCTGCCTTGAAGAAGCTCTTGACTGCTTTAGAGAAGTTGGATTGCTTCCCTTTGTCACTGCCAAGGAACACTGGAATGAAGAGCTTCTACTGCAATTTTATGCTACTCTTCATATCAGAGGATACAACAGGGATCCGAAGACATGGGTCCTTGAGTGGATGACAGATGACATTCATCATGAAGCTAATGCTCAGACACTACTTGAGCTCACTTCCATGCCCACTCCTGGTGAGTTGTACAAACCAGCATGTTCTCTATATCAGAAAGAGCTTCAAAGCATCTTCAAGAAAGCTAAACCCAGTATGAGTGAAATGCTTAGCATGATGAAGCCATTGCCCCCTGATGCTGGTCTTCTAAAGGAATTCTTTATCCAAGACCTTGAGTACTTGCCTAGCACCATATACCATATTCAACGACGTACTCTTTGGCCTGTCAAGGGACACTCAGCTGAAGCTACACTGAATGGCGTCATGAAGACTTTGGTCTTCTATATTTTCAATCGCATCCGCTTCAATACTCATGACTTCTTCCTTCGCCAACTGGCTGCCTTTGTTGTTGATCTATTTGGCCTCAAGCTCTATGTTCCTTGGATCATGAGGCTCATTAAGTTTCATTCAACTATCAGTTATGAAGCCTCTGCATGCAACCATGTTGTCTTCTTGCCAGAGGTTGATACATCTTATAAAGTCATCTATGCTGAGCCTGCCAAGCAACCACTTCAACTGCACAATGCTGATCGCCAAAGCTTCACACAGCAGGTTGAAAGTGTGTATGTGCCCAATGCAAATGTAACTCTTTATCCTCTGGCTGGGCATCTGCACATCCCACATCGTGCCAACACAGATGCCACTGGAAGCACCGTTGCTCAACGGCCGAAGAAGCGCACTCGTGTCCTGAATGACTGAGAACTTCTTGTTTCACTTCACAAGAAACAGGATAGGCATCATGACTGGATGAAGCGGCAAATGCAAAGTCTTCTCACAGATGTGAATCGCATTCGCAACTTGGACACTAAGAATTCGTTTGTTGCACATGAAGCCTGTCGACGGTCCTGGAAGATCCTTACCCTGCTATGCTCTGAAGCCGATCTTCAAGCAGATGGCTTCACTGAGCGTTTCAAGTTTGACTCCAATCCTCCACAAGCTGCAACTTGGCGTCCAACTCCATCTATTGAAGATTCCGAGTATTCATTTTTGGCTGCAACTGTTGTTGCTCGTGTCATCGATGAAGAAGACGACGCCACTTCCCTAGCTATCGCTTCACTGCATCACGATTCTGCGTCAGGCCCCTCTGCACCACCAAACTCCACCGTCGACCCGACTGCACCAGCATCTTCTCCGCCTGGGAACGCATAGATACTCTATGTCTTCTAACCTTTTTGGTCCTTACTGACAAAAGGGGGAGAAGCATATGAATTGATAGTCTTCAAGCGGGTCCATATATGGGTCGGGTGCACTATTTTTGCTAAGTTCTTACAACTCTCGTTTTTTAAACAGTTGGCTCTTGAGTTGTAACACTTAAAACTTGATGGTCGTCTGCTACATTTGCTGTTGTTTTCTTATGCTTGGTTAAATATCTATCCTATACGCATGAAGTCATTCAGCAGACGCCCATTTTCCATTATGCATCTCATTATGTTCACTACATCCTTGTATGCATGATGGATTGTCTTCATAAAATTGAAGGAGACCTCCATAAAGCAAAACCTGCCATGTGTCTTCGCATTCAAAAGCAAAACTACTATGTGCACATCTTCAGGGGAGCCCTCTCAATATTAACGAATAAGTTCATATTAAAATTTCAGAGCATTTCAAGTGTTAATAAATAAAAAGTAGATTCTCTCAATTTCTAAAAAAACAAGAAGTTCAAATTAAATTAAAGGAGCGGTTCAATGTTTGTTATAAAACTCAAATTTTTGCCGTTGCTCGACTAAATTCTTTGTACAATAAAGGCATGACTTCATAGAATGAATTACTAACAAGAAATAGAAAATAGTTTGGTTTTTCACGTTTCTAAGCACAAAGCTCAATGTTTTATTTCAAAAACGAATTATTCCTATTTCTAAGAGGACAACCAAGAAGTTCAAAATAATTTCAGCTTGTATCCAAAATAATTTGAGCTTGAAAAATCAGATTTTCACGTTACTAAAAAATAAAACCAAAAAGTTCAATTTCAAATAACGAAGAAGTTCGATGTTTTTAAAAAACCTCTGATTTTCATATTTCTAAAAATACACAATGAAGTTCAATTAAAAAAGTTAGAGTAGTTAAATGTTTATAAAAAACTCAGATATTTTCAGGTAACCGAGATATGTTCAGTTTGATAACTGCCAGAAGTTCACGTAATACGCGGTGTGCATTTGTATGAAAAGAAGAATGAAAACCAAAGGCCAAAACTTTTGTTGCTAGAAGTTCAAGTGCTCGGCCCGGGAAAGTTAAACAAATCTTGTGAGAGAGGTTGAACAAAAATACGTGACAAAAGTTCAAGATGAAAACAGCGGGAAGTTCAACTACTACACGAAATGCGTTTCAGATAGGAATATAGGAATAGAAAACAAAAAGCTTAAAAGGCTTGTTGCAAGAAGTTCACGTGCTCCTCCCGATGAAGTTCAAGATCTCTAGTGTGAGACGTCCGACCTTCAATTACATGTAAAAAAACAGGCAAAAAACGACGTTGTTTTTGCCATTTTTAAAACTGCTCTCAAACGACAAAAATTTGTAACGTTTGTCTACATGAAAAAGAAGCTCGTATTCATAAGCTTTCCAACGGTATATTATATGCTATATTTGGATGAATGGTTTAAAAGTTTTATGTATACCATTAAAAACACATTTTTACGCATACAAAAAATTATTTCGAACCGTCACGAGTATAGAAAATTGATCAATACGAAAAAGTTGCGTGTTTTCAATAACTTTCCATCGGTATATCATTTGCTCAAATCCGGTAAGTGGTCTGGGAGTTACAGGAAAAAAATACCACATCAAAAACAGAGTGAAGTTCAAGCAGAACTGCCATAGAAGTTCAAGTACTTCACGCGATGCATTTTCGATGAATCTATTTCACGACGAATGCAGAAATCATGATACCGCCATTTTCTCAATTACTTGAAAATGGTTGAGAATCAGAGAAAACCGTCAACATGAAAAAGTTTTGCATTTTCTGTAGCTTTTCAACGGTATATTATTTGCCCCATTCCAATAAAGGTTGTAGAAAATACGGCGAAAATATGTTTTCCGCCATTTTCAAAATTGACTTAAAACCGTAAAGAATTGGGAGAAACAATACATACCTTTTTTGCATTTGTTCAAGCTTTCCAACGCCATATCATTTGCTGCATTCGGACGCACGGTTAAAAAATGAGCTTGAAAATACAAACTCAGGTGGACTTGTACCGTTTTCTAAATTACTCTTAAACCATTTAAAATTAGAAAGAAAACTTTCAACACGAAAAAGTAGAACATTTTCATAAGCTTTCCAGCGCCATATCATATGCCTCAATTGGATTAGCCGTTTAGAAATGACATCAAAAATACGAACTCGAATGTTCGGTTTGCGAAATTTTACGTTTTTCCAAATTGTTCTTTAATCATAGGGAATTGGAGAAAACTTTCAACATATGGCAAAAAAATGTGATCGCATTTCTAAACCGTATATTAGAATGAGGCATATAATATGGAGTCGGAAAGCTGCTGCAAAACCACTCCTTCCACATGTTGAAAGTTTTCTCTAATTCCCCATGGTTAAAGAGTAATTTGGAAAAACGTCAAATTTCGCAAACCGAACAGCCGAGTTCGTATTATCGACATCATTTCTAAACGTCCAATCCAATTGAGGCATATGATATGGCGTTGGAAAGCTTATGAAAATGCGCTACTTTTTCACGTTGAAAGTTTTTCTAATTTTGAATAGTTTAAGAGTAATTTAGAAAACAGTACAAGTCCTATCGAGTTCATATTTTCGAGCTCATTTTTTAACCATGCGTTCGAATGCAACAAATGATATGACGTTGGAAAGCTTGAACAAATGCGAAACATTTTTGTATGTATTGTTTCTCCCAATTATTTATAATTTTAAGTCAATTTCGAATATAGCGAAAACGTATTTTTATTGTATTTTCTACAAACTTTATTGAAATGGGGCAAATAATATACCATTGAAAAGCTACGAAAAATGCGAAACTTTTTCATGTTGATGGTTTTCTCTAATTCCTAGCCGTATTCAAGTAATTGCGAAAATGGCGAGATCATTCGTTCTGCCTTTATCGCACAACAGATTCTTCGAAAATGCACCGCGTGAAGAACCTGAACTTCTGGGCACGTGTACTTGAACTTCACTCTATTTTTCACGTGCTTTTTTGCTCGCAGCTCTCCATCCACTCACCGAAATCGAGCAAGTGATATACCGATGGAAAGCTGCTGTAAACACGCAACTTTCCCGTGTTGATCAGTTTTTCATACTCGCGATGGTTTTAAAAGTTTTTCATCCGAAATTCATTCAGTGTAGTGGTTGAACTTCTGTGGCAGTTCTGTTTTGAACTTCACTCTATTTTTGACGTGCTATTTTTTCCTGTAACACCCAAACCACTTACCGGAATTGAGAAAATGATATACCGATGGAAAGTTGTTGAAAACACACAACTTTTTCGTGTTGATCAGTTTTTCATACTCGCGACGGTTCAAAATATTTTTTTGAATGCATAAAAATGTGTTTTTAACGGTATACATAAAACTTTTAAACAATTCATCGGAATATAGCATACAATATACCATTGGAAAGCTTATGAATATGAACATCTTTTTCATGTAGACAGACGTTACAATTTTTTGTCGTTTGAGAGTAGTTTAAAAAATGGAAAACACAACGTCGTTTTTTGCCTATTTTAACATGTAATTGAAGGTCGGACGTCTCGCACTAGAGATCTTGAACTATGCTTAGAGGAGCACGTGAACTTCTCGCAACAAACATTTTAAGCTTTTTGTTTTCTATTCTTATATTCCTATCTAAAATGCATTTCGTGTAATAATTGAACTTCCCGCTGTTTTCACCTTGAACTTATATCATGTATTTTTGTTCAATCTCTCTCACAAGAATTTTTGAACGTTCTTGGGCCGAGCACTTGAACTTCTAGCAACAAATATTTTGGACTTTGCCTTTTTATTTTTATTTTCTCATACGAAATGCACACCATGCAGTACATGAACTTCTGGCAGTTATCAAACCGAACTTCTCTCTATTTCGCTTTAGTAACAAAAAAAGTCTGACTTTGTTATATACATCGAACCTCTCTAACTTTTTTATTTGAACTTCTTCGTGTATTTTTTAGAAATGTGAAAATTTGAGTTTTGTTAGAAACATCGAACTTTTTCCATTATTTTCAATTGAACATATTGGTTTTATTCTTTAGGAATCGGAAAATCCGAATTTTTTAAATAAATGTCAAACTGCTATGCTTTTTCCAATTGAATTTCTTTGTTATTTTGGATTGAACTTATTGTTTTTTCTTTAGTAACAGAAAAAATAGAGGATTCAAATATAATATCAAATTGATCCATTATTTTAATTTGAACTTCTTCCTTTTATTTCTTTTTAGTAATGGAAAAAAAATTCTAGGTTTATAATAAACATCGAATCGCTCATCAATTTTAAGTTGAACTTCTGGTTTTCTTTATAAATTAGAAAGATCCATCGAAATCCATGTGAACTGTTTGAACTTTTTTGTTTGTCATTTACTTTGACATCTCCATCTTTCTTAATTTTGAACTTTCAAAGTTAACAAGTCCATTTATACATGAACTTCTCAACGATATGTCCCCAACCGGCTCAAGTTTTATGCATTCTTTTATATATAAAAAGAAATAAAAATAGAAAAAATGTTGCGTTGTTATGGACACCACTAACACTTTTTGTGAGCACATTATTCCACTGTAATTTTGTGCATAATCTTGCCGCAAAAAATTATGTTTTTTGTTGTTGTCAACATCAAGTAGCATAACTTGATTTTTTTTCTGACGGAATTATACTAATTGAACTGCTACAGTGTTTTTTGTTGAACTGCTATTGAATGATGGCACAACATGATTTCTTGTGTGCTCCCGTGTATACGCGCAACACGCGAAGCATCAACCTTAATATACATGAACTTCTATCATTGGTATTTTTGAACCTTTTTGCATTCTATGTATAATGAAATTTCTACTATCACCACGTAGAGAGCCCTGATCGGAGGTGAAATCTTCAAGAAAAAACTGATTAGTGCTTTCGTCGGCCACAAATGTCTCTATCTCTCTTCATAAAACACAAGGCTTGGTACACAAGAACAATTAACACTCCACGGTGTTGATGCATTTTTGGAAATAAACCTATGAAACTGAAACCAATGGACTAAAACACCAGTTTTTTGCACCTACACATATAGCCGAACTTCAGAACACTCGCTACGATGCGCTGACGGAGCAAAGTGCATGCATGCTGGAGGAGGGCGCGTTGTAGCAGAGGGCAGATCGCACCAAAGGGGAGGGCAGGCCACGCAGGAGCGAAGTGAAGGTCACACCAGAGCGATGAACCTCTCTCACACAGAGGCGGAGGGGAGGGAAGGCCACGAACGTCGACGCGCGTCCCCGGGTGTTGTCATCGTTGGGATCCCAGTGGCGGCTGTAGGGATCATGGCGCGCGGGGGTTGAATCATGGAGTGCAACTGCTCGGCGCGGCGGCGCATGCAGAAGGTGCGGACGGCGCGAGGTGGCATTCGTCGGCGATGCGGCACGGCCGCTGTGGCGGGATCTGGTGGTTGGGCGCACGGCCGCAGCGGTGGGATACGGCGGTTGGGGGGCAGGGCCACGACGACGGGGCAGACCATGGCGGTAGGGAGGCGGCGGTGGTTGCGCGGCCGGAGGGAGGCGGTGGCCGCGCCGGCCAGGGAGGGAGGCGGAGGTGGCCGCGCCGGCCAGGGAGGGAGGCGGAGGTGGGATATTTTCTTTCCTTTTTTTCGTCCACTGTACTGATTCAGGACTTTGGAAGGATCCCGTCGCTCTCTATATAGGGCGCGTTGTGATCCCAATAGTTATTCTAATCCCTTAAGACCTTATTCTCATAACAAAAGCCTTATTCTCATAACACCCCCCCCCC
>LR738709.1:172939294-172961180 GCA_902687465.1 Secale cereale
CCCAGCCTTCTAGCGCGGCGGCGCCCGCAGACGACGGCCCCCGCCCCACCCCGCCTTCTAGCGCGGCATGACCTCCACCCCGCCGAACTGCTTGGGTCACAAAAAATTCCTCCGCCTCCCCACCTTATCCTGTGGTCGACCTCCAGCGCCATCTCCCTCCACCACGCCGCACCACCGCCTCCTTCCACTGCGTCGCACCACCACCTCCTTCTCCCGCGCCGTCGCCCCACCTCGCTCCACCTTCCTCCGCCACTGTCGCGCCATCGGGCTCGCGCCGCCCCGTCGCCTCTCTCACCTTCAACCACATCTTTGTTCCGCCGTCGACCCACCGCACCGCCGGCCTGGGCTCACGCCGCCACGAGCAACCACCAATAGCGTCGCCGCGGCCGTGGCCACCAGCAGTCCCCGATATGTCCGCCGCGGGCACCCAATAGGTGACCAGGGCCTTGCCCGCGCCGGATCCGGCCGTCTTGGCCCCGTACGTAGCCACGGGTACCACCAGTGGCCTCCCTCCTCCCATCCCCTCCACCTTCTACGTCGGTGCGCCGCCGCGCGCCATCCTCTCTATGCGGCCACCAGCGCACGCCTCCTCGCCTCCATCGCCTGTCCCGCCCCAGATACGGCGTGGATCCACCGTCGCCATAAGCGGCTGCTCTGGATCTGGGGAGTCCCCACCGCCAGAAAGAGTATTGCATCCCCACCGCAATGAACTACAACATCGACAGAAGAGCACTTCACCCCCGCCGGTAAGAACTACAATATCGTGATGGTCCGGGACACCCCAGCAAAAGAGGAAGGAGTGCTCGCCGTCCACAACCTTGCCAAAGGTGCGGCTGTGCTTGCCCCCGCTCCTCCTCATCATTTGTGGCTGCTAGAACTCATTTTTTGACCTTCTTTTGGACCATCGACAGAAGAGGACTGCATCCCCGCAGCACATTTTCAAGTGGTGCAGATAGTTCAATATATTTTGTGTGTGTAGACTAATGAAGTGCAGTTTATTTTACACAGGAAATAGTGATTAGCACATTAGGTGTGTGACTCTTATCTGCAGAGGAAGTGGTGCTCGGTGGAAGAACAAGAAGAATGGTCAGCCACCAAATCAGAGAGACAGCAACGCGGACTCCTCCCATCAATTATGCATGTGTGCCAAAAAAAACTTCACCCCACAACACATCCATGGGAAGCTGAAGCACAGGGTTGTTTTTAATTCAAATGTCGTTCAGCCAAAAGCATGTGTGCAGCCCAATTGTTTTTCAAGGTTGTTTCTGCTATTTCCTAGGGCTCGCAGACCCCTTTTCATCTGAGTTCAGCTTGCTTTGTCAATGTTTGCAGTTCACTTCTTTTTAGAAACAAAATTGTGAAAATTTGATGAAAATCTCTTGTTCATTCTATGACAAAATCATGAAGTTCTTCTGGTCATGGGTTATGGTTCATTTTTCATGTTTGAAGTTCACTTATTCATCTACTACTGGCCGTGCAGTACTTTATTTTTGATGTAATGTAATTCTAAAAAGAATATTGGTGGGAGGTAATATTCTTTTGATGCAATGTAATTTTAAATGCAGTCTAGTTGCCTCATCCATATAGCTCACTAACATTAACCATGTAGTAGATGAATTTATGTGCAACTCAGTGTACATTGTTGTACAGCTCGCTAGACCCTGTTCGAAGCTCTGAAAAAAGTGCAGCCCCTTAGTGGTTCACTTTGTAAAGAAAGAGAAAGAAATCTCCACAGGAGGTTCACTTCTTTCTCTAATGCAATTTGTTTTGTTTGTGGGACAATTGAAAAAATTAATTCACTTCAATTTATGTAGCAGCTCATTGCCCCTTTGTATGAAGTGCAATCTGTTTCCTGTGTTTCAAAATTTAGTTGACCACATCAACACATGCAGTGTGTTTGGTCCTCGGATGTGGTTCCCTTTTGAGAGAGATGTTGTTCACTCGCGCCTAGCATGAAAGATGTGATTTTTTTAGCGAAACAAACAAAATAGTAATGCGGTTCACTTCGACATATGTCGCGTTTCACTTCTCCTCGTCTCTGCAGTCCACTCTCGTTCATAAAAATGAAAAAAAGACAATAAAAACTCGGCTGAGAAAATATACGTCTGACAAAATAATTCATGAAGTTCATGTGCCTGTCTGATGCAGTGCGGTTTTCTGTCCGATGCAGTGCGCCTCGTCGATTTTGGTGTCATGAAAAATAGAGTGACGCATTTCGGTACTTTGGAAACTGCTCCTAAACCATAATGAATTAGAGAGAGTGTTCCACATGCAAAAGTTGTGCCTCGTCGATATCTTTCCAACGGCGTCTATATTAAATCATTTCAACCAGCGGTTTGTAAAAATTTCGCCAAAAACTGCTGCTGCCCTTCGTAGTCAGCCGCACGATTTTCAAAATTAACTAAAAACCGTAAGGAATCACAAAAACATTTCAACATATAAAAGTTGCGCCTCGTCCGTCGCTTTTCAAAGGTATATTACACGCCTTGTTTCGACAAACGGTTAGAAAACTGGAGTGAAAACATTACCGAAAATTTGAAAAAATCGAAAAACAGAATTCTGTGATTTAATAATTCAAAACTGCTCTTAAACCGTAGCGAATTAGAAAAATAATAGAAATGAAAAAGATGCGTCTCGACGATATCTATCCAACGATGTATCATTTATTTCATTCCGACGAGCGGTTTAGAAGAAAACGCGAAAAAATGCTCGATGTCATTCGTTACGAGCCGCACGATTTTTGAAACTGCTCTTAAACTGTGATGGATTTTAAAAAGTGTTCAACATGGCGAAGTTGCGTCTACTCCATAGCTTCTCAACGGTATATTACACGCATAATTCCGATAAACGGTTAAAAAACTAGAGCAAAAAAGGTACCCAAAAAACAACACGTACAGTTTTTTCGAGACGAAGTTCACTAGTCGCTGTGTTGTAGTACGTGTGCAGTGCCCTCGCGTTGTGCGTGCAGTTCAGAAGTTTTATGAGAATATTATTTTCATAATGTTATGAGAATAGACCGGCAAAATTGGCTCTATCATTGCTTGCTAGGGAAACAGCTATCATAGCCACACAACACATGTGTCGTGATCCGTGCTAACCATGTGAGGGTCAAACTAAAGAGGTGATTATGGTGTGTGTTTGCAGCCCATGTGCAGAAAAGCTATACCATGGTCAACATGCAGCAGTCCATGTTGTTGTACGTCAGCGTCAGGAGGGGGACCAAGGCTCCATGTGCATGATGCATGCAACAATTTTGAAACCAATATGGACACCAACAACCATGGAGTAGTAGCGATCGTACATGCCCATACACGAGGAGGGAGCGGAGGCATGCAAAGCACACACCATCTATGTGCAGCTCTGGCCATCCATTGCTTGTGTTTCAAAAAAAATCAGACATGAGTTGTTTAGTGCAAGTTTTAGGTGTTTCAATCCCTAGTTAGCTAGCAACTTGCAGATGCACTTCGTCGCATTATTAGTTGTGCCTCGCTTCCTAATTTTGCTAGTTAAATTAGCTAGTTAGCAACTTCCTGTACTAGATATTTAACTTCAGCAAGAGTATAGAGCTAGTTCATTTCCTGTATTCGCTAGTTATTTTTCCTGTATTTTTTTGGAACTGCTCAAACTTCTTGTGGTACCGAATAGGGTATTCACGAAAGATCCACTGATCGCTCATATTAGAACCGACCGCTCACGTTGGAACTGACCGCATATGAACACATGCGGTATTTTTTGGAATTGCTCAGACTACTTATGGTACCGAGTAGGGTATTCATGATAGATCCGGTGATTAGTCACATTGGAACCAACCGCTCACATTGGAACTGACCCCATATGAACACATGCGTTATTTTTTGGAACCGCTCAAACTACTTATGGTACCGAGTCGGGTATTCACGGAAGATCCGGTGATCGCTCACATTGGAACCGTCTGCTCACTAAAACACACACACGAAACCGATGAAACTACATGTGGTACCGAGTAGGCCATTAATGGAAACTCCGATGATCAATCACGTTGGAGTTGACCGCATAAGAACACACACGATATTTTTTGGGGAAGTGCTCAAACTACTTGTGATGTCATGAAGCTTGTATATGTATACAATGCACTCATCCGTACGTGCACTCCTATACATGTGCACAAGTGGTGACGAAGTCAATCAATACCTACCTTCACATTATATCCTTGCACGCATCATGTGGGCTAAGTATGTAACTACATGCATCGTGTATGTATACGTTTCCGAATACTTACGCGTACCCGTCGAGTCGGCCGATGAATACTCACACACACGCGACGTATATAACACAACGCATGCAGGCACGCATATGATACAAGACGTGTGACGAGAGACAACCGACGTGTTGGACATCACGGTATACGTCGAGCAAGTTCAACACATGGATTCCATAGGTTCCTCCTAGGCGTACGCATGGATCTGTCGCGTCTCATGGTCCGAACCTGCATGCGACTCGCCGACGGGTGTCACGGCGAGACGTACCTATGGAACCAGCACCACAAATCGATCGATGGTTTTTTTGGGGTTATAAATCAATCGATGGGTGGAACCTGTTGCATATAGCCGCTTGCGTCGGCCACTGCTTTGCCAGCGCACGTCGGGCAGGCTTTTTGTCAGCCCATTAGGCATAAAGTGGCCAGAATCGGCCTGCCATCACAGCTGAATTAACACATCACGTGGGCTTGAGACGGTACCACACCATGCAGCCAGCGTGAATCATAAAGCACACCAACGATACTGATAGCTATTTCCAAGGCAAGCTATGATAGAAAATCCCTCTCTCTCTCTCTCTCTCTCTCTCTCTCTCTCTCTATATATATATATATATATATATATATATATATATATATATATATATATATATATATATATATATATATATAGTGTATCGGCCTATCCCTGGGTTTAAGGAAAACACTCTAAAAGACTTTGTCTTGATCTTACAGTTCACATACACTAAGTGTGGGAGCTATAAAAGGGAGCTGATCAAGTCTTGTGGGGAACATGCGCAAACCTCCGCAGAGAGTAAAGCTAATAAATTACCCATGTCCATGATTACGAACATTTTCAGCGTCTAGAAGTGGGAATGTCGAGAGATCTCATCACATTTAATTAATGAAATGGGTTTAATCAACTTTCGTTATAGATTGAGTTGCCATCTCAATTATATACAAATTTGTAGAAATAGAAAAATCTTTTGATAATAGGGCAAAACTAGCTTTTTGCAAATTAAACTTAGAACCTTTCACCAGCCAAATTGCATGTGTAAGTATGGGTATTATACTCTCCTATGGTGTGACTTGCTAGTACATTTCATATACATGTTTACATGGCTGCAACTTATCATGTTACAGATTTGTCGGACGAAGATTAAAGTGCATAAGGTCACGGGTCCATACTTAACATTTGCTAGTGGCGTTGGATGGATTCATTATACTTGGATGCTTCCGCGGAGTTTGCTTTATTCAACATTAGGCCATATTTATGTAATAAATATTTTACTCCTAGACTTTCGATGTAATAAAGAGGTGTGCTTATTTCTGTTATTTCATCGAGTATTGTGTTGTGCTAACAAGTTGATCCGATAACTAGCACAACAAGCACGGAGACTCCGGTCCTTATCGGGTTGGGTCGCTGCATGGGTCATTTGAGGGCCGGCCGGTCACTGTCGGCGGGCCCTTACAGATGCATATAATCTATGTTTTTCCTTTGTTTCTAGTTTTTTTTTCCAAAAAAAGTCCCGGTTTTCTCTCCAAAAATAAATACTAGCGCAGAGGAGAGCTCTCTCTCACTGACTATATCCCCCCACCTTCCACTGTCTGAAACCTCGATTTTTGCGCATAAAGAAAAGGAGGTAATAGCACCAACAGTCCTTGAACTTGTCCAGGATGTGATGATCTAGTCCAGAACTTGCAAAAGCAAACTATTGCATCCCACAACTTGCACCCAATGTGCAAATTTAGTCCTAGCCAATCAGACGACGACAAATAGAGCCTAGTCAGCAGAGCCGGTCAGCGCAACACATTTTGCAATTACCCCCTGGCCTTAGCAGTAATCAACCCGCACTACACCGCCATGACAGGTGCCTGAAGAGAGCGCCGACCGCGCCGTGGTGGATGGCGCTGCCACGCGCTGGCTCGGCCGCGCAGACCGCATCGATCGCGCGCACCGCGAACTCCGAGGCACGCGCGTCGGGGGCCGGGCCGGCATGCTGCTGCAGGAGCGCTTGCCACATGCGCGACGAGGCGGCCACGACGAGCGCCATGTCTCGCGTCTCCGCGACCGTGGGGATGGTCTCCAGCAGGCGGCACATGCCTGCCTTGGCCCGGCCGCTGCCTCGCCCCAGCAGCCGGATGAAGGAAGCCATGTTGGCTGTGTTTGTTTGAGCTTCGGTTTCAGCAGTTTCAGCTGTGGACTTGCTGTGCTGGCAAAACTGCTGTGCTAAGGAAACAGCTGTAGTGAAGGTTAGCTGTTTGGCAACGCAGCTGTGGAAACGACTGTGAGCTGGTGAAAACGCTATGTTTCAGGAGGAGGGGGGCGAACGTAGAGATATGGCATGCCTACGGTGGCATTTACGACATAATTATGACCAAACGCCAAAGATAGAGGGGCTAGGGAAACAGTTTTGGCCCAAAAGTACACCGAGACCAGCTTTAGGCTGTTACACTGAAAATCTCCCGAAACAGTTTTGGGTTGTGGTTCCACAGCTGTTCTAAATAACCTGTTTGTTTCAGCTTCAGCTTTTTTCAATCCTAAAACTGCTCCAAAAGCTGAAACAAACACAGCCGTTGTCCTCCTTCTTCAGCATGTTGAGGCAGTCGAGCTGCGGCGTGGCCGCGTTCGACGGCATGAGGCTGAGCACGCACTGCAGCGCGAGCTCCTCCGTCTCCGCGTGGCATTCCGCTGGCACGACCGATGCAGCGTGGAAAACGAGCGGCAAGAGCGCGCACAGGAACCCTAGCTGCAGCATGCATGCGCGGCCGACGTCAGACTCGGACGCCAGCACCAGGACCTTCTTGAGCGCGCCGATCTTGGCGGCACTGGAGGTGGCGTCAGACTGGAGGCACCGCTTGAGCGCCGCAAGCGATGGATCGTCGTCCGCCGACTCCGGGAGGCTGTGGTTAGTGGCGCGGAGAGCGAGTGCTAGATGAGGTGGCGCAGGGTGCGGTTGGGCACGAGCACGGTGGTGTCGCCGTCGCCGAGGGCTTGCATTGTTACGGGGCACGTGCGGTGGCCGTCGGTGAGCCACCGCTCGATGCATTAGCGGTCATACGTCTGCCCTGTGCACAGCGTCACCGGGTTCGTGAAGATGTCGAGGCTGATCGGACACCAGAACAGGTGCGACACGCTCATCTTTTGCACCCGCAGAGATCAGCACGTATCCAACAAGAAATGGAAGAAGCTACGCCCGCACAACATCATGAACCTAGCAAGAAAGAGAAGAACCTAATCCTTCCTCCAAGCAGGAAAAGAAAACCACAAACCACTTGTAACGCCCGGGTAATCAAGCTACAGTAACCTCTGCTAATGATGCCATGTCACCTCAGTTACATTAAAAAAACATGCGTTGATTCGAAATCGATTCAAGTTCAAATTTGAATTAAAGTGAAACGATAAAAGTTTTCAAACAATAAAAACAAAATGTTCGCATTATTCTATAAATTCCCCTGATCTTTTGTCATGTTGAAACAAACATCATCTGACTCGCCAATTAATCCCTAGTGGAATATAAAGTGATCCAAAACCAACACAAATAACCTTTTCAAAATAAACAAATGTTTATATGTTTCCAACTGAGTTGAAAATTTGTGAAAATCATCATATCGCCGAATTGCATTTATGTGCTAGGTTTCATATTTTACTAAAATCATTTAGTGCCTCAAACAAAAAGAAACAATGTCTAAAATAGAAAGCAGTATAAAAAAAGGAGAAAATGGAATAAGAGCTGAAGCCTCCTGTGCACCTTGGCCCACATGGCCGAGTGGCCTGCCGACCCATCCACCCTCACACCTGGCCTATTAGGCCTCCACCCTCGAACCCTAGGGACCCCAACCCCGTTCCACTCCTCCCTCGCTCCCCACGCGCCGCCACACATCGCGTACGCGCCGGGCAGCGCCCAACCCCGCGCCCCCTCGTTCCTCCGCGCGAGCACGCCGTTGGCCCGACCCCGTCGCCACTCGCCGTCTCCACCACCACTGTTACCTCGTCGTCATTGTTCCCCGTTCCCCGCTCCTTCCCCACCTCGAACCGATCTGGACCGACCCCGCCGCCGTCGCCCGTTGTTCGTCGCCGCCCCAGCCTCCTACCGCCGTCGCCTCGCCGTACCCGACCGCGTCCGCAGCTGCTTCTGGCGGCCCCGACGAGCGCGCCCATGCCCGAGGACCGTCGCCTCCGCCCCGCAGCTCCTCCCCAACGACGTCGCATCGAGCCCCTCCACACCGGCCACCACCAGTGCTGCCCCAACGCCGCTGAGCTGCCCCTGAGCTCTGGGGTGAGCTCCCCCTCTGAACCCCTATGTTTTCCCGTTGCCCTTCGTCGTGGCCGCCTAGCTGTGCTGCCGCGCTCTTGGTGACCTCCATGGTGAGCTCTTGCTCTGCCGCCATTATTACCGTCGATGTAGGCCGGCCCTACTCCAGCTGCGTGTGCTCGTAGCTGCGTTCCGCCACGCTCGTTCGAACGGCGAGCTCCAGCCGCCCTTTTAGTCGCCATAGCGGCGAGCCCCGTGGCCGCCGTCGCCTCTTTTGCCATCGGTGTGCCCAGCGTACATGCACGTTCAAGCCAGGCCGACTGACCCACTGACTCATGGGCCCGTCGCGCCAGGTGTTTAGATTACGACTAACTGCATCTTAAAATGTTAAACTGCCACCGACCTAGGGGCCCCACGCTGCTAAATAACCTTTTTGGACAAGTTAAACACGGTTAATTAGACTCCCCCTATGACAGTTGGGCCCCACTAGCCCAGTTGAACAAGTCAAACCTGCTGACTAGGTTGGACCCAGTCAATGGCAGGTGGAACCCCATGGCCCCTTTGACCAGTCAACAGGCACGGTTGACTGCTGATTGGGCAGTTGACTAGGTCAACTGTCCCCACATGTCAGCCATCGATGCACCACATGACCATATCATTTATACTTAATACATTTTCGAATTGAATTAATAATTTCATAAATAATTTAAAATTTTGATAATTAATATAAAATAATTCGTAACTCGGATGAAGAAACTTTGTACATACAAGTTGCGCAGAACGACGCACCGAATCCGAATACGCAGCCCGTTCGTCCACCACACGTCCCTATCATAGCAAACATGCAACTTTCCACCTCCGGTTCGACTGACCGAAAATGACTAACTCCGGGAAAACATTCTCGGATGTTTACCCCCTTCATCTGTAACGTGTAGCACTGCGTTAGGTCACCCCTAGCACCGCGTTTTGCCATGTCTTGCTTTGTGATGTTATTATTTGCTCTGTTATTTATTGTGTTCCTCCTACGCTACTTCTTTTTCGATAGACCCCGAGACCGATGTTGATCTGGTGTTCGACCACTTCACCGTCGAGGGTCCGTATCTGTCTGCCGAGCAACCAGGCAAGCCAACCCCCTTTGATCATTTTGATATCGCCCATTCCCTCCTCTCTTATGCTTGCATTAGAACTGATACTGCTTTTTGTATGATCCTATTGTGATGCATAGCCTGATGTTGATACCTACTTTCATACCTTACATGTTTATACTAAACTGCTTAGTATAGGCTGGTTAGAGATCCACCAGTGACCCCCCACATTGTCCTGTCTACCCCGCTGGATTACCAGAAGACCCGATCAACGGGATCGAAGACCAGGACCCGGCACCGCATATCACTTTCCCCTTAGTTGCTCGACACTACTGGGTTACCATCGAGTGCCGAGGGTGAGACCTCATCAGCACTTCTGATGTTAACCTTGTAGGTTAGTTCATCGGTTGTGGTCATCGAGGGTGATTCCTCTTTCTCCACTCCCGATAACGACACTATCGTGCAACTCCTCAAGAGTGGACCTCGAGGGTGAGTCCTCTTTCGTTCACCTTGACGATAAACATTAGGTGGAATTCCATCGAGGGTGATTTCCTCAGGTTTTCTTTTGGTGTCAGACACACAGTTACTATGGTTACTATGACTTCACACTGAACCTGGTTACTAAAGACGGGTCGACCCTGAGGGGTACCCGCGCGAGCTTAATTGCGAGTGATGTGTAGTCGGGTTGACCTGGAAGGTGCCCGCGAGATAAATACGAGGCGTGGCCGGGCACTCGCCTTTGCCGCAAGTCCTCGAGACGGGGCGATGGGGTCACATGTTCGTGAGTCTCTGCTCGTTACCGCGCATTCCCAAGACACTAAACGGTTTGGATATTTGATCCGAGGGGCCTCTGGCCTGATAGCACTAACCATCACGTGGGCATAGTATGGGCGTTCTGCGTCGTATGCATCAGCCGAAGCTTAACTGACGTCATTGCGATTGAGCGGTGCGTGCCGGGTTGGACTGGTTAGGCTCCTACATTTTTTAAAAGAGGTTGCTAGGTCTGCTCACCGGCCGCGTACGCAACGTGCAGGAGTTCCCGGGGCGATTGGCCCATGACCCCTGTTAGCATAGGGTTTAGTCCGGCGTGCATGACCTCTCTATTAAGCCTAGGTCGGGTTGCGGCGTATTGTTTGGCCGAGGGCGGGCATGACCTGATGGTGTGTCCGGCCGGAGTTAAGCAAGCGTGTTGGGTAAGTTGGTGCACCCCTGCAGGGAAGAAAACATCTATCGATAGCATGTCCTACGGTAACGGACACTTGGAGTTGTATCCCGATCGCTACAACTAGAACTGGATGCTGAGGCATTGTTTGGATATGTTGCTTCGGGAGTCGAGAAAGGATCCTGGAGCGTTGGAACAACAACATAAATATGACTTATGTTATACTACTCTACTTCCCCCTCTTGCTGCAAGACGATGGTTTCTAGAAGATGCTAGTCTTCGATAGGACTAGTTTCTCCCCCTCTTATTCTGGCATTCTGCAGCTTAGTCCACAGATACTATCCCCTTTCATTGATACTGATGCATATGTAGTGTAGATCCTTGCTTGCGAGTACTTTGGATGAGTACTCACGGTTGCTTTGCTCCCCCTTTTCCCCCTTCTTTTTTCTTGCTGGTTGATGCAACCAGATGGTGGAGTCCAAGAGCCAGATGCCACACTTGACGACTGCTACTACCCCGACGGAGCCTACTACTACGTGGAGACAGCTGACGACCAGGAGTAGTTAGGAGGTCCTAGGCAGGAGGCCTTGCCTTTTCGATCGTGTTGTTTTTATGCTAGCCTTCTTAAGGCAATCTTGTTTAACTTATGTCTGTACTCACTACTCAGATATTATTGCTTCCGCTGACTCTTGTGTATTCGAGCTTATGTATTCGAGCCCTCGAGGCCCCTGGCTTGTAATATAAAGCTTGTATTATTTTAATTTGTGTCTAGAGTTGTGTTGTGATATCTTCCAGTGAGTCCTTGATCTTGGTCGTACACATTTGCATGTATGATTAGTGTACGGTCAAATCGGGGGCGTCACAAGTTGGTATCAGAGCCGACTGCCTGTAGGAACCCCCCTTTCCAACTCCTTGGCCGAAGTCGAGTCTAGTAACTATAAAACTTTTACTAACTTGGTTGTGTGGCTTACGGTCCCACGTCGCCAATTGGGTGGTATTAGGATCTTTTACTCCTCGTCTATACTCTGGGACTCTGTTCTCTCTTCTATTCGGGTTAAATGAATTTACTAACTACATTAGGTTCTCGTAACGACTTTCCCCGGAGAGCCCCTTCATTCCGGATGGTTGCCTGCTTCACCAGAAGATTTCGAAGAGATTCTCCGATGTTTCCCTGAGACACTTGTACCCTTCGCCATTGCAATTCCATATCACCGATAAATCTCTAACGATAGTTGCATACACTTGTCGTCCATACCTTCATTTCAATTGTTCTTGTTATTAAAAGATACCCTGAAATACTTTGGATATTCCGAGAATCCTTTGTGCTTGCGCAGCTCCTTTGCCACATGAATACCCTTATGTATAATTCCTCCCATTGCCGAGTATCCGCTCATCCCCATTCAGGTGTTTCACAAGTCTCAGAAATATCATTCGACCTTCGGAAAATCTTGAGCAGCCTCTTGCTCTTGAAATTATTGCTTGCTTACATTATGGTTAACCCCATAAATCTAGTAGTCTTATTGACATCCTTTGTCATTATCATTTTGAGTCCATTGATTCAACATGTTGCGAATGCTCGCAATCCCCGATCCTAGAATTCATCCTTCCGGCTCAGACGTCATGTTGAACATGAGCTGGATCTCGACCAATCAAATTGTCGTCGATTGTACCCCTAAGTCAATTCAACTTACCCATTCTTAATCAGAGTGGTTTCTTCCGATCCCTTGATTTGGAAACCATAATTCCTTTTGCATTTGTGTTTTGAAATAGTCAGTTGTTTATATAAACTGATATCCTTGCATTCTTTCTTCTTCTGGTTGAGTATCGATGCTCACATCAGATCCCTTGTAGACCACCGGATCCTTTGTTGGATTTATCCGACAGCGTCCTTCATATTCAAATACCTTGTGAGTTCTGCCATGATATATAATGCCTTGGGTAAAATATATCATCTGCTTTCTCAACCATGCTCTGCTTTCGAGCTTGTATAATTTGCTCCTGAAGTTTGCGTAGTATGAGTCTAAGATGCCCCGATGGGTTGAACTTATGCCTTCCTTAATCTGTGTGAACCCGAAAGTTTTCCGAGGTTCATACTCCTCTGGTAATTCACCAAGCAAGTCTTCGCAATCAATTCATTTTGAATAGAGCAGTGAATGAAAGGTTATGCATTGAAGAAGTGGGAGTCAACCTTGAACTTTCTGTCCATGCCCATGGACAAGGTGCAGATCTTATCATTAAGGCTTCTCTTAAAATTAATTATCCCCTTGATATAAGTAATCTTATATCAGGGATCTGGCCTTTTGCAATCGTGGTTCCGACCATGTTCTCCCTAAATACCATTTCACGTGCATGTTTAACCACTTGTCTCCTACAGAGCAATACCCCCAGCCCAACCTCTAGTTTGAGTTGTCGTTGAGTATTACCCCCCTGGCATCTCGATATTATCATGGAACTGCATAGCTCCTCATGAGTTCTTCATTATGTGTTACATTTTCATGACTGTAATTTTCCTCGGGTTCTGAGATGTTTGACACTCAAGGACCCCGATAAGTGAATCAATTTCGCACTCCGATTAAATAACTCTAATTAATTTTGTTGCTTACGAGTTTAATACTCCTTCATATCACACCTAGCCTGATCGGCTATCTCATTATCGGACTAATTTTAACTATGCTACCTGGCTCCTTTCCCCTCGATGATTTGAGTTATCATCGACAACATTATTGCCTTCCCTCCAACACAAACTTGTTCGTGTTTCGTGTTATACATTGAGATCCTTGCTATCCAGCATTTGTTCTTTACCTTGGAGTATTATCATCTGTTATGTCAACAAGGTCGTGAGAATTTCACCACCTCTTAAGAATTCTTGATACATGTGATACTTCTTTCCATACCTGTTCATTCCTTGGTCCCCGTGTTGTTTCTATACGGAAACCCAACAATTGAAGTATTACGTGCGAATTCAAAAAAAAACTTCAAGCAACCCTATTGCTTTGAAGTCAAAGGTTGATAGTCTCATTCTCGGTCCTTTGGTTATTGAATCACCATTATAACATTGATCGTGCTACTCAGTCCATTTTCCAGGTGCATGTTCCACTCAAGGTTTCCTTATGGATGTTCTCTTCTAACATACTGCGGTATGTCCAATGTTTTCATCTTGTTCACTTGAATGTAGAAATCCATGCTTATGGGAATCTCGATGAATCGTTGGTGAGCCCATCGGCCACATCCTCATCTTTTCCTTACTGAACATGTAAGACTTAATCCATAAATTGTTCCTGATGGATCCTTTGTGTATTCAAAATCGGATCTTTACCGAATGATCATGTCGGTGCTATCTCGAAGCATGTCTGTGATACTCCGAAGATCCACAAGAACGTGGTAAGCGCAATGCTAAATGTTTTTGATCAACTATCCAACATCGTTGTGGGTACAAATCATAATTCTTCTTACCCTTTTATCTATATGGTTAGGACGTTGATCTCCTGACACGTACATCATGCCCTGCTTAATCTTGGGAATGATATACTCCTATTCATTGTGTTTAAACACATTTTCCTTTCCAGTTGTTTGTTTAACCTTTCTTTGATCCGCATATAATCTAAGCTAATTTTCTGCTTATGTAAACACCTTGGTGTACAACTCTGTGAGTAAGACCTTGTTACTATTGTTGATAACATTTCGGTAACTACCGATGGACGAGAACTTTGCCTATTGGTCCGCCTCGTTTCAACGAGCAGGAAAATGGTTCTCTTCGTCCCTCGCCATTGGTACCAACGTTGTTGCCAACATAACTGACAGTCTATGCTCTGACATGCCTTGCTAACTTCGCCCTTCCTACTTTTCACCCACATGGTGGGCCCATAACCCACAGTTCCTCAGGATAGAAACCTGACTCTCCTGTACACCCCCTGTTCCTTAGCTATTTCTCGCGCATGGTCTCGTAGGTAATTCACGAGCCACCTTCTGAGAGATCGTCAATCTTGGTTTTAGATACAATACTTATTCTCGTTGCTTTGAGCCCCTTTCACGCCCTGTTTCAGGCATCAAACAATTGCCTGCCAGCTCAAAACTCCCCATGATACCTCCTTATTTTGCTCTCGATATTTTCTTAAGTTTCAAATCGAGAGTTACCTTCCGCCACCTTCCCCGATGTAATCGAACGGATAGGCAGCCTTGCAGAAGTCCGTTCTTCCGGAATACCCACCCTTTATTCTTTCGTAAGTACGATGGAGTTCTCGAAGGAAGGGTGCCGACTTAATTATGATGACCTGAAGCAGAGAAAATGAATACGTCAATGTAATGGATTTACCTTTTCGAGAAGAGCAACCAACACCGAATAGATCCGTTAGAATTTCGTAACCAGACTTTCCCCCTTACTCCCTTCCTAAATCTCGGGACGAGATTTCTTGTAGTGGAGGAGATTTGTAACGCCCGGGTAATCAAGCTACAATAGCCTCTGCTAATGATGCCATGTCACCTCAATTACATTAAAAAAACATGCGTTGATTCGAAATCGATTCAAGTTCAAATTTGAATTAAAGTGAAACGATAAAAGTTTTCAAACAATAAAAACAAAATGTTCGCATTATTCTATAAATTCCCCTGATCTTTTGTCATGTTGAAACCAACATCATCTGACTCGCCAATTAATCCCTAGTGAAATATAAAGTGGTCCAAAACCAACACAAATAACCTTTTCAAAATAAACAAATGTTTATATGTTTCCAACTGAGTTGAAAATTTGTGAGCATCATCATATCGCTGAATTGCATTTATGTGCTAGGTTTCATATTTTACTAAAATCATTTAGTGCCTCAAACAAATAGAAAACAATGTCTAAAATAGAAAGAAGTATAAAAAAGGAGAAAAGGGAATAAGAGCTGAAGCCTCCTGTGCACCTTGGCCCACGTGGCCGAGTGGCCTGCCGGCCCATCCACCCTCACACCTGGCCTATTAGGCCTCCACCACCGAACCCTAGGGACCGCAACCCCGTTCCACTCCTCCCTCGCTCCCCACGCGCCGCCACACATCGCGCACGCGCAGGGCAGCGCCCAGCCCCACGCCCCCTCGTTCCTCCGCGCGAGCACACCGTTAGCCCGACCCCGTTGCCACTCGCCGTCTCCACCACCACTGTTGCCTCGTCGTCATTATTCCCCGTTTCCCGCTCCTTCCCCACCTCGAACCGATCTGGACCGACCCCGCGGCCGTCGCCCGTTGTTCGTCGCCGCCCCAGCCTCCTACCGTCGTCGCCTCGCCGTACCCGACCGCGTCCGCAGCTGCTTCTGGCGGCCCCGACGAGCGCGCCCATGCCCGAGGACCGTCGCCTCCGCCCCGCAGCTCCTCCCCAACGACGTCGCATCGAGCCCCTCCACACCGGCCACCACCAGTGCTGCCCCAACGCCGCTGAGCTGCCCCTGAGCTCTGGGGTGAGCTCCCCCTCTGAACCCCTATGTTTTCCCGTTGCCCTTCGTCGTGGCCGCCTAGCTGTGCTGCCGCGCTCTTGGTGGCCTCCATGGTGAGCTCTTGCTTTGCCGCCATTATTACCGTCGATGTAAGCCGGCCCTACTCCAGCTGCGTGCGCTCGTAGCTGCGTTCCGCCACGCTCGTTCAAACGGCGAGCTCCAGCCGCCCTTTTGGTCGCCATAGCGGCGAGCCCCGTGGCCGCCGTCGCCTCTTTTGCCATCGGCGTGCCCAGCGCACAGGCACGTTCAAGCCAGGCCGGCTGACCCACTGACTCGTGGGCCCGTCACGCCAGGTGTTTAGATTACGACTAACTGCATCTTAAAATGTTAAACTGCCACTGACCTAGGGGCCCCACGCTGCTAAATAACCTTTTTGGACAAGTTAAACACGGTTAATTAGACTCCCCCTATGACAGTTGGGCCCCACTAGCCCAGTTGACCAAGTCAAACCTGCTGACTAGGTTGGACCTAGTCAATGGCAGGTGGGACCCCATGGCCCCTTTGACCAGTCAACAGGCACGGTTGACTACTGATTGGGCAGTTGACTAGGTCAACTGTCCCCACATGTCAGCCACCGATGCACCACTTGACCATATCATTTATACTTAATACATTTTCGAATTAAATTAATAATTTCATAAATAATTTAAAATTTTGATAATTAATATAAAATAATTCGTAACTCGGATGAAGAAACTTTGTACATACAAGTTGCTCAGAACGACGCGACGAATCCGAATACGCAGCCCGTTCGTCCACCACATGTCCCTATCATAGCAAACATGCAACATTCCGCCTCCGGTTCGACTGACCGAAAATGACTAACTCCGGGAAAACATTCTCGGATGTTTCCCCCCTTCATCTGTAACGTGTAGCACTGCGTTAGGTCACCCCTAGCACCGCGTTTTGCCATGTCTTGCTTTGTTCCTCCTACGCTACTTCTTTTCCGATAGACCCCGAGACCGATGTTGATCTGGTGTTCGACCACTTCACCGTCGAGGGTCCGTATCTGTCTGCCGAGCAACCAGGCAAGCCAACCCCCTTTGATCATTTCGATATCGCCCATTCCCTCCTCTCTTATGCTTGCATTAGAACTGCTACTACTTTTTGTATGATCCTATTGTGATGCATAGCTTGATGTTGATACCTGCTTTCATACCTTACATGTTTATACTAAACTGCTTAGTATAGGCTGGTTAGAGATCCACCAGTGACCCCCCCCCCACATTGTCCCGACTGCCCTGCTGGATTATCAGAAGACCCGATCAACGGGATCGAAGACCAGGACCCGGCACCGCATATCACTTTCCCCTTAGTTGCTCGATACTACTGGGTTACCATCGAGTGCCGAGGGTGAGACCTCATCATCACTTCTGATGTTAACCTTGTAGGTTAGTTCATCGGTTGTGGTCATCGAGGGTGATTCCTCTTTCTCCACTCCCGATAACGACACTATCGTGCAACTCCTCAAGAGTGGACCTCGAGGGTGACTCCTCTTTCGTTCACCTTGACGATAAACATTAGGTGGAATTCCATCGAGGGTGATTTCCTCAGGTTTTCCTTTGGTGTCAGACACACAGTTACTATGGTTACTATGACTTCACACTGAACCTGGTTACTAAAGACGGGTCGACCCTGAGGGGTACCCGCGCGAGCTTAATTGCGAGTGATGTGTAGTCGGGTTGACCTGGAAGGTGCCCGCGAGATAAATACGAGGCGTGGCCGGGCACTCGCCTTTGCCGCAAGTCCTCGAGACGGGGCGATGGGGTCACATGTTCGTGAGTCTCTGCTCGTTACCGCGCATTCCCAAGACACTAAACGGTTTGGATATTTGATCCGAGGGGCCTCTGGCCTGATAGCACTAACCATCACGTGGGCATAGTATGGGCGTTCTGCGTCGTATGCATCAGCCGAAGCTTAACTGACGTCATTGCGACTGAGCGGCGCGCGCCGGGTTGGACTGGTTAGGCTCCTACCTTTTTAAAGGAGGTTGCTAGGTCTGCTCACCGGCCGCGTACGCAACGTGCAGGAGTTCCCGGGGCGATTGGCCCATGACCCCTGGGAGCATATGGTTTAGTCCGACGTGCATGACCTCTCTATTAAGCCTAGGTCGGGTCGCGGCGTATTGTTTGGCCGAGGGCGGGCATGACCTGATGGTGTGTCTGGCCGGAGTTAAGCAAGCGTGTTGGGTAAGTTGGTGCACCCCTGCAGGGAAGAAAACATCTATCGATAGTCTGTCCTACGGTAACGGACACTTGGAGTTGTATCCCGATCGCTACAACTAGAACTGGATGCTGAGGCATTGTTTGGATATGTTGCTTCGGGAGTCGAGAAAGGATCCCGGAGCGTTGGAACAACAACATAAATATGACTTATGTTATACTACTCTACTTCCCCCTCTTGCTGCAAGACGATGGTTTCTAGAAGATGCTAGTCTTCGATAGGACTAGTTTCTCCCCCTCTTATTCTGGCATTTTGCAGCTTAGTCCACAGATACTACCCCTTTCATTGATACCGATGCATATGTAGTGTAGATCCTTGCTTGTGAGTACTTTGGATGAGTACTCACGGTTGCTTTGCTCCCCCTTTCCCCCCTTCTTTCTTCTTGCCGGTTGATGCAACCAGATGGTGGAGTCCAGGAGCCAGATGCCACACTTGACGACTGCTACTACCCCGACGGAGCCTACTACTATGTGGAGACAGCTGACGACCAGGAGTAGTTAGGAGGTCCCAGGCAGGAGGCCTTGCCTTTTCGATCGTGTTGTTTTTATGCTAGCCTTCTTAAGGCAATCTTGTTTAACTTATGTCTGTACTCAGATATTATTGCTTCCGCTGACTCTTGTGTATTCGAGCCCTCGAGGCCCCTGGCTTGTAATATAAAGCTTGTATTATTTTAATTTGTGTCTAGAATTATGTTGTGATATCTTCTAGTGAGTCCTTGATCTTGGTCGTACACATTTGCATGTATGATTAGTGTACGGTCAAATCGGGGGCGTCACACCACTCCACTCATACCAACCAAGAACCCATCAAGAAAACCCGAAAAGATCACAAGCAAATCTGCAGCTCCGGTCGATCGGTGGAGGAGCCCTTGTAGGCCGGGATCGACTTATTTCGAGGAATGCGGTCACACAGAAAGCTATTTTAACTTGCTGCTGGCACTCACTCCCATGCCACTCTCGTCCTCCTTGCTCCTCCTCTCCCTCCTCTCTCGTCCTCCTTGCTCCTCCTCTTCCTCCTCTCTCTCCTCCAAGACATAGAGAGACACAGTGAGAGAGCGAGCTGATTGCGGGCATAGTTGAAACTAAGAAAGTGCGATGAAAAGTGCACAGTTGAAAAGGGAGACCCAATAAATTCAGGTGAAAAGTGCGGTGTAGTGCGAGTTGATTACTGCTAAGTCCAGGGGGGTAAATGCAAAATGTGATGCGCCGACCAGCTTTGCTGACTAGACTCCACTTGTCGTCGTCTGATTGGCTAGGACTAAATTTGCACATTGGATGCAAGTTGTGGGATGCAATAATTTGCTTTTGCAAGTTCTGGTCTAGATCATCATATCCTGAACAAGTTCAAGGACTGCTGGTGCTACTAGTAAGCTTGCACGTGTAACGCACGTCAACACCAACACACATGATTTAATTAAACATTCGTAGTTCTAAAATAATGCAATATGTGCTATTCGTGCAAATGAATGAATAAAAACGTGATCTGTATAATGCACAAGGATTGCATCTAAGATGGTAAGTAAAATATTTTGCAAAATATTCTTGGAATAACAAGTTAATTATTTCAAGTGCATGATTTCACCATTTACACAAAACGAAGTGATGATTTGAATAGTTTACACAAAATGTACCAAAAAACATTCCCGCAACAACGTGTGTGATTCATCTAATTTTAAAAAAATCAACAACCATTTTTTTAAATCAGAAAGGTGCTTCTTCTCTGAACTTGAAAACCTTCATAGCATATGAGATTTATATAGATACACAAAAATGTGTGTGCTCGTGTCCTTGCGTATTGGAAACAGTCATCAACAACATTTACACTCTTGTAGAGGAAAGAGTGTTTGGGCAATCAACAACCAATCGCATGATCTCCTCTACTTTGGATCCAAAAAGAAAAGGAAAATTGAATGGAATTGAAACTCACAAATAGGCAGACATGCTTTCAATCTGTTGGCTAGAATTTGACAAATGCACTTGTCAGGAGTATCTCTATCAATTATCTCTCATCTTATCAAGATTAAGCACTTTAGCTGAGGCGAAGAAACGAAGCAAGATTATGCCATTTTTGAGCATGCTCGTGGTTGTCAGCAATGAACCTACAACATCCATCACACCCATTATAAAAGATGGTGACACACAAACACATGCACATGTATTATTGTGAAACCTGATCAACTTTGAAAGCATGATCCTCTCCGTCCCCACTTTATACTGATTCTCACCTTTTCGCCATTCTTTTAATACACGGTGAGACAAAACTTACATGTGTCTGAGAAAAAAAAACACTTTGAAATGTGACCATCCACATTGTCATCTTTGGTTAGAACTTAAGGTCCCTTGTAGACCACCATATGATTCATAAATATCTTTGGTTAAAAATCTCCAAAAGTTGTCCATAAGAAAAAGGAATGATCCCACAAAACAAATGAAAAATTGGTGTTAACTTTTTAGACGGATACATGCATCTATATGCATCTTATCAGTGCCAATTTGAAAAACTGATTTACAGAAGTACCTTTCATGTGTACAAAATGCTAAAGAATTTGAGCATGAACTGTCTGATACAGTACAAGAAAAGCGAGCACTAAGAATTTACAAAAGTATACTTTCCTATACACACTCTGTTGCGGGTTAATAAAAAACGGAATACACTCAGCTGTGGGATCGATCTTCAAAGACCTTCAATTAGTTACAACCTAAAGAAGCTAGAACAACTAATCTAGTACTGTTACGCGTAAGCAATTTAACCATCACAAGCTAGAACAACCTATCTAGCTTAAGAAATGTGACGCCCGGATAGTTAAGCTACAGTAACCCTCTACTAATGACGACACGTCACCACAATTACTGTTGATAATCTCGTGTTAGTTCGAAAACGATCCAAATTAAAATTTGAATTAAAAGAAAATACAAAAGATTTCAAACATTAAAACTAAAATGTTCGGGACGTATCAAATAAATCATAAGGAATTATGGAGGAGAGTCCTTATTTTTATAAAATATTTAAATGCACCAAAATGGTTGAAACAGCAGACAAAACAATGAAGTAAATGCCTTTGGTATTTTATAAAATATTAAACTATTTTATTTAGTTGCCCAAAGTTATGTGGCAGTAGTATATTTATTGAGACTAATTTAGGAACTAGTATAAATCTTATTATAAACTAAAATAAAAAGGAAACTGAAAGAGAAAACAGAAAATATAAAACAATAAAAAAAGGAGGAAGACAACCCCTGCCCCATTGGACCAAACCCATCCCTCCGGCCTAGCTGGCCGCCCCGAACCGGCCCACCCCGTGGCCTATATGGCCTACCCCCTCCCACCGACACACACACACAAAGAAAAGGGAGAAAACCACCCCCCTCCCCGGATAAGGATCCAAAGGGGATCCTGCCCCGACCGCCGGCCGCTGCGGCCCTGTCGCCGCCCGGAGCTCGCCGCTCGCCGTTGCCGTCGCC
>LR738709.1:172961205-172976995 GCA_902687465.1 Secale cereale
CGTGAGCCCCCCTTTCCTCCTCTTCCCCGCGCTCGCCCCTGCGCGTTCTGCGTCGCCCCGCGCGCTGGGCCGCGCCCGCCCGCTTCCCTCCGCACACGCCCGTCGCATTCAGGCCTCGCCTGCGCGCACGTGTGGTTGCTGCCTGCCGCTCGGCCTCCTCCTGCTGCTACTTGCTCTCGCGCCGCCGCCGCTGCTGCGCCAGACTGCGCCGCCGCCGTCGCTGCTGCGCTGGCCTTCCCACCGCCTGCCGCCACGCCCACCTTTGCTGCGGCCGCGGCTGCCTCGCGCGTCTTCCCGGCCGCGCCCGTGCCGACCGGCGGTGCCCGCCGTGTCGTAGCGCTGCTAGGCGCCCGCCGCGCCCGTCGACCGCCGGCCCCCGGCCTCCCCCGGCCCCGGCGACCTGCAGCCCCGCACGCCGCGCCGCCGGCCAGCGCCCCGCCGCGCCCAGGCCATCCCCTTCGCGGGCTCGGGCGGCCTCGCCCGCTACCGCATGCCCGTCGCCCGTTTAGGCCTATGGCCCAATGACAAGTGGGGCCCGTCCCCAGAACAAAAAAAAAACAACAGAAAAGAAAAAAAACAATAATAAAAATAAATAAATAAATATATTAATTAATTAATTAATTAACAAATTAATTAACATAATTAATCCTGATTAGATAAACCTAATCACTAGTTAACTTAATTAAACCTACTTAGTTAAACTAGTCTATGACAGCACGGTCCCACGAGTCAGGTTTGACTCTGGTCAACCGGGTTTGACTTGCTGACGTCATGGTGATGTCATGCTGACATCACCTATCACTGTTCTGGATAATGTTAGATTTAAATTAATTAATTAAATTCCAAGAATTAATAAAACCTTTAGAAAATCATATCTTTTAAACCGTAACTCGGATGAAAATAATTTATATATGAAAGTTGCTCAGAACGGCGAGACGAACCCGAATACGCGGTCCGTTCGTCCGCCACACATCTCTATCATACCGAACATGCGACATTCCCCTCCGTTTCATCTGCCCGAAAATGCCTAACACCGGGAATACTTTCCCGGATGTTATTCCTCTTCGCCTGTATCACCGAGCACCGCGTTAGGTCACACGTAGCACCTCGTATTGCCTTGTTATGTTTTGTGATGCTATTGCTTGCTCTGTTATTTATTTATTTCCCCTTCGTTGCTTCTTTTCGGTAGACTCCGTTACCGCGATAGACCCCGAGACCGTTGATGCTTCGGTGATTCGACTACGGCTACGCTTCCGAAGATTCCTTTTGTCTGCAGAGCTTCCAGGCAAGCCCCCCCCCCTTGATCACCAGATATCGCCTACTCTTCTCTCTACTGCTTGCATTAGAGTAGTGTAGCATGTTACTGCTTTCGATAATCCTATTCTGCTGCATAGCCTGTCATTGTTGCTACCACTGTTGATACTTTACCTGCAATCCTAAATGCTTAGTATAGGATGCTAGTATACCATCAGTGGCCCTACACCCTTGTCCGTCTGCCCTGCTATTCTATCGGGCCGTGATCGTTTGGGGGTGATCACGGGTATATGCTATATACATACTTTACATACACATGATGATGATTCGGAGATGGGGGCTGAAGGGGTAGGTGGTTCCACACAGGTAGTGGTGGGCCTGGGTTCCCGACAGTCCCCTGATGGTTACTTTATGGCGGAGCGACAGGGCAGGTTGCGACCACCTAGGAGACAGGTGGGCTTGGCCCTGGTCGTTGTCCGCGGTTATTTCATAATAACACGTTTAACGGGATCTTGGTATTTGATCTGAGTCTGGCCATTTGGTCTATACGCACTAACCAGCTACGTGGGAATAGTTATGGGTACTCGACGTCGTGGTATCAGCCGAAGCCTTCTTGACGTCAGTGGTTTAGCGACGCGCGCCGGATTGGACTGGAAGCCTACTCTGGTATTAGGAGAGGCTAGGTCTGCTTACCGGCCGCCCTCGCAACGTGCAGGTGTGCATTGGGCGATGGGCCCAGACCCCTGTGTGCTTAGGACTTAGACCGACGTGCTGACCTCTCTGCTGTGCTTAGGTAGGGCTGCGACGTGTTGATCTTCCGAGGCCGGGCATGACCCTGGAAAGTGTGTCCGGCCAAATGGGATCGAGCGTGCTGGGTTATGTGGTGCACCCCTGCAGGGAAGTTAATCTATTCGAATAGCCGTGTCCCTCGGTAAAAGGACGACCCGGAGTTGTACTCTGACCTCATGACAACTAGAACCGGATACTTAATAAAACACACCCTTACAAGTGCCAGATATAACTCGGTGGTTGCTCTCTCACAGGGTGACGAGGGGAGGATCATCGGGTAGGTTTATGCTATGCGTTGTTACTTGGTGAACTTACCATCTATTTCCCTTCTACTGCTTCAAGACGGAGGCTGCGAGACGCGAGGATACTTGTTACTTCCTTATATTCTCTTCTACTGCTGCAAGATGGAGGTGGCCAGAAGCGTAGTCTTCGATTGGATTAGCTATCCCCCTCTTATTCTGGCATTCTGCAGTTTAACCCACATATATTACCCCCTTACACAGATATCATTGCATATGTAGTGTAGATCCTTGCTTGCGAGTACTTTGGATGAGTACTCACGGTTGCTTTCTCCCCCTTTTCCTCTTTTGTCCCTTCTTCTCGGATGATGTGACCAGATGGTGGAGCCCAGGAGCCTGAAGACCCCGATGATGTTTCTACATGGAGTTCGGCTTCGAGGAGTAGTTAGGAGGTCCCAGGCAGGAGGCCTTGCCTTTTCGATCGTTGCTACTTTTGTGCTAGCCTTCTTAAGGCAAACTTGTTTAACTTATGTCTGTACTCAGATATTTTTGCTTCCGCTGACTCTTGTGTTTTCGAGCTTTTGTATTTGAGCCCTCGAGGCCCCTGGCTTGTAATATAAAGCTTGTATTATTTTAATTTGTGTCTAGAGTTGTGTTGTGATATCTTCCAGTGAGTCCCTGATCTTGGTCGTACACATTTGCGTGCATGATTAGTGTACGGTCAAATCGGGGGCGTCACAAGTTGGTATCAGAGCCGACTGCCTGTATGAATCCCTCTTTCCAACTCCTTGGCCGAAGTTGAGTCTAGTCTTTGAAAAACAAATTTACTAACTTGTTGTGTGGCTTACGGGCCCACAACACCAATGTGTGGTATTAGGATCTTTTACTCCTCGTCTATACTCTGGGACTCTTATCTCTCTTCTATCCGGGATAAAGGAATTTTGCTAAATCTAACATTAGGATCTCGCTATCACTTTCACCCGGAGAGCACCTTATGATAGATGATCGTCCGCTGCACCAGAAGACCCTGAAGATACTCTCCGCTGTTAACCCGAGAACTTGTGTTCATCGCCTTCGTAATCCACTGCCATCGATATATCCCTATGGATATCTGCATGCACTTGTCATACTCATGATCATTCTCGTCGCTCTTGTTGTTACAAGAGGCCTCGAAATATTCTCCGTTGTCTCGAGAATCCTTTGAGTTTACTGTCTTGCAGCCTTATGTCACATGAAAACCCTTACGGTTATTTCCTCACAATTATCGAGGACCCGTTCTTCTCGATTGTTCATGTGTCTCACAAAGTTCATCGGGATACCTTTTGATCTTTCGCAAATCCTCTACAGCCTGTTACTCCTGTAATGCTTGCCTGCTTGCATTATGGTTAATTCCATATGACTAGTAGTCTTCGTTAACATCCCTTGTCTTAGCCATTTTGAGCCTATTGATTCAATGTGTGCGTATGCACGCAGTCATCAGGTTATCCTTTATAAAATTATCTTTCCGACTCAGACGTCATTCCGGACATGAGTTGGTTCTCGACAATTCAAACCTTTATTAATTGTACAACTAAGTGTTGTCAACTTATCCATCCTGGATCAGAGCGTCTGCTTCTGATCCTTCGTTTTGGAAACCATAATTTCTCTCTATTTAAGCTTCATACTAATCAGGTGATTCTTGAATCTGATGCCTCTGCATTCTTCTTCCTCTGAGTGAGTACCGATACTCACATCAGCTCCGTTGTGGATCGCTCGATCCTTTGTTGAAATATTATCCGACAGTGTCCTTCGTATACAAAAACCTTGAGAAGTTCTGTCCCTGATGCATAATACCTTCGGTAAAATGTATCCTCTTGTTTGACAACCATGCTCTCCATTTGAGCTGGTGATATTTACTTTTGAAACTTGTGGTATATGTTACTAAGATGCCCGATGGGTTGAACCTATGCCTTCCCCTAATCCGTGAGTACCCAAAAGTTTTCACAAGTCATACCCTTCCGGGTTTCTACCGGATAAAATTCCAACACTACAGTTTTATCAAAGCAAGAGGTAAATGAAACGTATGCATTGGAGAAATGGGAGTCGACCTTGAGCTTTTGTTCATGCCCATGGAAACGATGTAGACCGTCTCGGGAGCTTCTTGCAAAATGATTTTTCATCTAAATAATTCTTTCGGTGTCAATAAATTTGATCCCTTGCAGTTATGGTTTCGACCATGCTGTCCTTATTCAATATATCTGGAATAAATCCATCCTACGCCTCGTAAATTTTTGACAAGGTTAAATCATCTACTGTCATAGGTCAATGACCTAGTTCAACTTCTATCGTGTTCTACCTTCGAGTTTTACCCTCTGATATCTCAAGGATATCATGCCTTTGCACCACACCTTTTGAACTTTGATGAAGCAATACCTTTGCTTGTCATAATCACTCTACGGGTTCTAGGTTGCCGTCAACCGAGGACACCGTTTAGTAAATCGAATCTGCTCTAAAAATTCAACACCCCTAGTAGATGTTACTGGGAAAATTTTAAACTCAATCTGGTTTATTCCTTGACTATCGGGTACATCCCTTGTCTAGCTATCTTCGACTGTGCTACCTTGTCCTTCTTTGGTGCACGAATTCTTCAGTGTGTGAGCACGACTTACGTCGAGCTTTCAACATCATGTTGCTTGTCTCGAAAGGCAACGTTGGTTCCGACCTTGCATCTTTTATATTGATCCTATAACTTGCCACTTTGTCATTCTCTTGCTTGTTGCCGTTGTTGTTTAATTGCATCCTCTTGAAACCTCCCGGCAAAGGTGTCGGATCACCTTCAACACTTTGACTTCTTCCGAGATGTCAACTGTGTTCATGATGAGTAATACTCTCCTTGCCCTTGATGATTTTTATTATCATCGGCAACACCCTTGACTTCCCTTCATCGCAAACTCGTCCACATTATGAATACAACTTGCTCTCCAGCTAATGTTGTGTTCTGCCTTGAAGTATTACTGTCTTTTATATCGAAATGTTGAGGGGATTGCCCCACCTCTTAGAAATTCTCGGTATGATGATACTTCTCACCATCACCATTCTTCCTTGGTGCCCGTGTTGTTTTTAACCGGGATACCAATATGCTAACGATGCTGCTTGAGTTCTATACTTCTAGCAACCCTATTGCTATGAAGTTAATGACCGACAGTTTGTTTTTAGACTGTTGGTTATTGAATCATCCCTCTAACATTGATCTTGCTGCTTAAGGTCATATTTCGGGCACACCTTCCAACTAATGATTAATGGTGTATGTTTTCCTTGAGCATACAACATTATATCATTTGAATTGATAAGTGTCGTCTTCTTGTTCACATTATTGTGGAAATCACTCCGTTTGGAACTCTCGATGAATTGTCGCTGAGCCCATCAGCCACCGCTTCATCCTCTCCTTGGTTTAATGATGAACTATTGTTTCGGGAACCCGCTCCCATAGTTCATTCCCGAGAATTTTGCAATGTCATTTCGATGATTTGTGTTGCACCTTTTCTTCTCGAACCTCGTGAGTCTGAGGTATCACGACACCAATCAGATCTGAATCTCGGTCAGATATGATGGTTGGGGCCACTTTCCAGGAGTTATAATGTTGGTCCTTTGATGACCCGGTAATATGATGTCATGCCCAGCACCCCTGGCTGGAGGACCCATCATTATATTTTCTTCTGCAAGGATAACTATTCTTCCAGGAGGAAATTGTAAGACTTTTTCTATAAGTTGTTCCTGGTGAATCCTTTGTGTATCCAAGTCCGACCTTTGCTTCAAGACCATGCCAATGCTATCTCGAAGCATGACTGTGGTACTCCGATTTTCAACAAGAGCATTTGAAGCCCAATGCTAAATGTTTCCTGGTCAGTTACCCAAGCACCATTGTATGGATAACATCTTGATTAATCCTTGCCCCTTTATTTAAATGGTTGGGTACTTGCCTTCCTACCCTGTATGCCATGTTCTTCTTCTCCATGAGAAGGATATACTCCTAATAATTGTGTGTAATCACAATTTTCCTTTCCATTTGTTTGTTTAACCTTTCTTTGATCTACATATAATCTAAGCAGTAATAATTCTCTGCTTATGTAAACCCCTCGTTGTACAACTCTGTCAGTACGACCTTGATTCTATTGTTAATAACATTCCGGTACTACCGGTGGACGAAAATTTTGCCTACCGGTCCGCCTCGTTTCAACGAGCAAGACAATGGTTCTCTTTGTTCCCCGTCCTTGGTACCGACATTGTTGCCAACTTAGCTGACAGACTATTCTCTGACATGCCTTGCTTTCTGTGCAAGATGTCATCGCCCTTCCTACTCTTAATCCACATGGTGGGCCCATAACCCACAGGTCCACTGGATCGAAACCTGACTGTTCTTTACAATCCGGACTCTAATGTATCCTTTGCACCTGGCTTCGTGTGTGATCAACGAGCCAAATTCTATACCATTATTCATCCTGGAATTAAACACATTGTTATTCTCGTTGTTCAAGCCCCATTCCAGCGTCTATCTAGGCATCGAATGTTTGCCTACCCAATTGAACCTTGGTACCATCGCTTATTGCTCTCTCTATGCATTCACTGAAATACTACTCGTAGGGTACTTCGTATATCACTTTCTGAATTCGCCGTCGTATGCACAGCCTCCGTGGAAGATACGTTCCTCCAAAGTTTTCCCCCTGGTCACGTTCGTAGGACGATGGAGATCCCGAAGAAAGGATGACGACTTGATCACGATGACTTGAAGCAGAGAGAATGAAGACATCAACGAAAGGAGTCGACCTCTTCGAAAGGGCAACCAAGACCGAGAAGACTCGTTAGCTTTTCGCTACCAGCACTTCCCCCTTACTCCACCGCTTAAATCTCGGGACGAGATTTCTTGTAGTGGAGGAGAATTGTGACGCCTAGATAGTTAAGCTACAGTAACCCTCTACTAATGACGACACGTCACCACAATTACTGTTGATAATCTCGTGTTAGTTCGAAAACGATCCAAATTAAAATTTGAATTAAAAGAAAATACAAAAGATTTCAAACATTAAAACTAAAATGTTCGGGACGTATCAAATAAATCATAAGGAATTATGGAGGAGAGTCCTTATTTTTATAAAATATTTAAATGCACCAAAATGGTTGAAACAGCAGACAAAACAATGAAGTAAATGCCTTTGGTATTTTATAAAATATTAAACTATTTTATTTAGTTGCCCAAAGTTATGTGGCAGTAGTATATTTATTGAGACTAATTTAGGAACTAGTATAAATCTTATTTTAAACTAAAATAAAAAGGAAACTGAAAGAGAAAACAGAAAATATAAAACAATAAAAAAAGGAGGAAGACAACCCCTGCCCCATTGGACCAAACCCATCCCTCCGGCCCAGCTGGCCGCCCCGAACCGGCCCACCCCGTGGCCTATATGGCCTACCCCCTCCCACCGACACACACACACAAAGAAAAGGGAGAAAACCACCCCTCCTCCCCGGATAAGGATCCAAAGGGGATCCTGCCCCGACCGCCGGCCGCTGCGGCCCTGTCGCCGCCCGGAGCTCGCCGCTCGCCGTTGCCGTCGCCTCCCTGAGCTCCTCCACGCCGGACCGTCGCCGGCCACCCTACTCAGCCCCCCCCGTGAGCCCCCTTTCCTCCTCTTCCCCGCGCTCGCCCCTGCGCGTTCTGCGTCGCCCCGCGCGCTGGGCCGCGCCCGCCCGCTTCCCTCCGCACGCGCCCGCCGCATTCAGGCCTCGCCTGCGCGCACGTGTGGCTGCTGCCTGCCGCTCGGCCTCCTCCTGCTGCTACTTGCTCTCGCGCCGCCGCCGCTGCTGCGCCAGACTGCGCCGCCGCCGTCGCTGCTGCGCTGGCCTTCCCACCGCCTGCCGCCACGCCCACCTTTGCTGCGGCCGCGGCTGCCTCGCGCGTCTTCCCGGCCGCGCCCGTGCCGACCGGCGGTGCCCGCCGTGTCGTAGCGCTGCTAGGCGCCCGCCGCGCCCGTCGACCGCCGGCCCCCGGCCTCCCCCGGCCCCGGCGACCTGCAGCCCCGCACGCCGCGCCGCCGGCCAGCGCCCCGCCGCGCCCAGGCCATCCCCTTCGCGGGCTCGGGCGGCCTCGCCCGCTACCGCATGCCCGTCGCCCGTTTAGGCCTATGGCCCAATGACAAGTGGGGCCCGTCCCCAGAACAAAAAAAAACAACAGAAAAGAAAAAAAACAATAATAAAAATAAATAAATAAATATATTAATTAATTAATTAATTAACAAATTAATTAACGTAATTAATCCTGATTAGATAAACCTAATCACTAGTTAACTTAATTAAACCTACTTAGTTAAACTAGTCTATGACAGCACGGTCCCACGAGTCAGGTTTGACTCTGGTCAACCGGGTTTGACTTGCTGACGTCATGGTGATGTCATGCTGACATCACCTATCACTGTTCTGGATAATGTTAGATTTAAATTAATTAATTAAATTCCAAGAATTAATAAAACCTTTAGAAAATCATATCTTTTAAACCGTAACTCTGATGAAAATAATTTATATATGAAAGTTGCTCAGAACGGCGAGACGAACCCGAATGCGCGGTCCGTTCGTCCGCCACACATCTCTATCATACCGAACATGCGACATTCCCCTCCGTTTCATCTGCCCGAAAATGCCTAACACCGGGAATACTTTCCCGGATGTTATTCCTCTTCGCCTGTATCACCGAGCACCGCGTTAGGTCACACGTAGCACCTCGTATTGCCTTGTTATGTTTTGTGATGCTATTGCTTGCTCTGTTATTTATTTGTTTCCCCTTCGTTGCTTCTTTTCGGTAGACTCCGTTACCGCGATAGACCCCGAGACCGTTGATGCTTCGGTGATTCGACTACGGCTACGCTTTCGAAGATTCCTTTTGTCTGCAGAGCTTCTAGGCAAGCCCCCCCCTTGATCACCAGATATCGCCTACTCTTCTCTCTACTGCTTGCATTAGAGTAGTGTAGCATGTTACTGCTTTCGATAATCCTATTCTGCTGCATAGCCTGTCATTGTTGCTACCACTGTTGATACTTTACCTGCAATCCTAAATGCTTAGTATAGGATGCTAGTATACCATCAGTGGCCCTACACCCTTGTCCGTCTGCCCTGCTATTCTATCGGGCCGTGATCGCTTGGGGGTGATCACGGGTATATGCTATATACATACTTTACATACACATGATGATGATTCGGAGATGGGGGCTGAAGGGGCAGGTGGTTCCACACAGGTAGTGGTGGGCCTGGGTTCCCGACAGTCCCCTGATGGTTACTTTATGGCGGAGCGACAGGGCAGGTTGCGACCACCTAGGAGACAGGTGGGCCTGGCCCTGGTCGTTGTCCGCGGTTATTTCATAATAACACGTTTAACGGGATCTTGGTATTTGATCTAAGTCTGGCCATTTGGTCTATACGCACTAACCAGCTACGTGGGAATAGTTATGGGTACTCGACGTCGTGGTATCAGCCGAAGCCTTCTTGACGTCAGTGGTTTAGCGGCGCGCGCCGGATTGGACTGGAAGCCTACTCTGGTATTAGGAGAGGCTAGGTCTGCTTACCGGCCGCCCTCGCAACGTGCAGGTGTGCATTGGGCGATGGGCCCAGACCCCTGTGTGCTTAGGACTTAGACCGACGTGCTGACCTCTCTGCTGTGCTTAGGTAGGGCTGCGACGTGTTGATCTTCCGAGGCCGGGCATGACCCTGGAAAGTGTGTCCGGCCAAATGGGATCGAGCGTGCTGGGTTATGTGGTGCACCCCTGCAGGGAAGTTTATCTATTCGAATAGCCGTGTCCCTCGGTAAAAGGACGACCCAGAGTTGTACTCTGACCTCATGACAACTAGAACCGGATACTTAATAAAACACACCCTTACAAGTGCCAGATATAACTCGGTGGTTGCTCTCTCACAGGGTGACGAGGGGAGGATCATCGGGTAGGTTTATGCTATGCGTTGTTACTTGGTGAACTTACCATCTATTTCCCTTCTACTGCTTCAAGACGGAGGCTGCGAGACGCGAGGATACTTGTTACTTCCTTATATTCTTTTCTACTGCTGCAAGATGGAGGTGGCCAGAAGCGTAGTCTTCGATTGGATTAGCTATCCCCCTCTTATTCTGGCATTCTGCAGTTTAACCCACATATATTACCCCCTTACACAGATATCATTGCATATGTAGTGTAGATCCTTGCTTGCGAGTACTTTGGATGAGTACTCACGGTTGCTTTCTCCCCCTTTTCCTCTTTTGTCCCTTCTTCTCGGATGATGCGACCAGATGGTGGAGCCCAGGAGCCTGAAGACCCCGATGATGTTTCTACATGGAGTTCGGCTTCGAGGAGTAGTTAGGAGGTCCCAGGCAGGAGGCCTTGCCTTTTCGATCGTTGCTACTTTTGTGATAGCCTTCTTAAGGCAAACTTGTTTAACTTATGTCTGTACTCAGATATTTTTGCTTCCGCTGACTCTTGTGTTTTCGAGCTTTTGTATTCGAGCCCTCGAGGCCCCTGGCTTGTAATATAAAGCTTGTATTATTTTAATTTGTGTCTAGAGTTGTGTTGTGATATCTTCTAGTGAGTCCCTGATCTTGGTCGTACACATTTGCGTGCATGATTAGTGTACGGTCAAATCGGGGGCGTCACAAGAAATGTACACAACTCATAATTTCATATGCTCATAGTAATCATCCATAGCCAGAAATTCTTCCTTTGCGTACCTCCATTACCACTGAAGTAAATTGTAGCTAATAGTTAGAAAGTTAGACCAAATTAGGAATCACAAGTACAAAGTATAACCGATTGTTGGCACTGGAACGTTCTTCACGCAGAACCTAAAGAAGCACCACCATAGAAATTTCTAATAGCAAGGAATATTTCCATTCTTGGTCAGTGAATCACATACGGATGGCATCAAACGAATTGAAAAGTGTGAATAGGTATACCTAAAGCATCATTTTATTTGCCAGCACCAATGCTTCCTCAAAGCGCCTGCTGACTGTTGTCTCTCAAATATCAAACGATTGGTTTGCTGCCTGTTGGAGCAGCAATTTCTGCAAAATCGACACCACCAGATGCAAACACTCCATTAGCCTTTAAATCCGAATTGAAAAAAAATAATAGTGAATCAATCCAGCCAAGCAAGGTAGGACAAGCCAAGACGTACAATGTTCACGGCAAGCTGTGCACCCGGAATCCATCCAGCTACCTGAGTGCTTGCTTATGTAGCCGTCCAGAAGGTTCAGACGAACGTCTACGCGGTAAAATCAATCAGTGGCTTGCTTAGCTTGCAGTTGTACGTACGTGTGCTGCTCTCGGAAAGATCCAAGCCAAGTGCCTCAAATCCAACATACCCAGGCATATGTAGGGCGCGAACTGGCGGTTGCAGACACCATGGTCGCCCACGTGATGCCGTCCTTGATGGGAATTTCCGTCGAACACCTCGCGTAGGCGAGCATCGACGGGTAGGCTAGCGGCGGGGGAGACCAGGCACAACACCTGTGGCGATGATGTGGGTGTGCATGACAGCGACCTCGACGATGTCGGCAGAGTCCCTGAGACGGCAGACGTAGACGTCCTCGTCGGCCGCGACGCCGAGCAAGTCCAGTAGGTAGCAGCTCTAGATCGAAAATAGAGTTTAGAATTTGTAATGGAGGCGCAATGCATCGGGTCTGTGACAGCATATCAAATTTTCCTCTCCTCTAATCCGGCGACTTGTGAGGTCTCATTCTGGGTAGGGGTAGGGAAGATGATAAGAGGGGGCGGGAGGTGCTGCCGGCGCACTCCTTGGTTCTGCGGCGGCTTCGGTGGCGGAGGAGGATCAGGCGGCGACGTGGGTCGTGGCCTTGCAATTAACGAGCGAGGGCATCCGCTTGCGATCACTTTCCTTTTTTTCTGCCTTTTTCGTGATTGTAGGGATTGCGTAGGTGCGGGGCGGAGATTCCTATTCCTCTGCGGTGAAGCATTTTCAGCCAACGTAAAATACAAAGCGCACACCAAAGAACAAATTAGATTAAGGCTAGCTGTTAGATTAAGTTTAGCAGGTCTAATCGTACGGTAACAATTAAGCTGTGTACATCTGCCGTGTGGCTTTAAGAAAGAATTAGTCTGTTTGGTTCATGGCTAACTTTATCACAACTAAGCTTAGGCAAAGTGTGGCTGCCACAAAAAGTGTGGCTCACAAAATGACCACCACAAGTGTGACAAGATTTGGCAAAAAGTTGAGAGTATGATATATGGATCAAGTGGCTTGAAAAGTGTGGCAAGCCACAAGTGTGGCAAAAAACCAAACACATGCCTAAGCTATTGTGGCACGACTAAGGTTAGACGTGGTAAGCTTACGCTGCAAACCAAACAGGCCCTTAGTTTGATTGTTTATTACTAGTTGAGATGAGATGAGATTACTCTAGGAGAAAAGGGAAAGGCTCCTCATCATACGTCTGAAAACGAGAGCTTCCGCCGCCACGCAGCTCCACTCCACAATCTCCATTCCGCTCCGCCACTCCCGAACCCCCCAAAACCCTCGTCGACCTCCCCCAAATCACACTCCCCTTGTCCCCAACCCCTCAGACCTAGGGTTCCTTCCGGCGAGCCCCCGCTCCAATGTCGAGCGGCGGCGACGATTACAAGCGCGAGGAGTCGGTGGCGCTCATTGTCATCGTCTCCCTCGCTGCGCTCTCGCTCCTCTCTCTCATCGCCGCCTTTGCCTACTACTGCTACATCACCCGCAAGGTCTCCCGCCGCCTCAACTCGCACCCGCTCCCCAAGCGCTCCTCCTCCCCTCCTCCGCTGCCCCTGCCGGCTCCCGTGATCCCGCCGCAGGGGAAGGAGAGCCCGTCCAGCAACTCCGCCAGCGACGGGGCCGCGGCTGGGGCGCTGGTAGTCGGCGCCGAGAGGGGCGTGCAGGTGTTCGGTTACAGGCAACTGCACGCGGCGACGGGCGGCTTCGGGCGGGCGCATATGGTGGGGCAGGGGAGCTTCGGGGCCGTCTACCGCGGGTTGCTCCCCGACGGGAGGAAGGTCGCGGTCAAGCTCATGGACCGCCCCGGGAAGCAGGGCGAGGAGGAGTTTGAGATGGAGGTGAGCTGGTCTGGGCGTAACGTTGTAGTGGTACGAATCGTGCATTTCGAGTACCTAGTGCTCATGGTAAATGCTGGTTCTTCAAGTGGCCGTTCCACCACGGTTTGTGCGGTCTGAATGGAGAAATCACGGTGTTTGCTGAGCGCAAATGGGGTCGCACTGGGGTTTATTTTGGGTTGCCCTTTGTGAAAGACATTTATGAATCATATGGTGGTGAAGGACAGATGTTTTTGAGTTCAGATAGATTGTTGGAGATTTTGGATGCCATTTTTCTGGATGCTTTCAGGCTTTCAGCTATTTGTTGGTTTCTTAGTTGTATTGGCTTCAAACCAGATTTTGATTACGGAATCAGACCAGATATATGAAGAGCTTAGCCACGAAGGCTTGAATGTTTTTAGTCTTGACCATACGGCATGTTATACTATTTCGAATTTTAGGTAGGTTGGTGCTATTTGGCTTACTAATCGTTATCAACTAACGAGGTGTGTGTCTGTAAATTTAGAGATTTGGTGATGTTTATTCTGATGTGATCTTTATGTAGGTTGAGCTGTTGAGTCGGCTTCGATCATCTTATTTGTTGGGCTTGATTGGCCATTGCTCAGAGGGCGGACACCGGCTACTGGTGTATGAGTTCATGGCCAATGGGTGTCTCCAGGAGCATCTTTACCCAAATGGAGGTATGCCCATCTTTATTACATCAAATACGTATGTGCTTGTCCATTTGATGCGCACAGATCTTGGAAGGTGTTTGACATTGTTACTTAAGTCCCACAACATTGAAACACCGGAGTATGGGTCTTATTTGGGCGGGATCTATATCGCTAGTGTTAGTTTGCATTGGCTTTGGTTGGCATAATCTTCGAATTCCAAAGCTAGTACATGTAGGGACCTAACTGAGTTCATTGGATTAAGGATTAATACTGGCAGTATTAGGTTGGGAATGTTTTGTTGTGATGCATGTCCAGAACCCCGTGTACTAGTTGGAGGAGGAAAGAAATAGACATAACAATTTTGTCTTCCTGTAGAAGCAAAGATTATATGTGACTACAAGGAGGGGAAGTTAGCATTAAACAACAAAAGGTGAATTGTCGAAGTTTGATTTATATGACTTTTCAGCTTTTGACAAATGTTATGGGAAGTTGAATATTTTTATGTACCCCGCAAAAAATATATTTTTATGTAACCTTCAACTCTTGCTGAAATTCACATTATTACATTCAACTCTTAAATGGATTATTTTTAATCTCGAACTACCAAATCTATTCCTTTACAACCTTGGTCCGGTCTCAGGCGGTTTCGCCTTAATATGATGCCACGTAACGGACAACCTGGACAACTCATCCACGTCGTCAGACTGCCATGTCAGCTAACTGCATAAAGAACTTATTCACCTTGCTATTCAGGCTGCTATTTAGAGAAAAATAGGTATTTAATGCAATTTTCTGATGCGGCAGTCCACTGGTGTGGATAAGCAGTCTAGGTTGTCCGCCACATGGCATCTGAGTCAGCATGAAACCACCTGAGTCGGGACCGAGGTTGTAGAGTTCGCAGATTTCATCGCTAGGGATTAAAAATAAACGATTTACGAGTTTAATGTTGTAAAGTGAACTTCAGTAAGAGTTGAAAGTTGTAAAGTAGATTTTTTTTCTATTTATATTATGACTAGAGGTTATGGCAATACTCCTTTAGTATCATTGTAATCGTTTGATGCCCGCAATTTTTTTTTTTGTAATCGTTTGATGCTTGAATGTGTGGTAAAGATCATGGAAAGCATTTTTCACATAATGCTAATGTAGGATAAATTGTTTAGAGCTCCACCGAGCCTTTGTGAGGAATAGAGTTAGTACATTATCAGGGCTATTTGGTTTTCAGGAACGCCAATCCATCATGGGTTGGTTGGTCTATCATGGTTGATCCCTCGAAATTGGTGGCATGACCTAATCCCACATTTATAACTAAAGCTGTGTAGTTAGATGTGGTAATGCCGTAATGGATGGGCCAACAAGGGGCTAGGAAATTTTTTAGAAGACGATGGAAGCGTTTATTACCCCCGACTTCTGCATCATAGATGCATGCAGCCAAACTTATTAAAATATTTATTACATCAAGAAAAATGATCTCAACCAAAAAGGGAGAGACCAAAAGATCCAGATAATAACTCACCAAGCAAGACTACTCTATAAACTAAGAAATCTGTCACTGATACGTCATCCAAATCGGGACATAAATTCCGTGGTAATCCATTCGAGCCACTTGGTGCCAACCTACATCGAATCCTTGCACTGCTCCGTTTGTAATAATGCCCATGACCTCAACCAATTGGTGCATGAGAGTAGCACCTGCATACAAGAGAGCTTTCTTTTTGTCAAAAAGAACATTCCTGCATAGCCAAACAGATCAAAATAACGCTGC
>LR738709.1:172977052-173008665 GCA_902687465.1 Secale cereale
CTTCCACACACACACACAAAAGAGCGCGCGCGCAACCATGACCCAAAAACACGAGAAAACCACAAGGTGGTGTTGTTAAAAAGGCAAACTACACAGCCAACGCACAATCAAAGAAAAGGTGCTGAATAGTTTCCTGCAAAAGGTACAACGTGTGTCCGCCTGCCACTCATGCTTTATTAAATTATCCTTAGCAAGGACTATGCTCGTGCATAAATATCACAGGAACAGTTTAATTGTAAGAGGCAGTTTGAGACGCCATAACCGTTTTGATCTAATTCTGACTCGCTTATCCATTAAAGCCGAACACATGGAGTGCACAGAAAACACTTCTGTGGTATGAAGACCCCACCTAAGTAAGTTCTGTCCCTGAGTTATTGAAGCTCCACTACTTTGAGGACGATCTCATTCCAATCAATTAAAGCATGTCGAAAATCAACCAAAGTATTCTACACCCCGAAAACAGTGTCTACCGTGGCATCCTTATGACGGACAATATTAAATAATCTTGGGTACATAGCTGATAAGGGCATGCCTCTGATCCATTTATGTTCCCATAAACGCACCGGTTCCCCATTCTCTACCTTAATGATGCAAATTGCGAAAAAACTTTCTTCACCTTCATTAGACTCTTCCAGAAGTGCGAGTCCGTGTTGGAGTATAATATCCGTCCGTCTCCCATAGTTCGGACCGATGGGTGAACTGGTTAGGTGCATAAACTTGCAACCAAGAGGTTCAGTGTTCAAAACCAGTAAACGCAATAAATAATTGCGGCCCGCCCCCGCTTCCGCTGCCCATGTCATAACTCCAAAGGAGTATAGACGTGAGGGGGAATGTTGGAGTATAATGTCCGGCCCTCTCCCATAGTTCGTACTTTTGGAGCAACTGGCTGGAGCATGAATTCAATAATCCGTTGGCTTGGCTTCAACTGAAGTAAGTGGTTTGTGTCCCAAATATTTGTTTCACAATAGCGATTGCCAAACACCCTCCTCGGTTAACAACTTGAATATCCATTTACTCAAAAAACACCTAGGATTGCATGATCAATGAACCATCCGGTTCCTCAAACCAAACAGTTCATAATACCTAACTGTCAAACCTAGATAATCATCTACTTCAAGGTTTCAGTCTGAAATAAAATCAATCGTATTTACAAACTATGAAGAATAAGCACAAAGGTATATCTAGTTCCCAACATACATGCTGTCATTTGATGCCCCAATTATTTTTGTCTCTAGGTTGTTGATTAATTGATAAATGTAATGGATCTCAGCAAGGTTAGTAGGTACCCCACGAATTCGAGTATAGGTACAATGTTATTAGTGTCATGCCTTCTGTAGTGTACATATATCATCTATTCATGAGGTCCTATACCCCTCCAGAAATTATTCATGCAGCTTCTTAACTAAATTGGAGCCATTTACATGTTACAAGATGAGATTTAAGTGTACTATCTAATATCAATGCTATTGGCTTGGTATCGTTGTGAAAGAAAACATGCTTACCGTCTGCTTGTGTCAGTTTATTTATTATTAGAAGAGAGTAGGAACTACTAGTGAAACAAATAGGTTTCAAGGCCAAGAGGCTGTTTGGTTGATGCCCACAGCAGCCCTACCAACCCCAGGGCGTGTCAAAATATTGGCGACCAATTCCTCCGCCAGCATCTCTCCCTGGAATTGGCTACCGAATGAACTGGAATGTGCCAATGGGCCTTGGCAAGCCAAATATTTGGAGTCCAGCCAAATGGATACCAATGTTGCGGTCAACGCCAAATATTTGGCGGGGCAGCTCAGGGTAGTGATCCAAACAGACCCCAACTTCTTTCTTCAAGATAAGAACTTGCTTGTCCTATCGTCATATCGTGTAACCTGCATCTGTAATCAGGAAAAAATGGACCGTGTCCTGAATAAAGAACTATTTCTTAGAAATTGTGAAGTTGTTTATCTTGTGTTTGGTCTGGGACTGATGCCATTTTGTCAAATGAGCTTTCCAGTTTAGTCATCAAATCAATTAGCATTTTGTATATGGACTTTGTCGAGGTGCCTTTTGAAGGTAAATTAGCATTTTCAAAAGATATTTGTAAGTTTGTTAGTATGCGTTGGCACTCTTTTATACATGCGTCTAGTTGGCAGTTTCTGAAATGTCATTTTTTAATATTGATATGGAAATGTTAATGTAGTGAATAAAGTATTAATCGACACTATTCATTAAGCATGTCCTTATCGTTGACTGACAATGTTAAAGCTATCAATGTAGGTTCATGTGGCGGCATCTCAAAATTGGACTGGCCGACACGAATGAGAATAGCTCTTGAAGCAGCAAAAGGTCTGGAGTATCTCCACGAGCGCGTTACTCCACCTGTTATACACAGGGACTTCAAGAGCAGCAACATTCTCTTGGACAAGGACTTCCATGCAAGAGTCTCAGACTTCGGTTTGGCCAAGCTTGGATCTGATAGAGCTGGTGGTCACGTGTCAACTCGAGTTTTAGGCACGCAGGGCTATGTCGCACCAGAGTAAGACTAGATACCTTTGATTTGCTTTGGAAAAGAAATTACTTTGATTTGCAGTCCTTATGTTAATTTTTTTTTGTCTCGAGCATGCAAAGTCCATCGTGCAAGAACTTAAATTTGATACTGACATGTGCAATCCCTTTTTCGTGTTTTACTCGACCGACTATTATGTCTAATATTGTGCACCTCTGGAAATCTGTAGATATGCATTAACTGGGCATTTGACAACCAAATCAGATGTGTACAGTTATGGGGTTGTGCTTCTGGAATTGCTTACTGGCAGGGTACCAGTTGATATGAAGAGGCCTCCTGGGGAAGGTGTTCTAGTTAACTGGGTAAGCAACTAAGCATAACATTAGCTGAAAAATTGAGTTTCTGATTGTTGTGGCCTTAATTTGAATTTTGTTTATGCAATTTTGAAGCATTAATGTTAATTGAATAATGTATAGAACTATAGCTACTATAGTCTACATAAATAAAAGTATGTTCCTTTGAAAATATGTACATGCACTCTGATTATGTAACTTAAGCTGCGCTATGATTTTCATGTGCTTGTTAGTCACGACATCACTTGTCTTAATTTGGATCCATCTTCCTCTTATTGTTCTTGGTATTCCTCCTATTGTTCTTGGTAGTAAAAGGTCACGGTTTCTTGAATTTTTTCTCCATATCTGAACTTTGCACACCTAACCCTTCACTTGTTGCATTGATGCAGGCATTACCCATGCTCACTGATCGAGAAAAGGTTGTGCAGATCCTGGATCCATCACTGGAAGGTCAATATTCGTTGAAAGATGCAGTTCAAGTGGCTGCTATCGCTGCCATGTGCGTTCAACCGGAGGCTGACTATAGGCCACTGATGGCCGATGTCGTCCAATCGTTGGTTCCACTTGTCAAGAATCGTTCCAGTTCCAAACCGTGCAACTCAAATGCCCAAGTATCAAGGCCACTTGACTAGGAAACCGAGTGTGACGGCTATTTTTCTGGGATTTCTATCCAGAAACTAACAGTGGGCAGTGGTTGCTGAGATGATGCGATCTGTATGCTATAGTGATCTAAACGCTCTTATATTAGTTTACAGAGGGAGTACATGATATCTTCCACTTCTGGTGGCGTTCTTGTTCTGGAAGGTGCCTGGTAAGTAGGTAGGTTTATAATTTAAGCATGGATTCAGTCTGATGGTCCCGGAAACTAGTTCTGAGTTTGAAGGGAAGTTCTCAAGTCATGTGCTGGTAATGGTGATGTTAGGTGGTGGGAAGTTCGTCATTACATCTCAGTGTTGTTATGAGCTGGCGAAATTTCCATGTGATGTTTATTTTTACTTTGTTTTGGCTTGACAAGTACTGTATGTTAGGTGTCTCGGAAGCATGTTGCTCAATGGTCTAAACTCCTAGGACCTAGGCTAAGAGCACTGATCTCTGTGACGCCGCGTAGAAGTGCTTTTGCTGTGTTCCGTATGTGTAAATAGTACGTAGGTTTCTGGAACTCATACCAAGGATCCTTTACTGGTTGAGCTGTTGGGCCGACTAAAGGCGTACCCAAAAGGATGCTGATTTTGTTCGCTTTTTATTTGTTTGGGTATGCTGGGCGGATGCTAATTTCTGTGTTTGTCCGTGCCCATGCACCGGCGTGTAGGTGCGCCCACCGTGAACGGACACACTTGCATTCGTGAATTGGCAAATTTCAATTTTTCAAAAAAATAAAACAACAACAGAAGTTTGGTTTACATTAATTAAAACTAGAAAACATCAAATAAAAGCATGAAAATAAAAACAGCAGTGGCGGGCGGTAGATCTAGGCGTCATCCTCTTCCTCCTTGGCCAGGTTGATATAGACCAATAGATCTAGGCGTCGCTCTCTTCCTCCTCCTTGAACAGGTCGATGTAGACCAACGCCTCCATTCACGGGAACGCTTGCTAGAAGGTTGCCAACCCTGCCCCTGTTGGAGTGTGTATGGGTGCTCTGTCGCTTGTCCTCCATATCACACTTCGTCGCCTACTGCTCAGCCTCTTCGTTGGTCGCGCCCACCCACACGGCCAGGCATGACGCGTACACTGACACCGTGCTCATCCACGATCATGTATGCACAGGCTCGACGCTCGAGCGTTGGCGGCGGTGGGGCACATTCGCTTGCATTTCAGTCGTCGATTCGGCCAGCGCCTGCGCAAGGCCAGGCCACTGGCGAACTCCTCAAGCTCGGACTCCTCGGTGGCCCTCTTCTTTGCCTCGCCGAGGGCCGCAATGTATGCCTCCTCCTCCTTATCCTCCTTCACCACCATTAACAGTGGTGGTGGAGCAGGTGCACGAGGCTCAAGATCGAAGGACGATCAGTGGCAAATTAAAATGTTGCAATGGTATATTTGAAATTTATGCTTGTGATATGATTATACTTGCTGCTCTAGAATAAAGGCTCCACATCTTTCTTTTGTTAGAGTTATAATATAAGTCATGTACCCCTTTGTATTTATCCCGTTGTATAAGGGGTTTCCTGCATATATTCCACACATGTACATGTATATATATCGGCCTATGGCCTCATGGGAATACAAGTTGCATATTTCTAACATGGTATTAGAGCCTTAGGTTTTTTTTAGCACGAGTAACTCATGCTCTCGATCCAATCTTCTATCCATCACAGCCGCCGCTTTCTTCTCTGGACGGCGCTGCTCTCGTGCGTCTTCACCAACCCCAGGTTGCTTTGCTTCGGCGCCGTCGCCAACTGCCGCTGGTTGATCGATCCAGCCGTCAGCCCGCGATCTCCCGCGTCTGATCCAGCTTGCAGCGGATCTGCCCCGCCGCCGCCTGAATACTCCAGTCCGTGCAGCGGACCTAGCCGTCCGCCCGCCCGCAGCGGACTCGTCGTCCCAGCCCTGCCCGCTCCTCCGCCCGAGGCCCTCATCTGCTCCAGTCAACGCAAAGAGCCAGCACTTCCATCCGCAGCCTTCGTGTCGTTCCTTGCCCGTCGTCGCTGCATCTCTCTTCAGCGGCTCGGCTGTCTTCTGCTGTTGCTAGCTCCGGCGCGTCCGGCTGTCATCTGTTGCGGCTCTCGTCAGGTCCCTCTGCTACGTTCGTTGCTGCCTGTTGAAAAAAAAACAGGGCACGATGTCTCAGTCATCGGGCTATGTTGCTGTCCCTCGCTGTCTGATGATCTTTGATGGTACTAACTACACTGAGTTCACTGGCTTCATGCGCATTCACATGCGTGGCATCCGTCTCTGGGGTGTTCTTTCTGGCGAGGTCTGCTGTCCGCCACGTCCGGTTCCTCCGGTGGCTCCTATTCCGCCGACTCCACCGGTTCTTCCTACGGATGCTAATCAGGCCGCCAAGGATGCGGCTAAGCTTGCTGATGAGGCTGCTGATCGTGCTTATGATGAGAGGGTTTTGGCTTATGAGGAGGCTCTTCAGACGTATCATGGTGCTCTGTCTGTTTACACCCAGTGGCTTGATGATGATGCTCGTGCTGCAGCTGTTCTCACTGCTAGTGTTCTGCCCCAGTTTGCTTCTGAGTTTCTGGGTCTTCCTACTGTCTTTGAGATGTGGACCCGTCTTCGTCAGCGCTTTGAGCCCTCTGGTGATGCCCTGTACCTTTTTGTAGTCCGTTAGGAGCATGCTCTTCAGCAGGGTGACTCTACTGTTGATGACTTCTATGCACAGAGTTCTGCTATATGGCGCCAGCTTGATTCTCTCCGCAGTGGTGGTTGTCGTACTTGTCCCTGTTGCCAGGCTGTCCAGGCCAATTTGGAGTTCCATCGCGTCTACGAGTTCCTGTCTAGGCTTCGTAAGGAGTTTGAGCCCCGGCGTGCTCAGTTGTTTGCTCGTGGCCGTATTTCTCTCATGGAGGCTCTTTCTGAGATTCGTGCTGAGGACACTCGCTTACGTGGTGCTGGTTTGCTGGAGGTTCCCTCTGTGCTCGCTACTCGGTCTTCTTCCACGCCACTCGCTGCACCGACCCCTTCTCGCTCAAGTGCTCCGTCACTCTTGCCCACTCCTTCTGAAGGCTCAGGTCGTCCCCGTCCACATTGTGACTACTGCAACAATGATGGTCATATTGAGTCCGAGTGCTACAAGAAGAGGAAACACCTGCGCAAGGCGCGATCATCATCTTCAGGGACTTCGTCCTCTACCTCGACAGCTTCAGCCATTGCTTTGACTGAGCAGGATATTCTGAGACTTAAGCGTCTGCTCGCGGCTTCAGGTTCTTCCTCGACGGGTACTGTTGGTTCTGTGACTGATGCTTCCCGCCCTGAGCAACCGCCCTCTACACAGTCAGGTACATCCCCATGGGTTCTGGATTCTGGAGCTTCTTTTCATATGTCTTCTCATTCTTCCACTTTGTCCTCTCTTCGATTGCTGGATTCTCCTGTTCATGTCTTCACTGCTGATGGTACTCCACTTTCTGTTGCTAGTAGAGGCAATCTTTCCACTCCTTCTTATTTTGTTCCTGATGTTGCTCATGTTCCTCGACTTACCATGAATCTGTTTTCTACTGGTCAACTTACTGATTCTGTTTGTCGCGTCATCCTTGACGCTGACTCTTGTTCTGTCCAGGACCATCGCACGCACACTCTGGTTGGGGCTGGCCCTCGCCGCCGTGATTCTCAGGGCCTTTGGGTGTTGGACTGACTTCATGTTCCTTCCGCTGCCACCACCATCGCCAGTTCTTCCGCTTCTGTCGCCTCCGTTACTGGTTCCTTCCAGCAGTGGCATCATCGACTTGGTCATCTGTGTGGTTCTCGGTTGTCTTCTTTAGTTCATCGAGGTCTTCTGGGGTCTGTCTCAGGAGATGTCTCTTTAGAGTGTCAGGGTTGTCGTCTTGGCAAGCAGATTCAGTTACCATATTCACATAGTGAGTCAGTGTCGAAGCGTCCTTTCGATTTAGTCCATTCTGATGTATGGGGTCCGGCCCCTTTCGCTTCGAAAGGTGGTCATAAATACTATATTATTTTTATAGATGATTTCTCTCGTTACACATGGCTTTATTTCATGACTTCTCGTTCTGAGGTGTTGTCTATTTATAAGCGTTTTGCTGCCATGGTTCATACTCAGTTCTCTTCATCCATTCGTGTTTTTCATGCTGACTCCACTGGTGAGTATATCTCCAAGATGTCGCGTGGTGTTCTTACGGAGCAAGGGACTCTCTCTCAATTCTCTTGTCCTGGTGCTCATGCTCAGAATGGTGTGGCTGAGCGAAAGCATCGACATCTTCTTGAAACGGCTCGTGCATTGATGATTGCTGCCTCTCTCCCGCCTCATTTTTGGGCTGAGGCAGTCTCCACATCCACCTATCTTATCAATATACAGCCTTCCGCTGCTCTACAGGGTGGTGTTCCTTTCGAGCGAATTTTTAATCGTTCTCCTGATTATTCGATGCTTCGCTTGTTTGGTTGTGTTTGCTATGTTCTTCTTGCCCCTCGCGAACGCACCAAACTGACCGCTTAGTCTGTTGAGTGTGTCTTCTTAGGCTACAGCGATGAGCATAAGGGCCATCGTTGTTGGGATCCTATCGGTCGTCGGATGCGTATCTCTCGAGACGTGACTTTTGATGAGTCTCGTCCCTTCTACCCACGCCCATCTTCCTCGACTTTTTCAATGCAGGATATCTCTTTCCTCACTTTTCCTGACTCACCTATCACCCCCGTCGAGCCTGTACCTCTCCGTTCCACTTCCTCTCCTTCTCCACCTCTAGTTGATTTGCAGCCACCATCCTCCCCGGTCTCCTCGCCTAGCATGTCACCGGGTTCTCCACCTTCATCTCCGGTGACTTCCTCCCCGGTCTCCTCTCCTAGCATGTCACCGTATTCTACACCTTCATCTCCGGTGACTTCTTCGTCGCCACCCCCCGATTCTACCTTGACGATTCCTCCTTCTATTATTCCATCTTTTCCTCAGCATTACACTCGTCGTCCACGACCTGTCGATGCCTCTGTGGATGAGTCTTCATCTTCCTCCCAGCCTACTTATGGCTTGCGTTCTCATCCTCGTCTGCCTATTGATCGCTTTGGATTTCCCACCGCTGGTGCTGCTGTTCTTGAGCCGACTTCTTACCGTCAGGCTGTTGTTCATCCTGAATGGCAGTTTGCGATGGCAGAGGAGATTGCTGCTCTTGAACGCACTGGTACCTGGGATCTGGTTTCTCTTCCTCCCGGAGTCCGTCCGATCACTTGTAAGTGGGTCTACAAGGTTAAGACTCGCTCCGATGGTTCTCTTGAGCGTCACAAAGCTCGTCTTGTGGCTCGTGGTTTTCAGCAGGAGCTTGGTCGTGATTATGACGAGACTTTTGCTCCTGTGGCCCATATGACCACTGTTCGTACAGTTCTTGCCGTTGCCTCTGCACGCCACTGGTCTATATCTCAGCTTGATGTTAAGAATGCCTTTCTTAATGGTGAGCTGCGTGAGGAGGTGTACATGCAGCCACCACCTGGGTATTCTGTTCCTGATGGCATGGTATGTCGTCTTCGTCGCTCTCTCTATGGCCTTAAGCAAGCCCCCCGCGCCTGGTTTGAGCGCTTTGCCTCTGTGATCACTGCTGCTGGTTTTTCTGCAAGTGCTCATGATCCAGCATTGTTTATTCACCTTTCTCCTCGTGGTCGGACTCTTCTTCTTCTCTATGTTGATGACATGATCATCACGGGGGATGACCCCGAGTATATTGCCTTTGTAAAGGCCCGTCTTAGTGAGCAGTTTCTTATGTCTGATCTTGGACCTCTTCGCTACTTTCTTGGATTGAAGTCTCTTCTACCTCTGATGGCTTTTTATATCCCAGGAAAAGTATATCCAGGATCTTCTTGCTCGTGCTGCTCTTACCGACGAGCGCGTTATTGAGACTCCTATGGAGCTCAATGTTCACCTCCGTGCTACTGATGGTGATCCTCTCCGTAACCCGACGCATTATCGTCATCTTGTTGGCAGTCTTGTCTATCTAGCTGTCACTCGTCCGGGCATCTCTTATCCGGTTCATATTCTGAGTCAGTTTGTCTCTGCTCCCACATCGGTTCACTATAGTCATCTCCTTCGTGTTCTCCGATATCTTCGAGGCACGATCTCTCACCGTCTATTCTTTCCTCACTCCAGTTCTTTACAGCTTCAGGCCTATTCGGATGCTACGTGGGCTAGTGATCCTTCAGATCGCCGTTCACTTTCTGCTTACTGTGTTTTTCTTGGTGGTTCTCTCATTTCCTGGAAGATGAAGAAACAGCTTGCAGTTTCCCGTTCGAGTGCCGAGGCTGAGTTGCGAGCAATGGCTCTTTTGACGGCAGATGTGACTTGGTTACGGTGGTTACTTCAGGATTTTGGTGTTTCTGTCACTACACCGACTCTGCTCTTATCTGACAGTACATGTGCTATCAGCATTGCGCGCGATCCTGTGAAGCATGAGCTCACCAAGCATATTGGTGTTGATGCTTTCTATGTGCGCGCTGGTGTGCAGGATCAGGTTATTGCTCTTCAGTATGTGCCTTCCGAGTTACAGTAGGCGGATTTCCTGACGAAGGCCCAGACTAGAGCACAACATGGCTTTTATCTCTTCAAACTCAGTGTTGTTCATCCACCATGAGTTTGAGGGGTGGGGGTGTTAGAGTTATAATATAAGTCATGTACCCCTTTGTATTTATCCCGTTGTATAAGGGGTTTCCTGCATATGTTCCACACCTGTACATGTATATATATCGGCCTATGGCCTCATGGGAATACAAGTTGCATATTCCTAACACCTTTTACATGTGAATTTAATGATAATGAAACCTTGGCTTCTTATGCTAAAGTTATACTATATGATTACTATGATGTGGAACACATAGAATAATTTGTTGCTTCTAAGGGTGCTTGTGAAATTAAATGTTTGTTTAATGAGTATGAAGATTGTGATGATGCTGTCTACATATATGATTTTTTTGCTATACTTAAATATTGCTATGAGAATTATAAATACAATGCCGATATTGATGCATTTATTGAGAAAGTCTCCGCTGTCCAAGAGAGATTAATATTTTACAGGAAACTATGGAAGAAGAAATTGATGACACTGTGAGCTCATTAGATGAAAAAGATGAGGAGCAGAGCAAAGAACAAAAGGAGGAAGAGCGGATTAGCTACCCGTGCCCACCTTCTGATGAGAGTAACCCTTCAACTCATGCATTGTTTAATTTTCCTTCGTACTTACCGAATGATGAATGCTATGATCCCTTGGATTCGTTTGAAATATCCTTTTTTTATAATGCTTGCTATGCTTATGGCCATGATGACAATATGAATTATGCTTATGGAGATGAACTTGCTATAGTTCCGTATGTTAAACATGAAATTGTTGCTATTGCACCCACACATGATAGTCCTATTATCTTTTTCAACTCTCCCAACTACACTGTATCGAAGAAGTTTACACTTATTAAGGATTATATTGATTGGTTGCGTTTTAATACTACACATGATGATTTTGATAAATATAATATGCATTTTCTTGCTTATCCTACTTGCAATTATTATGAGAGAGAAACTACATCTCCACCTCTCTATGTTTCCAACACGATAAAATTGCAAGAAACGGCTTATGCTATGTATCACCTTTACTTTGTGTGCATGAATTGTACTTTTGTGACATGCCGATGCATATAAAGAAAGTTAAACTTCGTTTTTGCATGATATATGTTGCTTTGTGCTCAGTACTAAACTAAAAATTATTGTTATTAAAATTGGATTTGATATACCTTGGGATCTGGTGGATCAATTACTTGAGCACTATATGCCTAGCTTAATGACTTTAAAGAAAGCATTGCCAGGGAAGCATTGCCAGGGACAAAACCTGGAAGTTCTAGGGAGTCATTTTACTCTGATGTGTGTTTTTAAAAAGTTTTTTAAAAAATAAAAAATTAGAGGGAACCTAAAACTTTTCAAAAAGAAAAGTGAAAGTAAGAAAGATGAGCACCGTTGAAGTGGGGGAGCTCCTTGAACTTTGTTCATGCCCATGTAAACTTTGCAAATCTTGAATTCCAGAAACTTTTCAACAAAAACAATTATCCCCTTGTACAAATCAATTGTATTATAAAAATAATGTACCAAGATTTGCCTTTAGGATGATTAGATTGCTTGCTTGGTATATGCAGTGCAAAAACAGAAACTCTAGCTGTAGTGCGTGAATTTACCTTTTTTACTGGAACGTCAAAAGTTTCCAAATATTTTACATGGTACTTATATGCAAATTCTTTATTTTGTCCTAATTTTTTCAGAAGTTTTAGAGTTACACAAATATGGTAAATGTTTAGATTGCTACCGACTGTTCTGTTTTTGACAAATTTTGTTTTGATGCGTTGTTTGCTTGTTTTGATGAATCCATGGATTGTATCGGTGGGTACACGCCATGGTGAAGTTAGGATACTGTATGCATAATGAAAAAAAATGAATGTGTTTGCAACGGTACTTAAAGTTGTGATTTGCTTTATTATACGAATCTCATGAGGGTTTTGTTAAGTTTTGTGTGATTGAAGTTTTCATGTTTTGGGTGAGATCACGATGGATGAAGGAATAAGGAGTGGCAAGAGCATAAGCTTGGGATGCCCAAGGCACCCCCAAGGTAATATTCAAGGACTCCCAAGCAACTAAGCTTGGGGATGCCCTGTAAGGCATCCCCTCTTTCTTCTAACAACCATTGGTAATTTTACTTGAAGCTATATTTTTATTCGTCACATGATATGCGTACATTCTTGGAGCGTTTTTTGTGTGTATTTTCACTATTATTTTATGCACCATGCTGGTATGAGATAGTCCTTGGTTTATTTATAGAATGCTCTTTGCACTTCACTTATATCTTTTGAGTATGACTTTATAGAATGCTTCATGTGCTTCACTTATATCATTTGAAGTTTGGACTTCCTGTTTCTCTACATATATAAAAGCGTAATTTGTAGAATGATTTTTTGCTTCACTTATATTTGCTAGAGCATGATCTTTTGTAGTAAGAATTAAACTCTCTTGATTTAATTATATCTATTCAGATAGTCGACATGGATTTATCATTCACATAGTTAGTCATAAAATCCTACATAAAACTTGTGGATACTAAATATGATATGTTTGATTCCTTGTAATAGTTTTGCGATATAGAGATGATAATATGTGAGAGGTACTAGTGAATGATTGTGGTTTAGTAAGAATATTGGTGTTAAGGTTTATGATTTCCGAAGCATGCACGTATATTCTCCCGTTATGCCAGGAAGTTGGAGATCAATTTATCCTTAATTTTCTATTTTTGCGTGAAGGTCGGGGGCGCGCCATGGTTAACTCCTACCAACCTCCGCCCTAGGAGCATGCATAGTAGTACTTTGCTTTGAGGGCTAATAAACTTTTTCAATAAGTATGTGAGTTCTTTATTACTAATGTGATTCCATGGATTATATACACTCTTACCTTTCCGCAATTTGCTAGCCTCTTCGTTACGGTGCATTACCCTTTCTTATCTCGAGATATGGTGCAGACTTCGCCGGTGCATCCAAACCCCGTGATATGATACGCTCTATCACACATAAGCCTCCCTATATCTTCCTAAAAAATGCCACCATACCTACTTATTATGGCATTTCCATAGCCATTCCGAGATATATTGCCATGCAATGTCCATCATCATATACATGACTTGAGCATTCATTATTATATTGCTTTGCGTGATCATAAGATAACTAGCATGATATTTTCATGGCTTGTCCGTTTTTTGATATCTTTGCTATGCTAGATCATTGCACATCCTGTTACATCACCAGAGGCATTCATATAGAGTCATATTGGTCTAGGTATCAAATTGTAATTTTAAGTTGTAAGTAATAGAAGTGTGATGACCATCATTATTCATTATTAAAGTATGTCCCATGTGAGGAAATAAATAAAATAAATAAAAAAGAGGCCAAAAAGAGCCCAAGAAAAGAAAAAGAAATGCGAGAAAAAGAGAGAAGGGGCATGTTAATTCCACTATGTTATCACTTTCATATACTAGTGGGAATTTTGCATTATAGTTGGATGCACAACCACTTAGTTTTTAATTGAGATTTCATACACTTATAGCTCTTAGTGCATTCGTTGCATGGCAATCCCTACTCCTCGCGTTGATATCAATTGACGGGCATCTCCATACACTAATGCATGATGGTCCAAACGCGATAGTCCAATCAGAGAGCCTTCGACGAAACTGTGTGCGATGCATTAATCACAAATTGTGATGTAATAAAATCTTAAAAAAGATACAAAACGTTTGCGATGGCGGAGAATTCAAACACAATTCAGATTGTGTGTGCGATGCGTGCCATACGGTTCACTCTAATGAACTGTTTGCGATGAGGCAGAATAACAGAAACATGAAGCTAGATGAAGGTGTGTGCGATATACGACATACAATTCACTGAGATGAACTATTTGTGATTAGGCAACACAACAGAAACAATCAGCCATATCAAAGGTGTGTGCGACATATGGCATACAATTCACTCGGATGAACTTTTTCCATTGAGCCAAGAGAACAGAAACAGTTTGTCGGTGTACTAAGGTAGGGGTACCTTAGTACCCCAACTTGTGCACGGGCAGTAGCAGCTTCCCGTGGCAGGGCTTACCACGCGCTCGCCAAGCTCCGCTCTGGTCCCTATGAAGCCATTCAAGAACAAAGTATTCAAGTTAAGAGACAAGACCCCGGCAAGAGGAGCTTGCCGGGAAGGCCGCACCAGGCTCAAAGTTATCATTCCAGCACAAGACCCTGGCAAGAGGAGCTTGCCAGGAAGGCCAAAAGAACGGCATCTTAAGAAGGAATATCGCGGCGCATCATGCGCCCCAGCAGGATCCGGAGGGCGACAAGCTTCCGGGCCCGGCAAGGTTGCAGCCCCGGCAAGGTGCTTGCCGGGGAAGCCTATGCTGTGTCCCTCCGCTCCAGCTCATCTGGCCACGCGTCGCCCTGGGGCCCTTCCAGGGGCACGTGCCAGATGGCTGTGCAGCCTGGGGTACACGGTGGCAAGCCGCGGTGACGAGGATATCGCCGTGGCAAACGGAGACGCATGGACGGACACTTTTTGGGGCGACGGCGACGGGCATTCAATGCCTTTGTCCCCCACCGTCAAGGTTAGGTGAAGACTACTGTTCATCCACTATTTATACACTGTTCATGCACTGTTGCAGCTACCACCGATTTTACATTTTTACCCTCCTCTACGTTGACACCTGTCGGTGACCCCTTTGAGCTATAAAAGGAGGCCCATGCACAACGTAGAGGGGGTTCGATCCCAGAAATTCGCTCACTCCCACGCTCGGTGTAGCTAGTACTGTAGATCTTCAAGCTCCCGAGCCCAAGAACTCAATACAACCAAAGAAGGAGTAGGGTTTTACGCGTCATCGCGGCCCGAACCTGGGTAAAATGCCCGCGTGTGCTCCTCGATCTGCTCTCCGTGATCCCTCCGCTCCCTTACCGCAACGTAGAAGGGGCTCCGGTCCCATAGGTGTTCGCGGGCGGTCAGTTTCCCCGACACAGTTGAACTTAACAAGATGTGTGTTGTACGCGGCAAACAGGTTTGTAATCAGAAATGTGTGCGAAGACCGATAATAACACATACGATTGCTGCTAATAAGCCGTGCGTGTTGTGGGCAAACACGTCCTGGTATACAATTTGTCAGCGATTGATGAATGCATCATCGATGGTTTCCCTAGTATGTTTCGTGCATGATGTGATTGCATATAGAAAACAACATATATACTAATAAGGACACGATTGCACAACCAAGTCCGGCAAGAGCTCTGAGGCCCACTCCGGCAAACGCACCTCTTCGGAGTGCTGCGCTGCCGTTGAGGACGCACCATCGAGCTCCACCGGCAAGTGCAAGAAAGGAATGGCAGCTCCACCGGCAACCAAGAAGGTGTCCGCCAAGGAGGACGGCACTGGTGGTACCTTCACCATCAGTGCTACACTCGACCCCAAATAGGAAAGCGCGCTCGTTGCCTTCCTGCGGGCAAATGTGGACGTGTTTGCGTGGCAACCGTCTGACATACCCGGCGTTCCCAGGAAGGTAATTGAGCACAAGCTTGCTGTTTGTCCTCATGCGCAGCCCGTCAAGCAGAAGGTCAGGAAGCAAGCCGTGGAGCGCCAAGAGTTCATAGCTGAAGAGATAAAGAAGTTGGAAGCAGCAGGCCTGGTTAGAGGCGTACTCCATCCTACGTGGTTGGCCAATCCAGTTGTTGTGCGCAAGGCTAATGGGAAGTGGAGACTTTGTATAGACTTCACTGATGTGAATAAAGCTTGTCCAAAGGATCCTTTTCCCTTGCCGCGCATCGACCAGATTGTTGACTCCACGGCTGGATGTGAGTTGCTTTCATTTCTCGATGCATACTCAGGTTACCACCAGATATTCATGGCTAAGGAAGATGAAGAGAAGACTGCATTCATTACTCCATGTGGCACATATTGCTTCATACGCATGCCCTTTGGATTGAAGAATGCAGGCTCGACATTTGCAAGGGTGGTGCACACTGCTTTTGAGCCATAGATACACAAGAATGTAGAAGCCTACATGGATGATATAGTGGTCAAGAGCAAGAGCAAGGACACCCTGATTCAAAACTTGGAAGAAACCTTTGAGAATCTGCGCAAGATACAACTCAAGTTGAACCCCGAGAAGTGCGTCTTCGGAGTCCCCTCCGGCAAGCTTCTCGGGTTCTTCGTGTCCCAGAGGGGGATTGAAGCCAATCCCGACAAGATTAAAGCCATCGAGCAGATTGAAGCCCCGAAGCGCGTCAAGGACGTAAGAAGACTTGCTGGTTGTGTGGCTGCCCTCAGCAGGTTCATTTCAAAGTCTGCAGAACGCGCCATGCCTTTCTTCAAAATCTTGAAAAAGGCAGGTCCTATGAAATGGACTCCGGAAGCGGAGGCTGCGTTGCAAGACTTGAAAGGATACCTGTCCTCCACTCCAGTACTTGTCACACCTAAGCCACAAGAGAAGTTGCTGCTGTACTTAGCGGCGAACAATCAAGTGGTTAGTGCTGCGTTAGTAGCGGAGAGGGAGGCGGATGAGGAACCCACATCCCCGGCAAGCGCATCCAGCGGCAAGCAGGGGGCTTCCCCGACAAGCTCTGGCCCCGACAAGGACAAGTCTGCGCAGGAACAAGGAGAAGTGCGAAGGAAGATGGTGCAGCGCCCAGTTTATTTTGTAAGTTCCCTCTTGCAGGGGGCTAGGTCAAGATACTCTGGAGTGCAGAAGTCACTTTTCGGCCTCCTCATGGCCTCAAGAAAGCTGCGTCATTACTTCCAAGCACATGAGATAACAGTGGTCACTCGCTTTCCGTTGAAGAGGATATTGCAAAATCCAGAAGCAACAAGCAGGATCGTCGAGTGGGCACTGGAGCTGTCAAGCTTTGGTCTCAAGTTTTAGAGTACTTCAACCATACAGAGCAGAGCTTTGGCAGAATTCATAGCGGAATGGACCCCAACACCAGATGAAGAAGTCCCAGAGACAAGCATCCCCGTCCAAGAAGCAAGCAAGGAGTGGATAATGTACTTCGATGGTGCCTTCTCGCTGCAAGGCGCCGACGCTGGCGTGTTACTCATAGCGCCCACCAGAGAGCACCTCAAGTATGTTGTTCAAATGCACTTTCCCAAGGAGCAAGCGACAAAAAATACTGCTGAGTATGAAGGTTTGCTTGCCGGCCTCAGAATTGCGGCCGAACTTGGGATCAAGAGCTAATTGTCCGGGGAGACTCACAGTTGGTGGTCCGACAAGTGAACAAGAGTTACCAGAGCCCTCTGATGGAAGCTTATGTCGATGAAGTGAGGAAGCTTGAAGAACACTTTGAAGGCCTACAGATGGAGCACATTCCAAGAGCTCAGAATGACATCGCAGATGGCCTTTCAAAGTGTGCTGCAACGAAGTTACCTGTGGAACCAGGGATCTTCGTGCTCAAGCTAACTCAGCCATCCGTTACACCATCAGTTGGGCAGAGCAAGAAGAGGAAGTTGGTCTCCGGCGACTACTTGCCAGCGGATCTTCCCGAAGCCGCCGCCAAGGTCCCCAAGATCAGCAACCAAAATGCTGAGGAACAGTCTGCTCCTGTGGACCCAAGGGTCTGTATAGTTGAAGCAGGCGTTCCCGACAAGCCTTGCCCCGGCAGGCTTGCCAGGGAACCCTCAGCTCCGGCAGAGCCGGAGGTTCTTGCCGTAGAAGCTGAGGTTCCCGCAGCAGCCCTGATGCCTTTAGTCCTTGTTGTTGAGCCTCAACCTCCAGCATGGGCACAGCAAATCGTCTGTTTTCTTCAGACTGGAGAACTTCCCGAAGAACCAGAAGAGATAGAGAGGATAACCAGGCAGTCAAGTATGTACCAGTTCATTGGCAACGAACTATACAGAAGAAGACTCAATGGTGTCAGATTGAAGTGCATTTCCCGGGAAGACGGACATAAGCTGTTGGCAGAGATACACGGAGGCATATGTGGTCACCACATTGGCGCAAGAGCACTAGCCGGGAAGGCGTTCCGGCAAGGTTTCTTTTGGTCAGAAGCCCTCCAAGATTCAACTGCACAAGTAACCAAGTGTGAAGCGTGCCAGTTCCATGCCAAGCAAATTCACCAGCCAGCTCAAGCTCTCCAGACGATCCCTTTGTCCTGGCCCTTCTCGGTCTGGGGGCTCGACATCCTCGGCCCCTTTCCCCGCGCTGTCGGGGACTTTGAGTACTTGTACGTCGCAATCGACAAGTTCACAAAGTGGCCAGAAGTGGAACCAGTGAGAAAGGTGACAGCACAGTCAGCAGTCAGGTTCTTCAGATCAATAGTTTGCCGTTTCGGGATCCCTAACAGGATCATCACCGACAATGGCACACAGTTCACAAGCCGCACCTTCATGCAATACGTCCAAGACCTTGGCGCCAAGGTCTGCTTCGCTTCTGTTGCTCACCCAAGGAGCAATGGTCAAGCGGAGAGGGCAAACGCTGAAGTGCTGCGCGGACTGAAGACAAGAACCTTTGACAGGCTGCACAAGTGTGGAAGAAACTGGATAGAGGAGTTGCCGGCGGCTGTTTGGTCAATCAGAACGACACCAAATCGAGCCACCGGACAGACACCCTTTGCTCTTGTCTATGGAGCAGAGGCAGTTCTCCCCACGGAACTCGTATACGGATCTCCTCGAGTACTCGCTTACGACGAGCTCGAGCAAGAGCAACTGCGACAAGATGATGCATTGCTCCTCGAGGAGGAACGTCTCCAGGCTGCTGTATGAGCTGCTCGATACCAGCAAGCCTTGCGTCGCTATCATAGCCGCAAGGTCAAGGCCAGGAGTCTCGAGGAAGGCGACCTTGTTCTTCGGCACGTTCAATCCGCCAAGAACTCCAACAAGTTGACGCCGAAGTGGGAAGGCCCTTATCGGGTGAGACAAGTCACAAGGCCCGGCGCTGTCCGCCTTGAGACCGAGGAAGGCTTACTGGTGAGCAACTCCTGGAACATAGAGCATCTTCGCAAGTTTCACCCATAAGGCGCGGTTGCCGTGATCCGCTCCGGCAACCACCTTTTGTACAAGTCTTGCCGCTGTCGCATGTAAACCTTTGTACAAAGCCGGGCGCAGACCCCGTGCATCAGTAAAACTTTTGTGCTTCGCACCATTTGTCATTTCGTGCTTTTCCTTTTACTTGCATGTATCATCTAACATTTTGTGCAGCACACACTCCCGGTAAGCAGTAACAAGCCGCAAGGCTCCGTACTTGTATTTCCTTCTCTTTTGTCTTTCTCTCTGAAACAGAAGGAGTGTTCCTCGCGCACAAGTTTGCCGGGGTGGGGGGGGGGTGGGGAAGGAGATAGAAGTATGGACCAAGTGCTGTTCAAGAAAGAAAAGTCTTGCCGGGAAGTAAACAACCCAATGAAAGCTAAGTCACCAAAGTTTGAGCATTCAAATTTTTAAATTTTAGTTATCTTCCTTGAACAACCACACTTTGTATGGAAAACCTGTGCGCGGAGGAACCTACCCGTGGCTAGCCGCACCCTTACTTTGTTTCGAGCACGCTCAACGGTTTAAGTGAGCTGCGACAAGTGTCACGCCCTTACTTCGTTTTCGAGATCGCTCAGCAATCTAAGTGTGCTGCGACTAGCTGCGGCAAGGTTTCTTGCCGACAAGGTCTTTGCTAGCAGGCTGCTAAGAGTCCCGCACTCAGCGCTCGCAGCAAGGGCCCCTTGCCGGCAAGTTCCCCTAAAAAGCGTAGGGTGAAAAGCATACAAAGTGAAGGACCAAAAGCAAGGGAGATAACACTGCATTGATTACCCAAAATAAAAGTATATATTATAGAGATAACTTGCCGCTGTTCTAAACAACTACTGCCTATGACTTAATTGGCAGCGGCGAGGGAAGCAAGGTGCCTAGTCTCTGCGGTCTCCGTCAATCCTCTGGATCTTGCCCACCTTGGCTACGATGTGGGCGACTTGGGCCTTCAACGCCTCCTGGTTAGCTTCGGGCGGCAAGGTCCGGAGGACGTTGACGAGGTTGATCCCGGGGTTGCGGTAGACGATCTTCGACAGCACCCGCTCCATGGTGCCCATGCAGAGCCGGCGCGCCTCATCGGCCAGCTGCACGGGGATCTTCTCCCGCAGCCGTGCAAGCGCCGGCGCCACTCCCCTGAAGAACAGACTCAGTTTGGCGCTGTGAGGGAGGTTCTCGTCGGGGGAGTACACGAGATGCTCCGCCCTCAACGCCATCATCTCCATGTCGATGTTGGCGGCGGAGGTGACGAGCTCCTCAGTCCATCGCTCCACCGTCTGCTGGAAGTGGTTTTGCGAGACGGCGGTGCTTTCCAGCAGGGCCCTCTCAGTGCGGAGATCGTCCTTCAGCTTCGTCTCGCGATCCCGGGCAGCGTCAAGCGAGTCAGTAAGGGTGGAGACCTTCAGCTCTAAATCAGCAATGGAGTCCCTAGCATCAGTGAGCTCTTTGCCCCTCTCGGAGAGGCGGATTTGCAGCTCCGAGTTGGTATGAGCGTCTTTCTCCCGCGCCACGTTGAGCGCGGTGACCCTGTCTTCGCTCGCCTTCAAGAACAGCTCCATCTGCGCTACCCTGGCCTCCAGATCCTTCTTGGCAGTCTCCGCGGCAGCAGCGGTGTCCCTCGCCTCCTGCAGAGCCCTGCCGATGGCTTGCTCCCGGGCGGTGAGGTCGTCCTCGTGGTTGTCGAGGTCGACCTTCCGCTGGTTGAGTTCTCCTTCCCGCCGAGACAGCTCCTCGGCGGCCAGTCGCTGCTGCTCCTCGACCTCGGCCTTTTCGAGGACGAATGCTTGCTGCGCCCGGCAAGCTCTTCGCGCTCCTCCGCCAAGTTCCGAAGGGCCGCCTGGTTGGCGGCACGGAGCTCCGCGGCACGCTTCTCCAGGTCAGCACCAGCCTTGGCAGCCAGAGCCTCCCGAGACTCCAACTTCGCCTGCCTGGCCCGGTAGAAGGACAGGAGCCGGCGAAGGAGTCGCTCCTCTTCGGGCTCGTCGCTGCTGCCGGGCGGATCAACAACCTTCAATCCGGCGGAGGCGAGGACTTCTCCGTCAAACATCTCTCCCTCTGCGGGTGCCCTTGATGAGGACGCCCATGGGACTTGAATGAATACCCCGTTGGCGGCCTCCAGATAAACGCCCGACCCAGCCGCGGAAGCGGAAGGGTCGGCGGCCGGTGCAGCGTCCGGCGCTCCTGCGGCCTCCGGGCCAGCAGTGCGGTCGCCGGTCCCTTCCCCAGCCGCGGCGTCAGCGGTCGGGGCGGTCTCCTCGGCGGCTGGCTCGTCGACGCCAGCAGTTCCCTCTACCACGGTGGCGTCGCCAGCGTCGCCGCGCACCTCCTCCTCGGCGATGGTCTCAGTCTCCATCGACTCCGGGGCGGGCGGATCTAGCAGAAGAAAAAGAAAAGAAAGATTTGTCAAACAAATATCCAAAAAAGAAGAATCCAAGAAGAAGAAAATACAAGAATTTACCTGCGCGGGCCTCTTCGACAACGGGGTCCCTTGCCGGGGAGTTCTCCCTTGGCGGCGTAGAAGTGGCCCCTGCTGGCGGAGGGCCGCTTGCGCCCTCCCTTGGCGGGGTGCTCACCCTTATCGGGCTACTTGCCCTTGGCGGGGTGCTCGCCCTTGGCGGAGTGCCATCCCTTGCCGGGGAGCTCGTCCTTGGCGGGGAGGGTGGAGCAAGCGGATCTTCGGGGGCGGCCTCTTGACGCTCCTGCGGCTGCGGCTCCACTTCTGCACAAGATAACAAGACATCAGTACGGACAATAACCTCAAGCGCGCCCGTCAAGCAGAAGAATGAATACCAGACTTACGCTGGGGGCTGCTCCCCGGAGAAGCAGGCTGGTCCGGCAAGTCTGTCGCTGGCGCATCTCCTACCGCTGCGACGGGCTCATCGTCCTCGATATCGACCACAGGAATCTTGGCCCTCTTCACCATCCGCTGGGTCAAGGTCCTGGAAGCCAAAGCAAGATCATAACCGAGCAAGAGAAATCAAGACAAAATCAAAGGAAATGAAAATTGCAAGTACTTACTCTTCCTCCTCTTCGTCGGAGCTGAGAGCGGAGAAGTCAAATCCCGCCTCGTGTGCTCCAGCGCGAGGAGCTGGAGGAGAGGGCTCCCTCGGGCGCTTGGCGGGCTCCGGAGCTGCGGGCTGTGAAGACCCAGCACAGGTCGTCGCTGAGGACCGAGGAGCAGAAGGTACCCCGGAGTCACTCCGGGAAGACCCCCCTCCGCTTGTCACTCGGGCACAGGGCGCCTCCTTGACGACCTTGCTCGTCGTGGTGGCGCGCGTCGCCCGGCGCTTCGGTTGTTGTTGGGGCACCTGCGGCCTCACCGTCTCGACGGCCTTGCGGAGGCGCTTCTTCGGTTGCGGCGGAGGGCTTGGGCTTGGTGGTGGCGGAGAGTTCTCCGAGGATGATGAGGCGTCGTCGTCAAGATTCAGAGACCCGCCAGAGTCTTCGTCAGAATCTCCGGACTCGGCGTCCTCCTCCTCCTCGGCGGGCCCGCTGGACTCAGTACCCAGCCCGGCGGCCTCGCTCGCCCCAGCAACCTCGCTCGCCCCGGCAAGCTTCCCGGAAGGCTCCCCGGCAAACTCCTCGGGCGCAATCTTCAGCAGCGTGAGGATTTCCGCCTCCTCGGCTTGGCTCACCGCGTCCGCTGCCTCTGCTTCGTCCACAGTATATCCAAATTTGCCCGCAGCCGCAGCTGCGGCGGCCTCCTCCATTCTGGAGGCAATATATGCTACATCCCGCTCGGTGGTCTCCCGGGTGAGGCCCTTCTTCTCTTCGGCGTTGCGGGGCTTTTCGACCAAGTTGTCGAAGAAGGCTTGCACGGTCTCCGCTGAAGGCACCAGCCAAGTGGGGACGACCCCGTGGGAGTCGCACTCGGGCATCACCGCGCGTATGGCACTGAGGGCGGTGTTATTGCACAACGGCACCACTCCTCGGGATGGTCTGAACCACTCCGGGTGGTTGGGGTCATGCTTAAACAGCTCCCGGACCATCCCCTTCAGCTCCAAGACAGTGAAATTATAGTTCAGCCCGGGGCGCAGCCTCATACGATCTGCCGCATTGCCGAACTCCCAGGCAGGCCTCTTCCTTTCCTGTAGGGGAGCAATGCGGCGGCGAAGAAAATTTGCCCCAACTTCACCTACAGCCAGGTTGGCGGCCCGGAGGCGAAGGATCCTAGTCAAGGCAATCTCAAGCTTGTCGTCCTCCGGGGCCAACTCACTCCAATCCTTGCCGCGCACTATAGCAGTCTGGCACGGCGAGGTAAACTGCTGGGGCTCCTCTTCCAAGACCCAGCACCAGTCAGCTCTCCACTCCTCCCACTTGCCGCGAAGCTCCCCTTTCAAGTACGCCTCCTTCTTGTTCAGCCTGAAGATCCAGGAGATGCCGCCGGAGAGTGGGGATCCAGACTCTACTCTAGGCGTGAAGAAGTGGCGGAAAAGAGCTACATTTGGGTGGACCCCGACAAAGTTTTCGCACAGATGTGCGAAAACAGCCATCGTAAGGACGGCGTTGGGGGTGAAATCTAGGAGGTGGAGGTCGTACGTGTTCATCACATCACAGAAGAACTCCGAGTACGGAGGGCAGAGACCGCAGTGGAAAAATGCAGCAAAGTAGTAGTAACCTCCCGGGAACATGTCGACGGCGACGGCGGGGAAGACTCTGGTGCGGGGATGAGCTTTCGTCTCCCTCGCCCAGAACAAGTAATACTTGTCCCGCAGCTCCCTTGCGCCGAGCCTCGGCGGGAAGACCACCCTCCTTCTTCGCATGGCCGCCAGCTTCGCCGCCTGCTCGGACTTTTCCTTCTTCGCCTTGTCGCTCTTCGCCTTGTCGCTTTTCGGAGCCATGGCGGGGGCGGCGAGGGAGGAGGCGATGAGGTCGACGACGCCGCGGATGCTGGGACGGCGGAGGAAGGAGGGGCTCGGCTCTCTGTCGACCTGAGGGGAGGCAGAGAGCGGCGGGGGTTTCTGGAGATTCAAGACAGAATGAAGGCGATGGGGGGAAACTTCCCCTGCTTCCTCTGCTTTTAAGGGGGAAGTGGGGGACGTTCCGCATTTCCCATTAAAGAACAGGCCACGATCTCTCCCACGATGCCGCAATCGACGCGTGCCGTTAGGGAGGGATGCGGCGGATACGGAGAGGGATACGGCTTGCTGTGGGCTGCATGTGCCCGTGCACTGTCTTGGGCCTGGCCCAACAGCGCTCGGCACCGTGTGTGTGGCCCAGGCCCGGGGGCTCCTGTCGGTGTACTAAGGTAGGGGTACCTTAGTACCCCAACTTGTGCATGGGCAGTAGCAGCTTCCCGTGGCAGGGCTTACCACGCGCTCGCCAAGCTCCGCTCTGGTCCCTATGAAGCCATTCAAGAACACAGTATTCAAGTTAAGAGACAAGACCCCGGCAAGAGGTGCTTGCCGGGAAGGCCGCACCAGGCTCAAAGTTATCATTCCAGCACAAGACCATGGCAAGAGGAGCTTGCCAGGAAGGCCAAAAGAACGGCATCTTAAGAAGGAATATCGCAGCGCATCATGCGCCCCAGCAGGATCCGGAGGGCGACAAGCTTCCGGGCCCGGCAAGGTTGCAGCCCCGGCAAGGTGCTTGCCGGGGAAGCCTATGCTGTGTCCCTCCGCTCCAGCTCATCTGGCCACGCGTCGCCCTGGGGCCCTTCCAGGGGCACGTGGTAGATGGCTGTGCAGCCTGGGGTACACGGTGGCAAGCTGCGGTGACGAGGATATCGCCGTGGTGAACGGAGACGCATGGACGGACACTTTTTGGGGCGACGGCGACGGGCATTCAATGCCTTTGTCCCCCACCGTCAAGGTTAGGTGAAGACTACTGTTCATCCACTATTTATACATTGTTCATGCACTGTTGCAGCTACCACCGATTTTACATTTTTACCCTCCTCTACGTTGACACCTGTCGGTGACCCCTTTGAGCTATAAAAGGAGGCCCATGCACAACGTAGAGGGGGTTCGATCCCAGAAATTCGCTCACTCCCACGCTCGGTGTAGCTAGTACTGTAGATCTTCAAGCTCCCGAGCCCAAGAACTCAATACAACCAAAGCAGGAGTAGGGTTTTACGCGTCATCGCGGCCCGAACCTGGGTAAACTGCCCGCGTGTGCTCCTCGATCTGCTCTCCGTGCTCCCTCCGCTCCCTTACCGCAACGTAGAAGGGGCTCCGGTCCCATAGGTGTTCGCGGGCGGTCAGTTTCCCCGACACAGTTGAACTTAACAAGATGTGTGTTGTACGTGGCAAACAGGTCTGTAATCAGAAATGTGTGCGAAGACCGATAATAACACATACGATTGCTGCTAATAAGCCGTGCGTGTTGTGGGCAAACACGTCCTGGTATACAATTTGTCAGCGATTGATGAATGCATCACCGATGGTTTCCCTAGTATGTTTCGTGCATGATGTGATTGCATATAGAAAACAACATATATACTAATAAGGACACGATTGCACAACCAAATTAAACATCCAATTACATAGGTGGCTGATACACACATGACATTTCCACACACCAAAGTGAACTATTACTTGCATAATTAACTAGGATAAACGATCATCTGATCATCATCTACTTCTTCTTGTGACGCTTGCCGCCACTGCTCTACTAGGATAAACGGAACAATATTCTTTACTATGAATACTGAGCTCTGCTGGGCACACAAGTATATGGATCATAGCCTTGGGCGATTAATGTGCCCGCGCGATGTGTGATGACCCACAAGTATAGGGGACCAATGATAGTCCTTTCGATAAGTAAGAGTGTCGAACCCAATGAGGAGCAGAAGGAAATGACAATCGGTTTTCAGCAAGGTAATTTCGGCAAGCACAGAAATTGTGGTAACAAGTTGTTTTATAGCAAGATAATTTTTAACAAGTGACAAGTAGCAAAAGTAACAATAGTTGCAGCAAGGTAACCCAATCTTTTTGCGGCAAAGGACAGGCCGGAACGGTCTCTTATATAAGCAAAGCGTTCTTGAGGACACACGAGAATTTCATCTAGTCACTTTCATCATGTTGGTTTGATTCGCGTTCGCTACTTTGATAATTTGTGTAATGCCCGAACCTGATAAGATTCAATGTCTCTGTGCTTATTGTGCTCCCTGGATCAATTCGCTAGCACACACAGTACATAGGAGTATCAAAGTAACAAGTGTATCATTTACTACAATGTATGATCCAGAATTCGTAAAGTATTACAAACTGAGTAGCACATAGCTAAATTCATTCAATAATAACAGTGGAAATGTAGCATAATAAAATGATTGAGTCCCATCAATGCCCACTGGCGAAAATGCCGAGTGAAGACTCGCGACCCTACTGTATCTCATTGATCATCTGCAAATCCTACAACATGATAAGTTGCAGCCACAAGGGTCAATAAATTGAATGTATTGGCAAATTACACATAATGATATAGCAAACCTACATCTACAAGCAAGATATGACAACAGAACACTCAAGTTAGTTTAGCCTAAAGTAACTTCACCTACCTCTACTAGGTAGTCAAGGTTTACACAAGCACAAATGACACCAAGGTAAACTGGACTGCAACCAAATTAATCGCACACGGGGACCCTCGGAATCATAGGATGATATGAGAAGGATCTTCAAGAAGTCTCAAGTGTGCTCAGTCAATGACGCATTCAATGGGGACTCCAAAGCGCTCAGCCATCAACACATTCACCTGATTTAAGTCCTGACAATTCAAGTGCGCTCAGTCAGTGACACATTCTCTAGGGACAATAGAGCGCTCAGACATGAAGCATTCACCTGGTAAAAATTATCGAAACCTCAAGTGGGCTCAATCATGGTGCATTCTCTAGGGACAATAGAGCACTCAGCTAGTGACACATTCACATGAGAAAATTCCTGAGCCTACGGCTATAAACACTCACCACTTTCATGAATCACTGAAACATGCCCACGTCTACCATAGAAAATTTAAGCACACAATTGCATAATACAAACAATCCACGAATATGACAACACGGAAAACAATGACCAACCAAACATACATCATCACACAATAACCACATATGCATAGTAGAAATATAGAATTAACTATGATCAAAAGTGCAACTTGCCTTGAATAGTACTGAAGTACTATAACACTAAATTCTGATCCGCTTCGCACTCCAAACAATCTATACGTTCAATGAAGACATCGATAAAAAAACCATATTCACATAACACTAAAATAAAGTCAACAACAAAAAATTCAAACAAGTCTCCAAAAGCATAAACATATCAGTAGGTATAGATTATCTACATGCTAGTAGGATCATAACACAAAAATAATCAAGTAAATTGGATGACCGGTTTGAAAGATATGGCCTTCGGAAGGTTAAATTCATATTTGAGAAAATTCAAAATTAAACAGTTCAAAAATGTGAAATTTTGGTTCTACGGTATTCCCCTAGTTACTATGAGTACACATGAAGAATAATTGATGAATTTGGAGTTACGGATCTAAAGATATAGCTAAACGAAAATTGAACTAAATTCTGTAAATATCTGGGATTGTTTCTAGGGCTAGTGTGGCATTGCCATGTGTTACTTTGTGACTGGCTAAAAAGCGTTCGCTGCTAAGCTTATGCGACAGACGTCAGGAAATAAAGAAAACAAATATGGGCGATCTCGGTCGTTAGTGAGAGATCAAACGGATGGGGATGCTCACTGGAAAACATAGGTTGTCTGGTCGCCGGAGTTGGGGAAGAAAACCTCGGGCGGCTTGAACTTCGACCGTGACGTCACTGGGGTGATCTCTGGAGCTCTTGGAAGATGGGATAAGGTGAAATAGTTGACAGCGAACTTGAAAACATCCTCAGGGAAGACCGAGGCTTGCTCCCACGACAGTGGTGACCGGGTGGAGTGGCGGCGCGGGAGTTGAGCTTTGAGTCAAGGTCGTTGCGTTCGTCCTAGTGCTCCCCTGCGTGGAATAGAAGGTGAGGCAGAGGGAGAAGACCAATGCAAAAATAACTGAACCGATATGAGAAGATGGGAACATTCCGGTGGCAAAGGATTTGTCCGGTGACAGGAGCTTCAGGCGGCAGACTCCTGCGAGATTGGAACGAGGTGAAACAGGCACGAGAGAACTCTGTTTTTGCAAAAATCAGAAGAGAAGTCAAAGGACAAATACATATAGGTAGATTAGGGGGCCGAGGGAGAACAGATCGATCAAATCGATCGAGTTTGGATCGGGATACAATGTCCAGGAAGATCACACATGGGGAAAGGGATGACATGTAGGCCTTCCCTGTCACCGGGAGAGAGAAGAAAAGAGAAAAAAAGAAAGGGTGCGGGGTGGGCTCTGCTGCGGCGAAACGGGCCGACCTGCTGTCGCTGTGCTGCTGCTACCTGAGCGCACTAGGCGAGGAATAGAACTGGGATGCGGCTTGTCAAAGCCCATATGAAAAGTAATATCTGGCTGAGTAATTATACTGAATAGAAGGTCTATTTGGCTAAAATAAAATACAAATAGATTCCTAAAATTACCATAACACACAGTAAAATATTATTGAAATTATAGAATATGGTGAACATTTTTCCAGTCTAAAATAATGAAATATAAAACACATAACATTCTTATAATTTTTTTAGCTTTCTAGATGTGCCATAAAATATTTTTGAACTCGAGAGAAAATATCAAAATGAAAATTAAAGCATTTCAAAAATTTTATATTGAAGGAGTCATATTTCCTTCTCTCATATCATTTCCTTTTGAATTGGAAATTGCTTTGAATACATTAAATAGTCTCAAACTCCAATATAAGGGACAAATAAATATTTGGGGAAGTAATCTTATTCGCTCTCAATTGAATATTCAATTAAAACCTAAAAGTTTCAAATCGTACGAAATTAGAGCAAAGAGCAAGCAACACAACCAAGTTTAAATCTATTCTACACTACTAGGAAATGGGCTATAGATGAAATTGATACTAATGGCGCACCAGACAGGAGGTGCGCCATTAGTATATAGTAATGGCGCACCAGCAACAGATATGCCATTAGAGTTCGAAGTACTAATGGCGCACCATGCCCGGAGTGCGCCATTAGTATCAAGAAGTTTTTTTTAACTAGCGCGCCTGTCCAAACATACTAATGGCGCATCCATGAATAGTGCGCCATTACTAGTTGTAAATAGTAATGGCGCACCTGCAGTCATGTGCGCCATTAATGCTCTTTTTTTGTATGATATTTTTTATTCTGTTTTTTACAAAACTACTAATGGCGCACTGTCCCACAGTGCGCCATTACTAGTTTGAACTAGTAATGGCGCACTGTGTGTCAGTGCGCCATTAGTATGTTTTTTTTCCCGGAATGTTGATTCATTTCTGTTTCGGTGAGAATTTTGGCATTAAGCATTCATTTTTGTCCTATTTTTAGGGAAAGTCATGGCAAATTTTTTCTTGGTTCTAAAATATCGTTTTGCTCTACCCCGCAGGGCGACCATGGTGCGCACGATGACCGAAGGCATCGTGAATAGGTTTTTGAGGTCCGCGAAGGCCGAGATGCTTCAAAAGAACGAGACAGAGATAAGATGTCCGTGTCAAAGATGCAAGCTGAAGAGCCTTATTGCGGACCCGGATTCCAGGCAGGTGCGGGACCACCTGCTCTTGCGTGGTTTCATGGATGGCTATCGGTGGCAAGGTGATGAAGATGACTACGAAGTCGTCCATGGGGGCCGGGCAAGAAATGAGGAAGGGAAGCAAGACAACCACCGCGGCTCGGGCGGGCGAGAAGACGAAGAATCCCCAGGAGATGATCACGACGGTGATGCTGTACACAGTCATCATGTAGAAGATGCAGGACATGATGATGAGGAAGATGCCGGAGCAGACGACGGGCATGATCATAAAGATGATGATGCCGGCGGAGCAGACGACGCTGAACCATCGATGGGCTGGGTGCAGGACCCTCATATTCAAGAGCTGCTTCTCAAGCAGACCGATAACGCAAGAGCTGCCGCCCACTTCGAGGGTCGACTCGCCGACTTTGAAAGAGCAAACCTAGTCGCGCTACAACACATAGACGTGGTCGATCCTTGGGTGGTTCAGCACAAAACCTTTATTGAGAAGACATACAATGACCGAGGCCAACAGAGGACGGACGGAGATATAATCAAAGAGCACAACTCATGTTTCACGCGTTGGTTCAAGCAGAAGCTTCTGTCGTACCCTTTACATGATGATTCTTCCGCGGAAGAACAACTCATATTCGCCTTGTCACAGGGCGCCGAGCACAACCTGATGACCTATGAGGCGTACGATATCAACGGCTACACATTCTACACCGAGGCCAAGGACATGAAGAGCGATGGTTATCAGAACTCCGGGGTAACGGTGGAATCCTACACCGGTAATGACAAGGACAGATACTACGGAAGGATCGAGGAGATCTGGGAGCTGAGCTACGCTGGAGAGAAGGTCCCGATGTTCCGTGTCAGATGGGCCAAGAGCGTCCTAAAAGAAGACCGGTATTTCACCACCATGGTTATACCCGAAGCCAAATCCAAGACCGCGGGCGCAAACGTCACCGCGAAAAATGAGCCATGGGTACTGGCTTCCCAAGTTGACCAATGCTTCTTCATTATCGACCCGTCAAAGCCCAGTCGTGTTGTCGTGAGGAGAGGCAAAAGGAAGATCATCGGAATGGATGGAGTAGCCAATGAGGAAGACTTCGACAAGTACGGCGACCCGAGGATCGAACATGACGACGATGATGAAGTAGCAGCATACACCACAAGAAGAAGCAGGACCACCCTACCTAAAGGACGTCCGTTCCACAGAAGAACTCCATTTGCGAAAAAGAAGGGCAAGAAGATTGTGAACAGATAGCTAGCTAGCTAAGATCGTTTGTATTTAAATCGTAGCCTTCATTTCTCGATTGTATTTCATGGGCACTTTTTGAACTATCATGAATATTTTTAAATTTCATGAACACTCGATCTCGATCCCCCTCGTCGCCGAGAGCACCCCCGGTCCACCGGCCGCCGACCCCTACTCAACCGCCGCCGCCGACACCCCGTACCCCTCCCCTACTCAACCGCCGCCGCCGACCCCCCGCACCCCTCCCCCTGTTTTAAATTTGATGATATTTTTTTAAAAATTATTTCTGTCTTATAAAAAAATATTACTGTTATGATTTAAACAAGTTTGAACATATTTAAACACAAATAAGTATCAAAAAGCATTTTAAATGCATAAAAAATTTTGTGGAGCCTGGGATTCGAACCCAGGACCTCCTGGTGGGAGAACTGGGGGCTGACCAGTCGAGCTAGCTAGGGGGGCTTGCTGTGTATGAGGTATGGTGGGAGATAAACTGTTGGCTCGCGCGCAGAAATAAAAAAACAATACTAATGGCGCACCTGGGGGTGGTGCGCCATTAGTATGGACGTACTTATGGCGCACCATGGCACGGTGCGCCATTAGTATTGTGCCCTATAGCGTTGTCGCCCGTCCCTCCCTCTCGCCAGATCCCCACTTCTCCCTCTCGCACCTCTCGCACCCGACGCCCCCGACGCCGACACCCCCGCCGCCGCCGCCCCCACGGCCCCGACGCCGCCGCCCCGACGCCCCCCTCTCCCCGACGCCGCCGCCCACGCCGCCCCCGACGCCGCCGCGCCCGACG
>LR738709.1:173008929-173024496 GCA_902687465.1 Secale cereale
GTGTGGAAAGGAATATGGTGGTCATGTATTTGGTTCCTTGTTGTAAATATTTGAACTTCAAACTATTGTTTTACAAGCTTCTGCAACTTTTTCTTAACTGTTCATGCTGCTGTTATGAATTCACTGCTGTTGCTACTGTACTTGTCATGATGTTGTACTTGTGATGATGCTACTTGTGATCTTCTGAAATGACCCATTGGCGACTTCATTAGGCGGGGATAATGATTTTGCAGGTACCCCGAGAGGCCCTTGAGTTTGCTGGAATGTTGATTAACTTCCGTTCTGGCAAATTCGGGTACTCCATATGTCCTATTTTCAGCAAAGGTCATACTGAAATTTTCCGTGAATTTTAGCATGACTTTGCTAAAAATAGGACATATAGGGTACTTGTGACTAATGCATGGGCCGGGGTATCTTAGTGGTTAATTAGGTAGGATCAAGTGATTAGAGCCAAGTGATTAGTCCCAACTTACAATTCTCCTTCCTAGCTTAGCTTTTAGGATGCCTCGGTGTCGACAAACCATAAATTATGAAACCTTGGCTTTTAGGGTCCCTCGGTGTCGATAAAAAACGAAATGATGAAAGCTTAGGCTTTTAGGGTGCCTGCGCGTCGAAAAACCCTCAATTATAAAAGCTTAGCTTTTAGGATGCCTCGGTGTCGAAAACCCTAAATGATGAGACCATGATCTTGTTCCTTGACAATAACTAACTTTTAATGAGTTTATAGAGAGGATAGTAATCAGATTGTGAGGATGGTATGTAGCAGAACTAGTGCAAAAGTGTTGACAATGTTAGTCCTAATGAGCCTAGGATGCTGCCACAGCTAGCTTGTCTAGGTACATATTTTTAGTTTATAAAGTTTAATCTCTTTGAAACATAGGAAATGTCGTCTTCCGACGACGATAGGATCCCGGAGTGCTCCTGGTGCGGTGACGACCGGGGTCTGTGCGACAGGCCTCACCTGGTAGATGGTCGTTACTTCAGTATTAAGCTCGACGAGACCTTCGATGTCGAAACTTAAAAAAACAGAAAAAAAACAAAATATTCATACTAATGGCGCATCACTGCAGAGTGCGCCATTAGTATGCCAAAGCACCTGGCCCCTGGGAGGCATACTAATGGCGCACCACTGTGCATACTGATGGCGCATCTGTGGTGCGCCATTAGTATACCAGATACTAATGGCGCACCAGAGGTGCGCCATTAGTAAAGTATACTAATGGCGTGCTAGTAATGGCGCACCACCAATGCGCCATTAATGGCCAAACTAGGTGCGCCATTAATAGGCCTTTTCCTAGTAGTGCTACTAACATTCCAAATTTAAAAAATTGGGATGTTACAATTTGATGTGGGTGGACAGGTGCTTGGGAGCTGTTCTTACTTGAACAAGCCACTTATGATTAACCCCCTTCGCAAGCATCCGCAACTACGAAAGAAGAATTAAGATACAACCTAACCATATCATTAAGTGTGTAGATCCAAATCAGCCCCTTACGGAATAACGCGTAAACTAGGGTTTAAGCTTCTGTCACTCTAGCAACCCATCATCTAATAACTACTCCATAATGCATTCCCTTAGGTCCAAAGATGGTGAAGTATCATGTAGTCGATGTTCACACGACACCACTAAGGGAATCACAACATACATATCATCAAAATATCGAACGAATATCAAATTAACATGATTACTTATGACAAGACTTCTCCCATGTCCTCAAGAACATAAGTAACTACTCACGAAGCATATGCATGTTCAAGATCAGAGGGGTATTAAATAGCATAATGGATCTGAACATATTATCTTCCACCAAATAAACCAACTAGCATCAACTACAAGATCTAATCAACACTACTAGCAACCCACAGGTACCAATCGGAGGTTTTGATATAAAGATTGAATACAAGAGATGAACTAGGGTTTGAGATGAGATGGTGCTGGTGAATATGTCGATGGAGATTGACCCTCCCATGACGAGAGGGTTGTTGGTGATGATGATGGCTTCGTTTCCTGGAGGGAAGTATTCCCGGCGGAATCACTCCGTCGGATAGCAAAAGTGCTCCTGCCCAGGTTCCACCTCGAGACGGCGATGCTCTATCCTGAAAGTCCTCTCCTTCAATTTTCTAGGTAAAATGTGAACATACCAGAAGATGGTCGATAGAAGCGGGCTAGGTGGCTCACTACCCACCAGGGCGCATCGGGGGGGGGGGGAGGGGTTAGGCGAGCCCTGGTGCCTTTTGGGCACCTGGGTGGCCTCCTCCCGAATCCCTTTTCTCTAGTATTTTTTATATATTCCAAAATAATTCTTCGTAATTTTTCAGCCCACTTAGAGATGTGCAAAATTGTTATCTCTGACGTAGGTTTTTTAGGTCGAGAATTCAAGCTGCCGGTATTCTCCCTCTTTGTGTAAACCTTGCAAATTATGAGAGAAAAGACATTAGAATTACTCTACAAAGTGTTATTATAGACAAAAACATTAAAAATAACAGCAAGTGAGCATGACGCAAAATGGACGTATCAACTCCCCCAAGCTTAGACCTCGCTTGTCCTCAAGCGAAAACTGATATCGAGAATCATGTCCACATGTTCAAAGAGAGAGGTGTCGATAAAAACAAAATACATACATATTAGCATCATGATCATTGTTATAATAGCAATAAATATTATGATAAGACTTCTCACGAACAAGGAGCAATTCACTACAATAGCAGAGTATAAAGCATAAAATTTCTTAAAATCTAACAAACTATGTTCTCAGTTAATAATGCAATTGCAATTAATTATATTTTCAAGAAGAGTCACGTGTCGGAGCTTTTTAACAAGTCCACATACTCAACCATCAATTAGTCTTCTATGATTGCTAACACTCAAAGAATAAATATGGAGAAAAAAGCTTCTGCCGAACACATAGAAAGATAGGGGCTTATAGTTCCGCCTCCCAACTTATTCACCTCAAGGGTGATGTCAACAATAATAACTCATGATCTCTCACATTCAATTGGGTATATGTGCCTAGATCTTTCCCCAGGACATGATGCTTGCAAAAGATAAAAATAAAAAGGAATGTGGGAGAACACTATTGACTCTTGCATAAAAAGTAAATGCATAAAAGTAAAAGATATGCCCTTCGTAGAGGCAAGCACATGTTGTCATGCGCTTTTATTTTTGGATGCACAATCCCTTAATGCAAAAGAACGTCATGCTGTATTGCCCCTTATGATTGTAACCTTTATTATGCAGTCCGTCACTTTTATTACTTTGCCATCATAAGTTCATATAACACTTATTTTCTCTTACAATAAAAGATCAGACATATTTAGAAGCAATTTTTATTGCTTTATGCACCTATGACAACTTACTTGAAGGATTTACTCAATCCGTATGTAGGTATAGTGGACTCTCATGACATGAAATTTGGTTTAAGGGTTTTGGATGCACAAGTAGTATCTCTACTTAGTGTGGATTTTTGGCTAGCAAAGATATTTGAGCAATCACCACCTATTAGAGGATCTATGAAATTATAGCTTCTATGTGAATATGAACAAACATAAATCATTACATTTTCTTTCTTGTCCAACGTCAAAAATCTGGCACAAATATTTAATGGGGGCTCACAATCATACAAGATGTCCAAGATAGTATATATGCATGTAAATCTTCTCTTCCCTTATTAATTCTTTCATGAATTCTATCATTGACTAATGCTATGTTTGTCAATCTTCAATAAATTTTACCACTTATACTCTATCTTATGTGATGTCATTACTTTCCATAAGATTAGATATGATCTTTATCATTATTTCCTTTATTTTTATTAAGACATAAAAAGTAAAGAAGCAAAAACTCAAACTAAACTTTATTATACAACTCTCAACTCGATTACATAGATAGATAGATCACGAACTAACACACGAAAAATAGATCATACTAAACTTTTATTCAACAAAATCACAAAATAACTAAGGATCAAACTAAAAACTTGTGAAGGTAATGGAAGTGATGGTGATATGATACTGGGGCACCCCCAAGCTTGGAGAGAGCCAAGGGGAATGCACATACCCGTGTACTCAAGTTTCCTTTGATGATGAGACATTGCTCATATCGTCCTTTAACCTGAGTAGATGCATCAATTTGCGATTAATACTCCGAAGGGTGATGTTTTGCTCATCCAAAAGAATAACTTCACAAGTGAGGTAAGTATTCTGAACGCAGACTGTTTCAAAATTCCACATGGCTTCTATTTCAGAGGGGGAGAGATGGTCAAGAAAAGTTTTAAGGATATCTCCCTCTGCTGCAGCTTTCTCCGGAGAAATAGTTTGTCCTCCTGCCACCTCGTCTATCTTCTCCATCCCAGCATCATCCTTCGCGATCCCCTCTCTCCTAAGTTCCACCTTCATCAACCAAGCATCTTTTCCCATGTTATTGTAGGAAGAAGAAGACATGATGTTTGGCTTGGCAGATCTGACCAGAAAACAATACGAAACAAGAACAAAGGATATTTCCGCGATGCGGTGGTCAAATTGTCCGGGGGTATATATAAAGAACTTTTATCTAAGGAAATACATGTACTACAAGAAAAACATAGTCAGGAAGGTGCCCGTGGGGCCCACTACCCACCAGGGCGTGCCTGGGGGGGGGGGGGGTAGGCACGCCCTGGTGCCTTGGTTGCCTTCCCGTGTGTTTCTTTTATTTTTTATTTTTTCTGATATTCAAAAACAGACATAAAATATTTTTGTGGATTTTTCCGTGTCGGTTTACTTACCGTATCACGTACCTCTTCCTTTTAAAGGTTATGGAGTGTTCTGGAATGTCTCCTTTATGTATTCCTTCCGTGTCATGGTTTGAATAATATTCAACATTAATAGGTGTACCTAAAATATAGTGCTTTATTCTTTGTCCATTGACCACCTTCAGATTAGTGCCTTCTAGATTATTGATCTTAATAGCTCCAGACCAATAAAGTTCTTCGATGATGTATGGTCCTTCCCATTTGAAGAGAAGTTTTCATGCAAAAAATATAAAACGAGAATTGTACAATAGAACATACTCACCCACCATAAATTCGCACTTTTGTATTCTTTTATCATGCCATCTTTTAACTTTTTCTTTGAATAATTTGGCATTCTCATAAGCTTGGGTTCTCCATTCATCTAGTGAGCTAATATCAAATAACCTCTTTTCACCGGCACGTTTGAAATCATAATTGAGTTCCTGAATTGCCCAATATGCTTTATGTTCTAACTCAAGAGGTAAATGACATGCTTTTCCATAAACCATTTCATATGGAGACATACCCATAGGATTTTTATAAGTTGTTCGGTAGGCCCATAGTGCATCATCTAATTTCTTAGACCAATTCTTCCGGGACCTATTGATAGTATTTTAAATAATTAATTCTATTTCCCCATTGCTTAATTCAACTTGACCACTAGACTGGGGGTGATAAGGAGATGCAATTCTATGGTTAACATCATACTTGGCAAGCAATTTTCGGAAAGCACCATGAATAAAATGTGAACCACCATTAGTCATTAAAAATCTAGGGTCTCCAAACCTTGGGAAGATAACTTCTTTAAGCATTTTAATGGAGGTGTTATGATCATTACTACTGGTTGGAATAGCTTCTACCCACTTAGTGACACAATCAACGGCAACCAAAATATGTGTGTACCCATTAGAGGAAGGAAAAGGTCCCATATAATCAAAGCCCCAAACATCAAATGGTTCAATAGCGAGTGAATAATTCATAGGCATTTCCTGATGTCTACCAATATTACCAATTCTTTGACATTCATCAAAGGAAAGGACAAACTTACAGGCATCTTTGAAAAGAGTAGGCCAATAAAATCCAGACTGTAGTACCTTGTGTGCAATTCTATCTCCCACATAGTGTCCTCAGTAGGCCTAAGAGTGACACTTCTGTAGGATTTGTTCATGTTCATGCTCATGCACACAATGTCTAATAATACAGTCTACTGCTTTATAAAGATGTGGGTCATCCCAAAAGTAATGTCTTAAATCAAACAATAATTTTTTCTTTTGCTGGTAGGTGAAACTAGCTGGTACAAATTTAGCAAAAATGTAATTAGCATAGTCGGCATACCAAGGATTATTGTGAGATGTATCAATGACAGCTAGTTGTTCATCAGGGAAACTATCATTAATAGGTAGTGGGTTATCTATACACCCATCCACTATGGCATTGCTTGAAAAGCTGGATTGGGTATTTACAAGCTCTAGTTGGACAACTGTACACTCATCAACTATGGCAATCCCACTGGATAAAATTACCTCTGACCATGTGTTCATCAAAGTCCAGATTGACAACAATATACCCAAAAGTACAATCTTTAGGTTTGAGGAATTTTGGACTGAGTTTAATGGTTTTATCGAGATTGTTGAAAACCACTGGATGAATTCTGCCCATTTTGCTGGCTGTGCACAAAACTTAATTATTAAGTTTAAAACACTCAGGAGGGGACTAAATAAATGGAGCAAGCAATTTTCTTATCTCAACAAGACCATTGACAACTGCTGTTTTATGTAAAAGTTCTGTATGGCCTGGAAGATCAGAGAGAACTTTCCAAGATTGAAAGGACGTTTAGGATTATACTGATCAATCACACCAATAAGCTGTTGGAAGCTAAAAGACTAAATTGGAGGATCAGGGCCAATATCAGATGGGCAAACCTTGGTGATTAAAATACTATTTTTTTTCATGCAATTGCATTCCAGATATGCAGGCACAACTTTATCACTTATCTGTTGTCTGCCGATGGTCGATATGCCTATGATCATGATCATAAGGCTGCTATCCCATGGGCATCTTTCAAGGAGAGAATTGGTAAACTATCTGAATGTCATAAATATTTTGATATTTCCCACTTGACCATGGATAACCTCCATCAGGATCTTGATAGACCTTCTCCACTGAAGAAATTGATGAGGTTATTAAACAGATGCCTAAGGATAAATCTCCTGGACCCGATGGTTTCAATGGGCACTTTATGAAAAATTGTTGGAAAATTATTAAACACTATTTCTACAGGTTTATCAATGATTTTTATGAAGAAACTATATCATTGCAACCATTCAACACTGCATACACCACTTTGATCCCCAAGAATCAAAATCCTGACACTCCCAATGATTTCAGGCTCATCTCTTTGGTTAGCATGCCTATTAAGATTCTTACCGAACTTCTTGACAATATGGTGCAAACTTGTGGGGACCCCGACTTGTGAGTCGAGATCACCGAATGCACGTGTACAGTGATCCCAGAGATCAATGCTCACTGAACACACAGAAGCTGAATAACAAGAGTCTGACATCCATACATACCGACTTACACTAATTATGACCGTTATGGTCAAGTCTTACATAGATAAAGCCTCGAGGGCTGAATAGAAAATAAACTCGAATAGCGGAAGTCTTCGTCGATAAGTAGAACCCATGCCATGTGCCTTAACCCTACAGGCATTCTGACTGGGAAAGCATCCTAGTTCGCATGTTTGTCTCCAAAGAACTCTTCTTCAAATTCCTGCTCCTCCATGCCCAGCCAATTAAATAACCAGTGGCAAGCCAATGAGTACTTTGAATGTACTTGCAAGCAACCCATGATTTGATTCAAGGTAACAATGCAAGTTGTACAACAAATAAGCAACCTAGCTTCAAGCTAGATAAGATGTCCTACCATCTTGTGAGACATGCATCAATGAACTTGGGTAACCTCGAGGACAGGTTACAAATATCAACATAAATAGAGTTTGAATCATTACTAGCTCAGTCAACATGTCAAGTCACCACCTTGACTCAAATAGTTCTCTCCACACACATGCACCAAGATTGTAAAACTTCTAGACATAGTTTAAGTAGCACGTCCCAACTGTCCATGACCGTGGACACGACTATTCGAATAGTTTGACACTCTGCAGAGGTTGCACACTTTACCCACAAGATCCGGGAAGCTTTCGTGTCATCCATGATCCCGCAGTACCTCAAGTGCTCGGGGAAGCACCTGATCATTACCTTTCCCCAGACGATACTAACATAGGGTCCACTCGTTGGTACACAGCCCTCGTGTATAAGTAAAAGATCGTGGGGCTTTGCCCTTTTACATTATCACACATACACGAAGGGACCAACGGTGTGTCCGGTGCCCAGTGAAAACAGTCATGGCCGTCTATCCGAGCACGACCCCGTCCCGAGAGTGACCTCAAGTCACCCCCGTCACCAGTAATGTGGGCACCATGCTAGTATCAGCCTAAGTAATCAGTAATGCCCCGTCCCATAAAGGGGTAGAGTGGTTGCACATGTTTGGGTTGGGACGATAATCACACATAAATCTAATCCATCATTTTACACACACACACCAAAAGCTCTCTACGGTACACCACTTCTTTCTCAAGTGGTGACCCTAGTTCAACATCACCCAAGGGCATTAGGGGCACCCGATGGGGTTTTCGAAAGGTTGTAACCATGGAGAGTTCATGGTACACATGCAACATTATGCACCTACCACTAATTGCTTTCATGAACAAGGTAAAGCCATGAGTAGGGTATGCATCATGTGGTGGTTCACAACAAGTTCACCACCGTCATATTTCATCATCATGCAAGTCGGAAAAAGGGGTCCGATGAACAAGAGGGGTGTCATGGTCAAAGGGCTGCTTGCCTGGATTGGCTTGGTCTTCAAAGTCTTCAAATCCTTATCCTTCTTCTTCAGCAACTTCGTCAAATACAGTATCTAATCATCACCAGAAAATAACGGAGAAATAAGACAATAATAAAAACAGAAAAGTCAAAGTGCTCAAAAAAATGTTAACTCATTTTTGTAAGATACCAGGAGAAAAACTAAGAATGGGAAAATTCTTAGTTTCCGATTTGGAGTGACAAAATAGGATGAATGGATTTTTAAATAGAGGTTTCATTGCTCAAATTTGAACTGTACAAAAAAGGTTTATGAATATGTATGAAAGTTACACCATTAAATAGGTGGGAATATAACAAGATTTTAGGAGTTGGAATTATTGCATTTGGATTAATATTTAATCCTGTGGAATTTTTGCAAGTTTAACAGAAAAGGAAAACGAGAAGGGGCACTGTGCCTACTGGGCCAGAACAGCTGCAGTGCAGCAGGCCCAGAGGGGAAAAGGCCCAGGCGAGCCGGGGTGGCGCGCGCGCTGGATTTTAAACTCGACGGGCGGGGCCCGACGTAGGAGAGAGAGATGGGCGAGGGAGAGGTGAGGATGACAGGTGGGCTCCACCTGTCATCTCTAACCTCGCGGCAAAGATGTCGACGAGCTCACCGGCGATGCTATAGGGCACGGTAGGTCGAGCGGGTGGCACCGTTGGACTCAGGGGGATGTCGCCGTTCGGGTGGTGGTGGAGGTGGTCGCCGGAGCAGCCTGGTGAAGGAAATATGCCCTAGAGGCAATAATAAAGTTATTATTTATTTCCTTATATCATGATAAATGTTTATTATTCATGCTAGAATTGTATTAACCGGAAACTTAATACATGTGTGAATACATAGACAAAACAGAGTGTCCCTAGTATGCCTCTACTAGACTAGCTCATTGATCAAAGATGGTTATGTTTCCTAGCCATAGACATGGGTTGTCATTTGATCAACGGGATCACATCATTAGGAGAATGATCTGATGGACAAGACCCATCCGTTAGCTTAGCACTATGATCGTTTAAGTTTTACTGCTATTGCTTTCTTCATGACTTATACATGTTCCTATGACTATGAGATTATGCAACTCCCGAATACCGGAGGAACACTTTGTGTGCTACCAAACGTCACAACGTAACTGGGTGATTATAAAGGTACTATACAGGTGTCTCCGAAGGTACTTGTTGGGTTGGCGTATTTCGAGATTAGGATTTGTCACTCCGATTGTCGGAGAGGTATCTCTGGGCCCACTCAGTAATGCACATCACTATAAGTCTTGCAAGCATTGCAGCTAATGAGTTAGTTGCGGGATGATGTATTACGGAGCGAGTAAAGAGACTTGTTGGTAACGAGATTGAACTAGGTATTGAGATACCGACGATCGAATCTCGGGCATGTAACATACCGATGACAAAGGGAACAATGTATGTTGTTATGCGGTTTGACCGATAAAGATCTTCGTAGAATATGTGGGAGCCAATATGAGCATCCAGGTTCCGCTATTGGTTATTGACCGGAGACGTGTCTCGGTCATGTCTACATAGTTCTCGAACCCGTAGGGTCCGCACGCTTAAGGTTTCGATGATAGTTTTATTATGAGTTTATGAGTTTTGATGTACCGAAGGAGTTCGGAGTCCCGGATGAGATCGGGGACATGACGAGGAGTCTCAAAATGGTCGAGACATAAAAATTGATATATTGGACGACTATATTCGGACATCGGAAAGGTTCCGAGTGATTCAGGTATTTTCGGAGTACCGGGGAGTTACGGGAATAGAGGAGAGAGGCCAAAAGGAAGGAGGCGTGCACCCCCCTTCTAGTCCGAATTGGACAAGGGGTGCAGCCCCCGTTTCCTTCTCCCTCTCCCCCTCTTTCCTCCGGAAAGGAAAGGGGAATCCTACTAGGACTTGGGAGTCCTAGTAGGACTCCCCACACTTGGTGCGCCCCCTCTAGGGCCGGACTCTCCCTCCCTCCTTTATATACGGGGGCAGGGGGGCACCTCTAGACACAACAATTGATCTCTTGATCTCTTAGCCGTGTGCGGTGCCCCCCTCCACCATAGTTCTCCTCGATAAATATTGTAGCGGTGCTTAGGCGAAGCCCTGCGACGGTAGAACATCAAGATCGTCACCACGCCGTCGTGCTGACGGAACTCTCCCTCGACACTCGGCTGGATCGGAGTTCGAGGGACGTCATCGAGCTGAACGTGTGCTAGAACTCGGAGGTGCCGTAGTTTCGGTGCTTGATCGGTCGGGCCGTGAAGACGTACGACTACATCAACCGCGTTGTTCTAACGCTTCCGCTTTCGGTCTACGAGGGTACGTAGACTCACTCTCCCCTCTCGTTGCTATGCATCTAGTAGATAGATCTTGCGTGATCGTAGCAAAATTTTAAAATACTACGTTCCCCAACACCTGGTTCGCCGACGACGAGGTCACGCGGCGGAGGTGCTTCGAGCGTCGGTGGTTCTGGCCGTTCCCGGCTGCAAAAAGAGCAGGGAAGAGAGGGGAAAGGGTTAGCGATGTCCCGTGGTTCCAGAATGGGAGAGAACGGGGGCGGTGGAGGCCTGTACCGCGTGGACGCCGATGACCCGAGGTGGCGGAGCTCGAGCTCGATCTCGAGCTCGGGCTTCTTTGGAACTGAGTGGGTGGTGCGGGAGGTACATTGGCAGTGCGGGGGAGCGACAGGAGGCGAGATATAGGCTCGGGGTCACCTTATAGGTGCTGGCCGGGGTTCACCGTAGGCGCGGCCTACGGGCGCCCGCGGGAACGACTCGGGTGGCCATTAGGGAGGGAATGGAGGGCTCGGGGGTGTTCGTGGGAGTGGTCTAGGGTGCCAGGGAGAGAGAGGAGGAGCGGGACGAGCTGCAGGCGGGCCACAGGAGCGGCGTGAGCATTGGCCGAGCGGGGCGGCGCTCTGGCGCGAGCTGCAGGGGAGAGAAGAAGGCGCGGGAGCGAGTGGACGGCCTGTTGGCGTGGAGCAGACGTCGAGGGGCATCGACTGGCGCGCGTGGGAGGGTCGAGGTGGTCGGGGGATGCAGCATCAACGGCCGGGTGCCCTGCTAGGCGCTCCAGAGCGCGAGTTTGGCCGGCATCTGCGGTTTTCCCGCGTCCTTGCGTGTCCACTTGCGTTTGGCAGCCGGAGGGGGTGTAGGCAAAAGCTGGGGAGAGCCTTGGATGCTCTGGAAAGCTGAGGGGAAAGACGGAGGCTGAGAGAAAGGGAGGAATCTACTGTCCAGAGAAGAAAAATGGGGTTCTCCCCCTTTCATCATTTCTTTCTCGGGTAGAAAAGCTTGCAGGTGTTAGAGGGGGATTAGGAGGGGTCGTGGTAGAAATTCCAGCCCGTGGAGATTAGTGGAAGGGGCCAAAACAGGGGTTTTGAGTTTCTGTCAGAAGGTGTGTGATAGTGGTTTGGGATAGCAAAGTTGCTTATCTTGATTTGAGGTTTAACAAGAGTGAGTGGCATGACAAAATACGAGTGTCCACCAAATTTTTAGGTCAAATGATGAAAGTGGCCAATGTAACTTTTGCAAACCCTAGAAATCAACAAAAATGCATTTATCAGGATCTAGCCATGCAAATCCATTCCCCTTGATGCACCACTTGGTTTAGTGTCATCATTTGGGGTTGTGAACATGTCCACAAAGTTTGGGGGCAATTCGAATAAGTTGGTAATGTAAAGTGGTTCAAATTTGAATCTGCACAGAAATGGTTTTGGGGCACTTTTGTGAACCAAAAAAATTTGGGTTGAGTTGAAACCTTGTAGGGTCATCATATTATGCATATGTGACTTGCTAGAATTTTCCTGGAATTTTCAGAGAATATTTCCTTTGTAAATATTTCAAAAGCTTGAAATATCCAGAAAGGGGTTTTGAGGGATTTGCCCAATATTTTGAACATGACCATGTGTTGAAACTCTTACATATGGACAATATATGTCCTATGAGTCTCCGTGAATTTTCTCAAATAATTTTGAAACATTTAAATAATTTTCACCTATTAAAGTCCCTTTCCGGCCTAAAGAAAACACCTTTAAATAAAATAGGAAAATAACTTTTAAAATTATACTTTTGTGGTTTATGGGAGTCCTATACCTAATAGGATTCGAATATACCTTTTTAAAGAATTTTCTCACCCTAAATCAAGTACTTGCAGTGCAAATCTTAATTCAGGGGTTTTTGGAAACTAATTTTAGAAAATACTATTTGGCCAAATTATTTTTGTAAGAATATACTATGCTGTTCTATACACATGGTATGATCATTGGGCAGTAGTTGGGGCAAGGAGATGAAGTATAGAAGGTGAGGCTATATTGACTTTAAAGAGCACTTGAAATCACACAGAGAAAAATCAACTCCAAATAAAAGCCAAATGATGCAAAAAGTTTTTGTTGGTCCAAATTTTCATGCTTTAATAATGCAATAGCCATGTTTACAAAATCCAGGGTGCGAAAAAACTATAATCATTACCAGAGCAGGCAAGAATCAATATGGCTTTATCAAAACCAGGAACATTCAATATTGCCTTGCATGGAGTTCTGAGTACATCACATGTGTCATATATCAAAGAAAGAGATCATCATTTTCAAGATTGATTTTGTGAAGGCATTTGATATGGTAAATTACAATGCTATCCTCTTCATGATGAGACATCTGGGATTCAATGACAAATGGATCAGATGGGTCAATATGATTCTTTCAACTGTAACTACATCTGTCATCCTCAATGGGGTACCTGGGAAGAACATTCATTAAAAATGTGGAGTTAGGCAAGGGGATCCCTTTTCACCTCTACTATATGTTATGGTAGGTGAATTGCTTCAGATCTGGGTGAATGAGGCCTGGAGAGTGGGCAAACTTAAACTACCCATTGAAACAAACTTTACTGAATGCTATCCAATCATCCAGTATGCTGATGACACTCTAATTATTTTACCAGCTGATGTAGAACAAATCAGATGTTTTACTGAGATTTTGGCAAGTTTTCTAAGTTTACTAGTCTGATTGTTAATTATAGTAAATCCTCCTTAGTACCAATCAACATTAGTGATGATAGAGCTCATGAATTAGCAAATATTTTCAACTGTAAGAAGGAAACTATGCCTTTCACCTAATTGGGACTGCCTATGGGATCTACCAGGACTAAAGTCATGAATCTAATGCCTATGGTTTCCAGGCTAGATAATAGATTATCTGGCATTGCATCCATGATGACTTACTCTGGTAGGCTCATACAGTTGAAAGCAATTATATCTTCCCTGCCTATCTTTGCTATGTGCTGCATTAGAGTGTCCTTCACCCTCCTTGATCACTTTGAGAAATCTGGTAGAAGTTTTCTATGGTATGGTAAAGGAACTAATAAACATGGTAATTGAAAGTTACGTGGGATAATGTTTGTCTTCCAAAGAAAGCTGGAGGTTTAGGGGTTCTGGATCTCAGAATGCAAAATAAAGCCCTTCTCACCAAGTACTTGTATAAATTTTTCAACCAGCATGACATCCCCTGGGTCAGATTGACATGGAACAACTATTATGGTAATGGGGAACTGATGGGCCTCGAACCCCTCGTTGGTTACCCTAAGTGGAAGGTGTAATATGCAGTATGTAGAAGTGTTTTCCCTTAGCAAATATGCCAAGGATCGAATCCCCAGAGACTCCTAGGTTCAACAAGTAGGTGTCAACTGCTAACGGCGCGGATTAGCAATCAACGTGGACCTGCACACAGATACAAATAACTTTGCTCCCAACGAGTACAAAGAGGTTGTCAATCCCTCCGGCCTTGTAGTTCACAAAGGGTTAAAAGCAAATGATAGTAGTGATAGATAATGTTTTGCAATAGTAAGTAAAAGTGAAAAGTAAATAGCGGATGTGATCAATGATGGTAATATGGACCGGAGTCTCATGATGTTCACTAGTGATGTCTCTCTCCCAAAAGACGATAAAACAGCTATGTGAGGTAAACAAATTACAGCTGGGCAATTGACAGGACCACGAACGCAAACCAATGCTGACTACATTGCAAGAAAGGTTGAGGTTCAAAGCATGGGCGGTACGCCAAAGTAAGTAGACCGAAATCCATCAATATCTACTACTAATCATCCACCTTGAGATATCTATCCAGAACATCTCGCTGGTATAAAGTTGCGAGTCCCACCCATAGTGTAAACTCAATGCAACAGACAACTGCATTAAAAGAACTTTGCGTAAAGTAAACAATCCTTGCACCCGCGGGCACAAGCACCGTTGTTTTCCCCCTTGTGGCAACAACACATCCCCTAGACTCATGTTTCTGTCACTCAAGCTAGTCATCGAGGGGCATGAACCCACAATCGAGCATGACGTTCCCTCTTGGAGTCACTATGTATTACTTGGCCAAAGCAATAAATAACAACGGAGAACATGCAAGAATTACTTATGAACATAAATATAAAAGAGGTAGATCAAATATATTACTCAAGATCAATCTGAACATAATCTCATAATCCATCGGATCCCAGCAAACTCAACATAGCAACAACATAAGGATTAAATATGTGCCTCGATCATGTAGGGCAGCTCACGAGGACTAATTAGTGAAGCACAAGAACGGAAGGAGAACATCACATAGCTACTGGTAATGGACTCATGGTCCAAGGGAGACTACTCACGACTCATCCGGGAGGCGTCCATGATGGTGGAGAAGCTCCCGGTGGCGATCCTCCCCTCCGGCAGGGTGCCGGGAAGAGTTCTCCTGGTGCTCCCGATCTTGGAAGCGGCGGCGGCGGCGGAACAGAGATGGGATCGCGAAAAGAGTTCCTCTTCTGAGGGTTTCGGAGGACGCTTTAAATATATGCCAAAGGGGGGCATCGGGGAAGCTTCGGGGGGCCCAGGCGCCCCCCCGGCGCGGCCCAGG
>LR738709.1:173039478-173097144 GCA_902687465.1 Secale cereale
ATATATATATATATATATATATATATATATATATATATATATATATATATATATATATATATATGAGAGAGAGAGAGAGAGGAAGAATCCCGACTGTTGTCGTGTGGGTCGCTTCTCCTTCTTTTCCTTGTGGTAGATATTCGTAATGCACTAGGGAAAAGGAGGAGTAGTGACCATCACCGACGATCGTAATGTGAGTGTGGAAGAATCCCGACTATATAAGTTATATAGGAGTTTAGGAAGGAAGACTCGACAGACCTATACAACCCGTTGTATATTGAGTAATAGTGATCTATGTGTTGAGTTTCCTGGTAGTTGCCTTCGATCGATTTTCAATTAATGTTTCAACTATGAACATAGGAAATGTCTGACGAAGATAGCGAAAAGGATTTCGGTATGTGCGAATACTGCAAAGATGAGCGCTGTTTGTGCGACATGCCTCACCTAGAAGATGGTAGGCGATTTAGCATCATGCTGGATGAGACCTTCGAAGTGGATACAGTAAGTCACAACGACAAGTCTTTTTTTCATAATTAAGCATGACTTCTGCTTCTTTTGCTTTAACTTATAATTTTAATTTTTTACAATTCTACTAGCGTATCCCCTGCCATGCAAGAATGTATGTCTTAGATAAGATTGGTTTCACTACTATGGAAAGTATGGAGGTAAAGAGAGTTCACTTGAGGATCGAGCATGGTTATACTTTTTCGGCAAAATTATACAATACAAACACCTAATACTATTTTGAATGCAAAAACTGGAGAGCACTATGCAAGGCTTATGCATTTGAGCCTAATATGCTTATCACCTTTGATATTCGTCCGTAAGATGAAATTGAAGGTAATATCAACATCTGGGTCGATGTTCAGACGCCTCCAGTTCTATCACCATGTGAGTTTCTCAACCATATTTATTAAGTAATTTATATTGTTTATTTAAAAATCGTTGACAACTAATTTCTATTGACAACTTATTTCCATTCAAGCAAATATGTTCGGCGCTTGGTAGACAGCACCTACTACTGTCCCAGGGCTGAACTAAACTGCGAGGAGTTAAGTCATTATGTTTCATGGCTTGAGGATCTTGATACTGTCAAGACAAGTTATTTTCCTGGATTTCAAAATATTAGTACTCAACACGCGCGACCACTAGTGTGCGTATTGAACTACTGTCACATCTATTTAGGAAAAATGGTAAGAGTTTTACTATTTCTCCTTAGTGCATCTTTTGCATACATTATTTGTTAAGGTAAACTTCATTGTTAAGTATGTTACTACGATGTTCTTCAACAGGGACTCCCTACAAATGTTGGGCCTCATTGAATTGAGACTAAAGGTCACATGACAATGGTTAGCTTACAACCAAGATTTCCTGTATTGCACATGAGTGCATTCATGGTTTCTCAAAAGGAGCAAGTCCTAATAGTCAAAGACTGGAGCAAAATTATGAAGGATCGTAGCAGAGAAGTACTAGGGGCTAGCAATCAGAAGCGCATCCATAATTAGGAGACATGTTCATCTGCATTCTCCAATATGACGAAGAAAGAGTGCTACAAATGTTATATGCTATTTTACCTGAGAAAGAGAAGCAGGAGTGATTAGCTAACTAGAATGAGTTTGAAGATGATGAGAATGCAGGAGTGATTAGCTAGCTAGAATGTGCTACACTATGACTATGATGATTAAATAGCTAGTGTTGGTGGCAATAACTATGATGATTATTATTAGCTAGTGTTGGTGGTGATTAGATAGCTACACTATGAATATGATGATTAGATAGTGTTGGTGGTAATGACTATGATGATTATTAGCTAGTGTTTTTGGTGACGATATGATGCAAGAGTTTTTATATTAATATGATGATGATGTTGATCATGCATGATTATCATGATGATTTGCTATTAGCTAGTGTTGGTGGAAGAAACGTGGATTAGATTCACGTGGATGAATCAAAAGTGACAAAAAGTTGAATTAGTAGGATCGTCGTCGTAATTCAACTTTTGATTCATCCAAATGAATCTAATCCATGTTTCTTCCTCACAACCTCTTAATTGGTACTGCATCAAAATTGTATAACGACATATAAATACGCTAAAAAAATAAAAACACTATACTAGTAGCGCTGGACAGAAAGCACACTACTACTAGTTAGATTATTAGTAGCGTAGCTTTACTAAAAGCGCTGCAGCTATTATCAGCAGCTCGTTTCCGCGAAGCCCGCTAATGATACCCATGTATAGCAGTAGCGTGGGCCAACCCGTGCTACCGATACAGGTTAGTTGTAGCGCCTTATCAGTAGCACGGCTACCCGCGCTACTGCTACGCCAAAAACCAGCTACTGCTAGGCTTTTCCCTAGTAGTGAATGTAAGATCTGAATTTAGCCCAAGCAAGCACAAGTGATAATAATTCTTTCTTAGTAGCAGCATAATTTCTCTGAGAACTCTCTAGAGTTTTACTAGCATAATGGGTAACATTTAGTTTCTTATCAACTCTTTGTCCTAAAACAACACCAACAACATAGTCACTAGCATGAGACATAATTTCAAAACGCAAGTTCCAATCAGGTGGTTGAACAATAGGTGCAGTGGTTAAGGCTTTCTTAAGAGTTCCAAAGGCTTCTACACAATCATCATTAAAAACAAAAGGAACATCCTTTTGTAATAAATTGGTAAGAGGTCTAGAATTTTTTAGAGAAGTCTATAAACCTCCTACAGAAACCAACATGACCAAGGAAACTACGAATACCTTTAATATCTTTAGGACATGGAATTTTATAAATTGCATCAACTTTAGCTTTATCCACCTCAATACCTTGTTTAGAAATTTTATGCCCCAAGAAAATAGCATCATTTACCATAAAGTGACACTTCTCCCAATTCATGACAAGATTAGTTTGCTCACATCTCTACAAAACTCGATCAAGGTTGCTTAAGCAATCATCAAAAGAAGTTCCATAAACAAAAAAAATCATCCATATCGAAAATCCTTGTATGGAGCCCCCGTAGCACTTCCACGTCCATCCTCTCAGCTTGTCCAATGCTTCTGGGATGGGCAATAGCAACAAATGAAAACTTGCTTCCAAGGGCTTAAACGTATTGCATGAAGGCGCAGCTTGTGAAATGGGTGCCATTGTCCGTGATGACCCTAGCGGGTACTCCGAAGCGGAACACCAATCGTTTCAAGAATTTGATAGCCGACTGTGCGGTCACCTTCCTCATGAGCTCCACTTCCGGCCACTTTGAAAACTTGTCGATTGCGATGTACAAGTATTCAAAGCCCACGATAGTACGGGGGAAGGGGCCCAAGATGTTGAGTTACCAGATCGAAAATGGCCATGACAAAGGGATCGTCTAGAGAGCTTGAGTAGGTTGATGGATATTCTTGGAGTGGAATTGGCAGACTTCACATCCGGTGACTAGCTCGACCGCATCTTGGAGGGCCGTGGGCCAGTAGAAACCTTGTCGGAAAGCTTTTCCAACCAAGGCTCTTGAACCAATATGAGAGCCAAACATGCCTTGATGTATCTCTGCCAATAGTTCCTTTCCCTCTTCCCGGCAAATGCACTTCAATTTCACGCAGTTGGGCCTCATTCTGTATAGTGTGTCATCGACAAACTAATACATACTGGCCCTTCGGGCTACTCTTTCAGCTTCTTCTTGTTCCTCGGGAAGTTCTCCAGTTTGGAGGTAGTGGACGATATGTTGCGCCCAAGATGGAGCTTGTGGCTTGACAACCAGGACCAGCGGTACCTCCTCACTTGCAGGAGCGTTTGCCTCGATCGCGAGGACTTGTGGTCCCGTAGTAGGGCGCAAATCACCAAGCGAGGTGGAGTTATTCCCGACAACATCCTTACCGGGGACGTGTGGAGGTTCTCCCGGTAATGGTTTGCCAGAGTCCAACTACCTCCTCTTCTTAGACATCATCGATGGAGACACTGATGGTTGAGTCAGATGAAGGACAAAGGTCCCTGGTTCCACAGGGAGCCTCTGGGTGGCACATTTTGACAAATGATCAGCGGCGCTGTTTTCTGCACGTGGCACGTGCTCCGCTTGCAATCCGTTAAAGTGTTTCTCCAACCTTCTCACTTCACATATGTTTCCATCACTGGACTCTGATAATCCTTGTTTACTTTCCTCACTACAAGCTACAAATCTCCACAGATGATCAACTTCTTGACCCCCAACTCCACTGCAATACTGAGCCCGACAAGGAGCCCTTCGTATTCAGCAGTGTTGTTGGTAGCTTCTTCCTGGAAAAAAATCATCTGAACTACATGTTTGAGGTGCTCTCCAATGGGTGCCACGAAGAGCACGCCGACTCCTGCACCCTACAATGAGAAGGCCCCATCAAAGTACAAGATCTATTCTTGGGGCACTTCCTTGCCGGGGATAGTTGTTTCCGACATCTCTTCTTCTAGAGTGGGTGTCCATTCCGCAATGAATTACGCCAATTCTCTTCTCTGAATGGTTGAGGTACTTTCGTACTACAATCCAAAGCTTGATAGTTCCAATGCCCATTCAACTATCCTGCCAGTGGCCTCAGGGTTCCTCAGTATGCGTTGTAGAGGGAAACGGGTGACAACTATGATCTCGTGGGCTTGGAAGTAGTGGCACAACTTCTTTGAGGCCATGGTTAGGCCAAAGATCAGTTTCTGCACCCCAGAATACCTCGATCTAGTCCCCTGCAACAGGGAGCTAACAAAGTAGACCAGCCGATGCACCACTTTCTTCCTTGCCGTGGTCTTGGGATCGCCTTCATTGCTGAGCTCTTTCTTCTCCTGATCTGCACCCATCCTTGCCGTGACTGGTTCACTCCCTTTTCCGGGGACGACAGTAGCTGCGACTGCCTGTTCTTCTACCTCCCGCGGTGCCACCAGTGACGCGCTAACCACTTGATCAGTTGCTGCTAAGTAAATCATCAATAACTCTTGTGGTTTAGGAGAAACCAAGGTGGGAACAGAGGAATGATAGGCTTTTAAGTCCCACGTGCTGCTTCCGCCTCTTGGGTCCACTTCATGGGCCCTGCCTTCTTCAATTTTTTGAAGAACGACATGGCGCGCTTGGCAGACTTGGAAATGAACCTACTCAGCGTGGCAATGCATCCATTTAAGCGCCTAACATCCTTGACCGTCTTGGGTGCTTGAATCTGCTCTATCGTGTTGATCTTGTTGGGGTTGGCCTCTATCCCCTGGTGAGATTCAAAGAAGCCAAGTAGCTTGCCGGAGGGAACACTACAAGAAATATGTCAACTAGTGACCTTCTCTTAGTGACCCCAGTTGAATTGGTCACAAATCCACGGCCATTTCGCTTGGAAGGGCTCAAACCCTGAAATTGCCTTACACCAAATGGCCATAAAGTAGAAAATAGTGGTCCATGACCTTATTTCTACCTGATTACGACCAATATAAATGGTCATGAGGTTGTGAACGTGGATGCATTGGTACTTATTGCTATGAATAGGCGCCACCTCATCAATTTTGCCTATGTGTCATGTCCATGTGTCAATTTTTGCCCTAGGTTGTGAAGCAACCTATATTTCTGTTATTCCCAAAATTCCCAAAAAATTCTCATAAATTCTTTGGATCATATCTTCGTCAAATATGTAAAAAACCTTCCTCACCTAGTTCAAATATAATTCAACAATATTCATTTTCCTATTCTGTTGAGAACAACACTTTGTGAAGGAAGTGCTATTTATATATATTTGATTGACCTCAAACTTTTTGGGCACTCTTTCCTATCCAAATCTTTGCCTCATGATAAAATTCAGCTCCATTTTCCTAGTAATTGTTCCTCGGCAAATTTCCAAAGTTTTTGTTCAGCTTGAAGCTTTGTGAAGGAAGTACCATTTTTATATATCCAAATGACATGAAATTTACACAGTTCCTTCATATGCCCAAATCATCACCCTCCTCCAAATTGCAGCTCAGTCAAATCATCTATGTGAGCCTAGGTTCAATTTATATTTTATGGCCAGATTGGCACGTTGCAAAACAAGTGTTATCTAGACCCCTCCTATTACCCTCAAACTTTTTGGCCACTCTTCCATAATCATTGCCACATGATAATATTCAGCTGCATTTTCCTGGTAATTGTTTCTCAATTTTTTTCCAAAGTTTTGATCTCGAGAGAAGCTTTTTGAAGTAAGTACTAGCTAGGCTTACTCAAATGATCTGAAGATTTACTAGGGCATGACCATACCTATGTAACCTACCTACACCAAATTTGAGCTCATTTCATTTATCCAATTTCTCTCGCTAATTTTCCCAAGTTTCTGTCTAGAGAAGAGCATTGTGAAGGAAGTACCACTTTGGCATGTCCAAATGGTATCAATTTTCTACAGTGGTTTCCTATGCCCAAATAACCATCCTCCACCAAATTTCAGCTGAATCCATTCATTAGTTTGAGCCCAACTTCAACATCCATATTTCTGCCCGATGTGGTACTTTGCAAAGCAAGTGCCATCCAAACTCCTCCATTTGAGCTGAAAATTGGCCAAGACAGTCTCCCTAGTAGATGATCATACTCAACCAAAACTCAGGCCCATTGGCCTTGTGAATTTCCCGTACCGCTAATCAAACACTTGGCTGCTAATTCATGTTTGAGCATAGTTCGGTCTCCTCGTGAGATTCTTCTATTGTTATTTTCTTTCTAGCATCTACCTGGGGAGTGCCCAACCTACTAGACATGCCTAGGCTGCCCATAACGCAAGGCAACGCCACGGTCACGCGGTGACCACGCGGGGGGCATGCGAGTCTACGCGCTTTGGAGTTGGGGCCCTGGGCCACCATCGAAACACCGACATATCACCACCAAATCATGTATTTCTGATTAAATATATACTTATGTAATTAGAAATGATTTTTGGAAAAAATAAAGAGCAAACTATAAGGGAGCTGCAGTTCAAATTTGACCCGATTCCTCCTGAATCGGTGGAAATTTGTTTTTTTCACGAGAGGTGGATCAAAACTTTTGAAACCCAACCACTTTGTCAATTTTTCATTAAATATGTCATAGTATTTTATAAAATTGATTTGGTGCAAATTTGCAACAAATATATGGTAGGTCCTTCACAAAAAAACTCATTTTGGGCACTCGAAAATTGGAAAATTGATTTTTCGTCCAAAGAAAATGAAAACTTCCTTAAGCAACATTGTTTGCCATTCCAATATGCACCCTTGTGCACAATATGAGATCATTTGGACAAACTATGCCATGAATGTGGCCATAAGATTTAGCATTTGGGTTGAAAGCCATGAATCTTCACGCATGATAGCTCACTTCTGAGAACACTTTCTTAAAAGAATTGCTGTATTACAAGTTTATTATTTTCCCTGGTAACTTGGTCACATATAATGACACAATGCGAAGGTTTTCCAATTTTTTGATTTTTTTTGAAATTTTTATGTCCGTTTCAAAACGCGGTCAAAACGGCGGGAATGACCGTTCCTAGCTAGTGGTTGAATCTTGGAATTTTTTGGTGTTTCTCTAATGAAATAGATACTTTTGTACCTAGAAATGATTTTTGTAAAAAATAAAGAGCAAACTGTGAAGCAGCTGTAGTTCAAATTTGACCCGCTTCCAACTTAATCGGCGAAAATTTGTCTTTTTCACCAGAGGTGGATCAAAACTTTTTACACCCAACCATTTGGTCAATTGTGCATTAAATGTGGCCTAGTATTTTATAAAATTGATTTGGTGCAAATTTGCAACAAATATTTGGTAGTCCCTTCACAAAAAAACCATTTTGAGCACTCAAAAAATGGAAAATGAATTTTTCATCCAAAGAAAATGAAAACTTCCTTAGGCAACATTGTTTGTCATTCCAATATGCACCCTTGTGCACAATATGAGATCATTTGAACAAACTATGCCATGAATGTGGCCATAAGATTGAGCATTTGGGTTGAAAGCCACGAATCTTCACACATGATAGCTTTATTGTTTGATTGACTGGAAGAAGTTTTGATGTAGTTTTTTTAATCATGCAGGTATTTACTATGGATGTAAAATGTGTGTAGATCATTTTGGTGCGCACCACAATGAGGAGGTGTATGATCTACCCAATCTGATCATCGTCGACACTATCATCATTAGGTCCCTGTTCCCTCTATTCTCTCCTGCCTTGTGATGTTAGTCTGTGTGCGCTCACTAGTATTTTTAGATCCTGTTAGTTGAATCGATGGTAGTTGTAGTAGAGTAGTATTTTTCTTCAGGTGAATCTATTACAGTGACGTTCATCGACGACCTGCACTTGTACCAATGTATCATGCTGCTATTTGGCAATTCAATTTCACATTGCATGTGGATCTTAAACTTATACAATAAGCTTAGTTATTTGCATATGTAAAATATGTTGACAAAGTGTTAAGTTGGATTACCGCCTCATGTTGATGGCATTGTCTCTAAACATTCAATAATGTTTCTTTTTGGTGATCTGGATCAGGATCTAATGTTGTTTAGGCTGCTGCTGCTCTGATGGAAGATCATAAGAGGCATGGAAATGCGCACCATAGTTTTAGTTGATGTTGCAGCATGTTTTGGTGATTGTGTGTGTCTATTTTTGCTTGTAAGCACACTTGTATGTGCTTGTGTATCGTGCGTGTGTATCTGTGTTTGCTTGTTGACGTGCAGACTTGTATGTGCTGTTGTGTGTATTTGGCTGAATGATTTCTGAATTTAATAATTTAATCATTTAATCAAGAGAATTATTGAGTGTTTGCTATTCAAATGTGTAAACTGGGAATCAGTGAATAAAAAGACCAAATGTTTGATTGGACGAAATAATATATGGGCTCTCAAAAGGCTACGGCCCAAATAATAGTGGACTGGAACATTGTTTATTTTTGGAAAACCTAAACAAAAAGGCTTAACGAAATGGTCCGCAAAAGGACCATCGCCCAGAAAATTAAAAGGCCGAATTGTTGGGCTTGGCCCATGAAGTCGACCAAAAATTCACAGGAAAAAAAATATAAAAAGGCTGAATTAATGGGCTTGGCCCATGTAGAACACCTAATTAGACCGGGCTGATTCTTAATCACGTCAGCTTGCCATGCCGGATCCTACATGGCCTCGGAAGGCTGCCAGTGACCAAAAATTTGGACATGGAACCAATGACCTTTTACATATCACAAAGAAGGTCGTTAATTTCTGTTCTTGACGGCCAGCTTTTGACCATATGTTTTTGGTCACAAAAAGGTCACAAATGGAAAACAATGACCATTCAGTGACCAATATTGTTGGTCAAAAGTTGACATATTTCTTGTAGTGGAACGCCAAACACGTACTTCTCTAGATCCAGTTTCAAGTTAATCTTGCACAAGTTTGTGAAGGTTTCTTGCAAGTCCTGAATGAGTGTTGATTTGTCCTTTGTCTTGACCACAATGTCATCCATGTAAGCTTCAATATTCCTGTGTAGATGAATCTCAAAACCAATTTGTACTGCTCTCGCAAAAGTGGACCCGGCGCTCTTAAGCCCAATGGGCATCCGTACAAAGCAGTACGTGCCACACGGGGTTATGAACGCAGTTTTCTCCTCATCTTCCTTGGACATGAATATCTGGTGGTATACGGAGTAGGCATCCAAGAAAGAAAGCAGATCGCACCAGGAAGTGGAATCCAAAATCTGATCGATGCGCGGCAAGGGGAATGGGTGCTTCAGGCATGCTTTATTTAGATCTGTGAAATATATGCAAAGCCTCCACTTCCCATTCGCCTTGCACACTACTACCGGGTTCGCCAACCATGTTGGATGCAATACTCCCCTGACCAAACCAGCTGCTTCGAGTTTCTTGATTTCCTTGGCAATGAACTGCTGCCGCTGCATGGCTTGTTTCTTGACCTTCTGCTTGACGGGCCGGGCATGAGGGCAGACAACAAGGTGGTGCTCGATTACCTCCCTAGGAATGCAAGGGATGTCAGATGGTTGCCAAGCAAACACATCGACATTCGCCCTTAGGAAGGCAACGAGCACGCTTTCCTATTTGTCATCAAGCGTGGAGCTGATAGTGAATGTACCATTAGTGCCAACCAGCCTTGCCGGGACCCTCTTCACAGTAGGCACAACAAATTTGGATCTCTTGCTAGTGGAGCTCTATGGCAAGTCATCGACGGGCGCAACGCACTCCGAGGAGGCATGCTTCCCGGATTTCTTACCGTCCTCTCTACTAGCCTTCTTTCTTTTCTTCTTGACGGGAACTGCAACTTTAGTGGCCTCGATAACGATCGCATCCTGGTACATCTTGTCTACGCAAATGACTGCATCCTTCTTATCCGACGGGATGGAAATGACGCCCATTGGCCCTGGCATTTTCAGGGTGTTGTAGGCATAGTGAGATGCCACCAAGAATTTAGCCAGGGCTGGACGACGAAGGATCTCGTTGTATGGCAGAGGGAGGTCGACCACATCAAACACAATGTTCTCTGTTCGGTAGTTCAACTCTCCTCCAAATGTCATCGACAACACAATCTTCCCCTTAGGACGACTCCTGTCGGGGTTGATCCCTTGAAACGTGCCAGTAACCTTGAGATCTTCATATGATATTTGCAATTTGCTGATTATTTTGGGGGAAATCAGGTTCAAGCCTGCCTGCCGTCAACCAACATCTTCGTGACTTTGAGGTAGCTGATTGTTGGAGAGACCAACAACGGCAAACACCCTACCGCGGTGGTGTGGTCAGGGTGATCCTCTTCATCAAAGATGATGAGCGTGCAGGACCACTTGAGTGGTTTCTGGGAATCAGCCGCTGGCTCCACGACATTGAACTCACACGCCCATTGTTTAAGCTGGCGGTGAGAGGAGTGCAAGGATGCACCCCGTCAATGCATAGGGCCTCAGTGGCTTTTCGAAACTCTTACTCGCCGGTTTTCTCTTCCTCCCCTTCTTCACTCTTGTCATCACCTTCCTTCTTCACACGGCCTTTGGCAGGTTTCCCTTGATGCTGAGGGACCTTGCCGTGGCGGTTTCCCCTGCTGCCTCGACCTTTCCCGCCAATGCCTTCTTGGTCTCTTTCCTTGTCACGCTTCTCGTACTCAGCTTTCTGCTTCTTGACGAGTTGCTCGACTTGACGACACTCTTGGAGATCATGGCCCTTGGTTCAGTGGATCTTACGATACCGTCCATCATCCTTCCCAGCCTTCTCGGTTGCTGAAACTTCCTGATAGTTAGTGATCGCGGCAACTTCCTTACCGGGAGCCTCGGTCTTGGCCCTCTTGCCGGTACTAAGGGTGCCAGAACCTTCGATCGATCAAAAAGCAGCGCTGGACGCCCAAGCCGCCAGGGTTCGGCAGGCTCTTAATGAAGAGTATCGCTGGAGGTTGGAGCTTCAGGAGTCCCGCTTCTGCAAGCGCCACAACGAGCTAACGAGCAAGATCGACAATCTCAAGGAGAAGCTGTCTACCGCGGAACATCGTCAGAAAGCAGCGCTGGACGCCTAGGCCACCATCGAGGCCGATTTGATCTCCCTTTATCAGCAGGTGGAAGGCGTTGCCTCCCTCGCCGAGCGTACAGAGGACGAGAACATACAGGCTCTTGGACTGTAGCACGTCCGCTACCAGATGTTCCGGGGCCTCGAGTGTCGGGATCTTCGTACCTTAGACTGCGTCTATGGCGAGAACGTCCCCAGCCCACTCATGGCCGACGACGCCGTCTATCTTGCCTTCTTCACCAGGGTCGTGGAGCGCCTCAAAAGGGTGCATAGAGGACATGACAACTGATCGAACAGAAGAGCCGCGTCCACTTGGCGCATGGGGCGACACACACTGATCGAAGAGAAGAGCCGCGTCCTCCTGGCGCATGGGGCGACACGCATCTTTAGCAACCTTCTTCGCTCGTGAAAGGATCGATATGGTTGACTAGAGGGGGGGGGGGTGAATAGGCAACTAACAATTTTTAGCTTTTCTTAACCACTTTTAATTAAGCGTCAAAGTAAGTTGTCTAGATAAGTTACTAAGATGACAACTAGAAGGAAGTAAAGATAATAACCTCACAAGCAAGCTATATAAGATAAACAAGTAAAGCTTGCAAAAGTAAAGGTAAGAAATAACCACAAGTGGAACCGGTGAAGATGATGATGTGTTGCCGAAGTTCCTTCCCTTTGAGGGGAAGTACGTCTCCGTTGGAGCGGTGTGGAGGCACAATGCTCCCCAAGAAGCCACTAGGGCCACTGTATTCTCCTCACGCCCTCACACAATGCAAGGTGCCTTGAATCCACTAGTAGTGCCCTTGAAGGCGGCAACCGAACCTTTACAAACAAGGTTGGGGCTATCTCCACAACCGAATTGGAGGCTCCCAACGACACCACGAAGCTTCACCACAATGGAATATGGCTTCGAGGTGACCGCAACCGTCTAGGGTGCTCAAACACCCAAGAGTAACAAGATCCACAAGGATTAGTGGGGGGAATCAAATATCTCTTGGTGGAAGTGTAGATCGATGCCTCCTCAAGCTCTCCCGAGGAAATCAACACGTTTGATTGGCTAGGGAGAGAGATCGGGCGGAAATGGAGCTTTGAGCAACAATGGAGCTTTGGGGTGGAAGAGGTAAGTCTTCTTGGGGAAGAAGACTCCCTATATATAGTGGGAGACAAATCCAACCGTTATCCCACATTTCTGCCCGCAGAACGCGGTACTACCGCACGTAAGTTGCGGTACTACCGCTTGGCCAGTGGTACTACCGCTCTGGGTGCGGTACTACCGCTGGAGCAGTACTAGCCAGAATGTACTCTGTTGCGAAGGCATACAGGCGGTAGTACTGCCTGAGAGGTACTACCGCTCGCCCTTGCGGTACTACCGCAAGGCAGAGACAAGCAGGCTGAGAACAAGCACGGATGAAATAAAATACATCCATAACTACATCCGCAGAAATACGATAGTAGCAAAACATGGCACGGTACTACCGCTTGTCTCAAGCGGTACTACCGCGTAGGATGCGGAAGTAAAAAATTACTTCCGCACCTATTTCCGTACTTGGTGCAGTGCCGGGCCAGATACACGGTACTACCGTCCTAGAGACGCGGTACTACTGCTGGTGCGGTACTACCGTGGCCAGATGCGGTACTACCGTGTGGCTGTGTGGTACTACCGCTTATATGAGCGGTACTACCGCTTGCTAGTCAGATGAACAAGTAGGAAGCCATGGTTTGCATATACGAGAAGAAACGGTCGGAGCTCCAGAGAAGCAAAGGAAAGGTGGTGCGAGAGTAAGATGTGTACGTGTTGATTCCACCCAAACCTTTCCGAAGCGGACCCCTCTTAATAGTACGGCTTTCCTATTACTCAAAGCCACCGAAAGGGAGCAAAAAGGAAACACCGTCTTCCATCGAATTTGAGGGGAAAACAATCGTCTTGTGCCTAGGTAAGATATACCTGAAAGAGCTTAGAGCACACGATTAGTCCGCAAATGCATTGTCATCAATCACCAAAACTACTTAGGGAGAAATATGCCCTTACAATCTCCCCCTTTTTGATGGATTGATGACAATACGGGATTCGCACAAGGATATATAAGAAAGTATGCAATCCTAATAAACGCTAGAATACAGGTAAGCTCCCCCTAGATGTGTGCATACAAGAGAGAGTGCTTTGGACTGCACAACACACATACTAGGATCAATGCTCCCCCTATATTCTACAGATAATATACTCCTTGCATACAAAGAATAAGAGTCTACGGACAGTAGTAAGGAGGATAAGGTGAGCACAAAAACAAGGGAAAGTAAACTAACTGCTCACGACATAATAGTAGAGACATAACAACGAGTTTAACGTTAGAGGAGCATATGTCTTACACCATACGATAGTCTCACGCACACGACACAAAAGCAAACAAACAAACAGAGTTCGACTAATGAAAAACCAAAGCGAACGGCACAAGACGCAAATCACTCTCCCCCCTTTGGCATCGAGACACCACAAAGGGAAAGAGGACACTAAGAGAGGTGGTAGCCCTGGCAGAAGATCTCAGTCATCATGCTCTCCATGAGACTCCTGCCGCTCCTCGTCAGACTCAAACCACTTGTACCCCTGTCGGGCCATCCATGCTGCCTCAGGGGTGATGTTGTCCTCGGATCCGTTGGACACATTCTCACCGAAGATCCTCATGATCTTCTTGTCACGCTGACGAGACTCCTTGTGAGTGACATGATCCCTGTACTGACCTTGAGCTTGCATGCAGAAAAGGGCCTTCATCTTCTTCTTCAGCTTCTTAGCCCAAGAGGGCTCAGATGAGGGAGGAGCATATCCTCCAGGACTCTCCTCAGCTGGCTCCTCCACAGGCTCCTCGTCAGTACCCATCTGAGCTGCAGCAGCTTGTTCACGAGTGGCCGTGTTGGCCGAACGGGTCTTGATACAGAGACGGATGGGGTCATGATGAATACACTCTGCCTCGAACTCCTCATCAGGGTAAAGCTTCTCCCAAGTCTTGGAGATGAGCAGAAACAGGAACGAACCATAGATGGGCACCTTGCAAGTGTAGATCGCAAAGCGGAGCTCACACCACATGATATGGGATATGTCAAGTGATGGAGACTGCGCCGTGCGAGCCGCCTCACACATCAGTAGCATGTCGACGAGGTATGCATGGATCTTGTCCTTGTCCCCAACTCGAGCAAAACAAGGTGTTGCGGAAGATCCGATGCATGATGTCCCAAAAGGGGTTTAACACCCATGTCTTCTTGCCACTCGCAAGTGTCTTCTCCACATAAAACGGTAACAAACGGTCTTTGTTTGCAGCCTCTGGGTTGGCATGAGGCCGAGCTCCAATTGGGTTGTGGAGTCCCTCGTCAGCAACCTGAATAAGATCCATGAATTCCTTCCAAGTTGCAGTCATCTTGTGACCATTTGTCATCCAAGTCATTGGGCGATCTTCCTTGGTATGAAAGTGCACTGAGGCATAGAACTGAGCAATGATTTCTGGGTCAAAATCATTCTGAAAGGTCATGAAGTGCTCAATCCCAAACTGCTCTACCAGATCCAGAGCCTCGACAAAGTAGGCTAGGTTATCAGCCCTCCTCATGTGGACCATGTCCACCCAATGAGCTTCCACATACAGGTTGTGCTTGCTCTTGAGCACCTCTGTGTAGATGCGAAACTGCTGCTTGGTCCAGAAAAGTTCATCACCATGAAACTGGGCCCGGGGTTCTCCATAAGGATTAATCTTCCTCCTTGCCATGAACTCATTAGCTGGCATTTCTTCCATAGTCATAGACGATTCCTTTTGCTTGTTGGCGGCGGTCTTGAATTCGCGTTGGGGATTGGAGCCCTCTGGCACATCACTGGGGTTGCGCAGACGCTTGGACCCGGTGTCACGGACGGGATTGGTACGACGAACATCGGAACCGGAGCCACCACCTAAGACACAAACACAAGAACACGACGAAAACACAAAGAGAATCAATGCAAAAAGCCACAAAAAGCACAAGAAACGAGTAGAAAGGGTAATATGTAAGTGCTACGAAGGAATTATGATACAAGCAGTAGTACTGCCTGACGGACGCGGAAGTAAAAAATTAGTACCGCTTAGTGATCGGTAGTACCGCTTGAGGGATGCGGTAGTACCGCACAGTATGCGGTAGTAAAAGTTTACTTCCGCGAACTAATACGGAAGTAAAAAATTAGTACCGCTTAGGGAGCGGTAGTAACGCTTGAGGGATGCGGTAGTACCGCACAGTATGCAGTAGTAAAAGTTTACTTCCGCGAACTAACACGGAAGTAAAAATTAGTACCGCTTAGGGAGCGGTAGTACCGCGTTTGGGTTGCGGTAGTACCGCTCAATATGCGGTAGTAAAATTTTACTTCCGTGAAGTTACGCGGCAGAGCGGTAGTACCACGGTTAGCCAGCGGCAGTACCGCTCGGATCAGATCTGAAATGAACGGATCTAGACTAGAACGCGTAGATCGAAGAACGGTACTACGGCTGATCATAGTAACTTGGTAGCAACATACATACTAGCATTTCTAGTGCAAAAACACTCTCCTACATCCTAATCTTCCATGGATGAGAGCACGAAGAACGCTAGAACACCAAGCATCTCCCCAAACCCTAAAAACAACAACTAGGCAAAAGAAGAGGGGATTTGGGGAGAAACCTTCATCCATGGCAAGAGGTCGAGGTGGGGAGCGATCCCACCGGCCGGAATGCGAGGAGAGTGGCAGAGGGAGGAGATCCGGCGAGGTCCTCCGGCGGCGTTCTTGGGAGGGAGAGAGAGAGACGGCGTGGGGGTTAGGAGATGAATGCGTATGGGGGAGTTGGAACAACCCCTGCCCGCTTATAACCCCCACCCGTTCGGATACGTACGGTAGTACCGCGGTCATCGTGGTAGTACCGCTTGGGCGGAAGTACCGCACGCTAAGCGGTAGTACCGCTCTACCAGCGGCAGTAAAAAATACTGCCGTGCTGGACTTGCGGTAGTATCGTAGTCTCTTTTGCGGTAGTACCATGACTGCGCACGGTAGTACCGCTCCTCCAAGAACTTGCATGTTTCGACAAGAGGCTTTTAGCAAAGGAGAGAAGAAAAACAAAGAAACGCACACGCAAGGCAAAACACTACTCTAACGAGGAGGTCGGTGGCCGAGGCCACCTATGTTTGAGTTATTTGGTATGGCTCCGCAAAGAACTATCCTTGGGCCCATGACCAATACTCGTCTTGAAGCACTTATACCATCTACTTATGGCAAATGACAAAGACTTGATCAATTTATGCATAATGGGGGGAGGGATAGTTCATTGAGAGAACAATACTCCCCCTATGTCCATGCCTACATCTAGACAAGATACCTATGTTGAGTGTGAGGAGTGTGTGCAAAGTCTCAAGCCACATTGCTCAAATCGATGATATTTAGCTCATGCCTTAACTCGCGAAATCTTGCTTCATCCAACGGCTTCGTGAAGATATCTACAAGGTTATCATGAGTGTTGACATAGTGAAGCTCGATCTCTCCTTGCCTTATATGATCCCGGATGAAGTGATACCGAATCTCTATATGCTTTGTCTTGAAGTGTTGCACCTTGTTGAGAGAAATCTTGATGGCACTTTCATTGTCACACCAAAGAGGCACTTTGTCACAAGTGACACCGTAATCCTTTAAAGTTTGCCTCATCCATAAGAGTTGAGCACAACAACTGCCAGCTGCCACATACTCAGCTTTGGTGGACGTGAGAGACACACAACTTTGCTTTTTGGAAGACCAACTAACGAGAGAGGAACCAAGGAATTGGCACCCTCCGGAAGTGGACTTCCTATCCACTTTGTCTCCCGCCCAATCCGAATCAGAGAAACCTACAAGGTTGAAGTTTGCTCCTCTTGGGTACCATAAGCCAAAGTTTGGGGTATGAGCCAAATATCGAAAGATTCGCTTGACTGCCACAAAGTGACTTTCCTTAGGTGAGGCTTGAAACCGTGCACAGATTCCCACACTCAACATAATATCTGGTCTAGATGCACAAAGGTAAAGCAAGGAACCGATCATAGAGCGATATACCTTTTGATCCACCGCTTTACCATTGGGATCAATGTCAAGTTGGCACTTGGTTGGCATGGGAGTAGTAGCCGGCTTGACATCACTTAGATTGAACCTCTTGAGCATGTCTTGAGTATACTTGGATTGTTTGATGAAGATCCCTTCTCTTCTTTGCTTGATCTCAAACCCAAGGAAGTACTTAAACTCTCCCATCATGGACATCTCAAAATGTGTGGTCATGAGTGTGGCGAACTCATCATTGAAAGATTTGTTAGGAGAACCAAAGATAATATCATCAACATATAGTTGGCAGACAAACAACTCCCCTTTGACCTTCTTAGTAAAAAGAGTGGGGTCGATTTTCCCAATTTCAAACCCACGATCTTGTAACAACTCGGTAAGATGCCATACCACGCACGTGGGGCTTGTTTAAGGCCATAGAGTGCCTTATCGAGTTGGTACACATGATTGGGGATCTTGGGATCCTCAAACCCCGGGGGTTGTTTAACATACACCAACTCATTAATAGGACCATTAAGAAATGCACTTATCACATCCATTTGTTGTAGCTTAAAGTTATGATGAGAAGCATAGGCAAGCAACAAACGAATAGATTCAAGGCGAGCAATGGGGGCAAAGGTTTCATCGTAGTCGATACCCTCGACTTGGGAGTAGCCTTGAGCCACCAGACGCGCCTTGTTGCGGATGACAATGCCATGAGCATCTTGCTTGTTCTTAAAGATCCACTTGGTTCCAATGACATTATGGTTCTCCTCTGGCATTGGCACCAGATGCCACACTTTGTTGCGCTCGAAGTTATGGAGTTCTTCATGCATGTCATTAAGCCAATCAGGGTCTTCGAGCGCCTCATAAACTTTCTGAGGTTCAACACAGGAGACAAAAGCTTGATGAGTACAATAGTTTGCTAATTGTCTACGAGTGCTTACCCCCCTTTTGATGCTTCCTAGGATATTCTCCATGTGATGTTCTCTGGAAGCAAGCCTGGAGGCAACTTTTGCAGCACGACACTCCAATTGCTCTTCAAGAGATAACTGAGGAGCACTGAGTTGATCATCTTGAGCGACGTCAGGAGCTAGATCTTGATCTTGAGCTTCCTCTTGACCTTGATCTTGCTCGAAGGAGAGAACTTGGCCTTGTGTATCATTTGGTGGCTCCCCACCATCTTGTGATTGATCTCGCACTTGGCCTTGTTCGTCCGGTTGAGGGCCTTCATTTTGTTCTTCGGAAGCGTGTGGGTCTTGGGTTGGTGATGGTTCCACTTGAGTGGAACATTGTCCTTCTCCTTCGGCCACAAGGGGTTCCTCAATGGGTAGGATATATCCAACACCCATTATTCTTATGGCTTGAGGAGGAATTTCATCACCTACATCACAAGTACCACTTTGCTCCACTTGGGAGCCGTTATTTTCATCAAACTCTACATTACTCGTCTCCTCAATGAGTCCATTGGACTTGTTGAGGACACGGTAAGCATGAGAGTTTGTAGCATAACTAACAAATATGCCCTCATGAGCTCTAGATTCAAATTTAGACAAGCGAACACCTTTCTTGAGGATGAAACACTTACACCCGAATACCCGGAAGTACTTGAGATTGGGCTTGTTACCGGTAAGTATTTCATATGGAGTCTTGTTCAAGCCTTTGCAGAGATAGAGCCGATTTGATGCATGGCATGCGGTGTTGATGGCTTTGGCCCAAAAGTTGTATGGAGATTTGAATTCCGCCATCATGGTCCTTGCCGCATCCATCAGAGTCCGGTTCTTTCTCTTCGCTACACCGTTTTGTTGAGGGGTATAGGGAGCTGCATATTGATGTTTGATCCCCTCATCACTAAAAAACTCATCCAAGGTGTAGTTCTTGAACTCGGTGCCATTGTCACTTCTGATCATCAAAATCTTTGCTTCATGTTGTCGTTGAGCTTCATTTGCAAAGTTGATGACGGTTTGTTGGCTCTCACTCTTCTTTTTGAAGAAGTATACCCAGGTGTATCTTGAGTAATCATCCACAATCACCAAGCAGTACTTTCTACCCCCAAGACTATCAAAAGATGGAGACCCAAAGAGGTCCATGTGAAGGAGCTCTAGGGGTCTTTTTTAATAGATGATAGTCGTGGGAGGGTGAGCCGTCTCATGTAACTTTCCTTCAATGCAAGCCCTGCAAGCACGATATTTGGCAAAGCTAACATTTGTTAGTCCACGGGCATGGTCCCCCTTGACAAGACTTTGCAAAGATCTCATATTGACATGGGCCAAACGGCGATGCCAAAGCCATCCCACATCAACTTTAGCCATTAGGCATGTCGCAATCTTAGTGGGTTGATTCGAGAAGTTAACCACATAAAGACCATTCTCGACATGCCCAACATAGGCTACTTTAAGAGTCTTGCTCCACAAGAGGGCCACGGTATCAATGTCAAAGAATGTAGCAAAGCCCATGAGTGCAAGTTGGCGAACAAAAAGTAAATTGTATGCAAGGGACTCAACCAGCATGACTTTCTCGATCGTGAGATCATGAGAGACAACAACCTTGCCAAGCCCCAATACCTTAGAAGATGAAGCATCACCCCATTCGACGTTGGTGGCCATAGATGAACCTAGATGCACGTCCACCACCAAGTCTTTGCTTCCGGTCATATGATTTGTGGCTCCACTATCGAGCAACCATGACCCCCCACCGGAAGCAAACTCCTACAAGAGATCAATGCTTGGATTTAGGTACCCATTTGGTAATGGGTCCTTTGAGGTTAGTAACAAGGGTCTTAGGAACCCAAATAAACCATTCAATGAATTCATAAGAAGAACCAACAAATTTAGCAAACACATGACCATCACTAGCACGACATAAAACATATGAAGGATTAAAGTCGCCGGCCATGTTTGATGGTATGGTGGAGTTTTTCTTGACACCACCACCTTTCACCGTTTTCTTCTTCTTTGATGCGCCCTCTCCTTCTTTCACAAAAGTTTGTCGGAGAGGGGGTGGTAGCTTGGTCTTGTCATTCTTCTTCTTCTTGGGCTTAGGAACAAACCCAATTCCTTCCTTTGCCACAACCTCCTTTTGATTGCTCAAAAGATTGTTGAGGTTCTTCTCACCTTGTATGCATGTCACAAGGCCTTTATCAAGTTGTTTGTTCAACTCGGCATTTTCTTCCACAAGATGCACATGCTCGCAACATGTGTTAGTAGCATTTGCATTATCAATTAATACCATGCAAGGAAAGATAGCCTTTTCCTTGGTAAGTGAAACTTGGAGTTGATCATGAGACTCCTTGAGAGAAGCATGCATACCTTTCAAGGCCTTGTGAGCCTTGTCGAGTATGACAAACTCTTCCTTGAGTTTGGCATGGTCAACCTCAAGTTTTGCCTTCTCGGAATTAAGCACACGAGAGACAACTAAAGCATGATCAAGATCTTTCTTTAATTTAGCATGATCATCGTTGTGTGACTCCTCAAGAGCCAAACGAAAACCACGCTCTTCCTCTAGGGCGTTAGAGAGATCCGATGTCTCATCGACATAGTCGCGACTATGTCCTTCCATTTTAGTAATGGTCTCCTGGTGAGCCTCGATCATGTCATTGGCCTCACCGAGTTGTTCCAAGAGAGCAACAAAGTGCTTCTTGGGATTGCCCTTAAGTTTGCTCATGAACACCTCAAATTAATTTTCTCCCTCCTTAGTTCCCTCAATCTCATCAATACAATCCGTCAATGAAGGATTAGAAGTGATGGTAGTATTGATGTTTGGGGTTACCTTGTTGGAGGCCTTGGCCATGAGACACTTGGCGGTGATGTTCTCATTAGGCGAGTTGAAGAGAGATGAGAGCGGAGTATTAGCAATAGCAATTGTGGCCATGGTGACCACCTCATCATCTTCATCATTATCATCATCCTCAACATATTCTTCTTGGGCCACCAACCCTTTGGGAGGTGTCTTCTTGTTGAAGTTGTTCTTGTTGGGATAAGACTTGGCCTTGTCCTTCCGGATAAGCTTGCCTCCAAAGTCCTCTCTTTTCTCATATGGTCAATCAACGACAAAGTGGCTAACATTTCCACAATTGAAGCAAGTCCTCACTCGTTGCTTGCCCTTGTTGCCACTTGAGTTGTTCTTGTTGAAGTTGGGTCTTGTGTTCTTCTTGTTGCCCCAAAATTGCCGTGAAGCAAGAGCCATGTGCTCATGATAGGCATATTTGGTGTCCTCGAGGCTACTCTCATCATCATCCTCCACCTCTTCTTCTTCCACACAAGCCTTGGCCTTCAAGGCGAGGTTAGGCTTCTTCGATCCTTGAGCTCTTAAGACCGCATTGTCGGCGGTCATGTCCAAGATCCTCATGGTAACGAATTCATCCAACACTTCATTTGATGACAAGTGGTGGAAATCCGGTCTTTGACGGATGATAGAGGACATGGCCTTATGATAGGGCATCATGGCCTTGAGAAACTTGCGCTTGATCCAATTGTCATCCGTGTCCTTACTCCCATGATCTCGAAGAGAGACCGCAAGAGTGGTTAACCTTCGATAGAGTTCATGAGGATCTTCTTCTTCGATCATAGCAAACTCATCGGTCTCATCTTGCACAACTTCATAGTTAGAGCATTGAATGCTAGCACTCCCCTTGTACATAGTGCCAACATGCTCCCAAGCTTCCTTGGCCACAGTGAAGGATCGAAGATGTGCAATGTCTTTGGGAGGAATAGCATCTTGAAGTATGCAAAGAGCGGACTCGTTGAATTGATGATCCACAGTTTCTCTCGGAGTCATGTTGTTGGGATCACGTGGATAAAAACCTTGCTCAATGATTCTCCAAAGATTAGTAGAGCAATGATTTATATGACGTTTGAAACGAAATACCCAAGTAGCAAAATCAGAGTTCTTTATAAACTCTGGAGGAGGCCCAACAGAATTTAAATGAGGTGTGGGAACGTGTCCTCCATAGTGAGTAGGAGGAGCGGAGTGGGCAAAGATCCCACTCCCATTCTTAGTAACCGGGGCTTGTTCACTACTAGCTTCTCCCTTGTCGGGATTATCCTCCGACATGTTGGTAGTGGGATAAACCACTTCCAACGGTGTGGTGGATAATTTAAGCCCCTCAAGCAATTCTTTAAACATGCCTTTGACCTCGGTCGCTAGTGATTCTTTCAATGTGGTCATAACCACATTGAACTCCTCACGAGAGACCGAGGCTCCCCCATCGGACGTAGGCAAGGACGGAGTTCCACCGGAATGTACCTCCGTCTCGACTACGTTGTCACCCATACTCTTTGGACGGTAAAGTCCTTAAAAAGAGACGAGGCTCTGATACCAATTGAAAGGATCGATATGGTTGACTAGAGGGGGGGGGGAATAGGCAACTAACAATTTTTAGCTTTTCTTAACCACTTTTAATTAAGCGTCAAAGTAAGTTGTCTAGATAAGCTACTAAGATGACAACTAGAAGGAAGTAAAGATAACAACCTCACAAGCAAGCTATATAAGATAAACAAGTAAAGCTTGCAAAAGTAAAGGTAAGAAATAACCACAAGTGGAACCGGTGAAGACGAGGATGTGTTGCCGAAGTTCCTTCCCTTTGAGGGGAAGTACGTCTCCGTTGGAGCGATGTGGAGGCACAATGCTTCCCAAGAAGCCACTAGGGCCACCGTATTCTCCTCACGCCCTCACACAATGCAAGGTGCCGTGTATCCACTAGTGGTGCCCTTGAAGGCGGCAACCGAACCTTTACAAACAAGGTTGGGGCCATCTCCACAACCGAATTGGAGGCTCCCAACGACACCACGAAGCTTCACCACAATGGAATATGGCTTCGAGGTGACCTCAACCGTCTAGGGTGCTCAAACACCCAAGAGTAACAAGATCCGCATGGATTAATGGGGGGAATCAAATATCTCTTGGTGGAAGTGTAGATCGATGCCTCCTCAAGCTCTCCTGAGGAAATCAACACATTTGATTGGCTAGGGAGAGAGATCGGGCGGAAATGGAGCTTTGAGCAACAATGGAGCTTTGGGGTGGAAGAGTTAAGTCTTCTTGGGGAAGAAGACTCCCTATATATAGTGGGAGAACAAATCCAACCGTTATCCCACATTTCTGCCCGCAGAGCGCGGTACTACCGCACGTAAGTTGCGGTACTACCGCTTGGCCAGCGGTACTACCGCTCTGGGTGCGGTACTACCGCTGGAGCAGTACTAGCCAGAATGTACTCTGTTGCGCAGGCATACGGGCGGTAGTACTGCCTGAGCGGTACTACCGCTTGCCCTTGTGGTACTACCGCAAGGCAGAGACAAGCAGGCTGAGGACAAGCACGGATGAAATAAAATACATCCGTAGCTACATCCGCAGAAATACAGTAGTAGCAAAACACGGCACGGTACTACCGCTTGTCTCAAGCAGTACTACTGCGTAGGATGTGGAAGTAAAAAATTACTTCCGCACCTACTTCCGTACTTGGTGCAGTGCCGGGCCAGATACACGGTACTACCGTCCTAGAGACGCGGTACTACCGCTGGTGCGGTACTACCGTGGCCAGATGTGGTACTACCGTGTGGCTGTGCGGTACTACCGCTTATATGAGCGGTACTACCGCTTGGTAGGCAGATGAACAAGTAGGAAGCCATGGTTTGCATATACGAGAAGAAACGGCCGGAGCTCCAGAGAAGCAAAGGAAAGGTGGTGCGAGAGTAAGATGTGTACGTGTTGATTCCACCCAAACCTTTCCGAAGCGGACCCCCTCTTAATAGTACGGCTTTCCTATTACTCAAAGCCACCGAAAGGGAGCAAAAACGAAACACCGTCTTCCATCGAATCCGAGGGGCAAACAATCGTCTTGTGCCTAGGTGAGATATACCTGAAAGAGCTTAGAGCACACGATTAGTCCGCAAATGCATTGTCATCAATCACCAGAACTACTTAGGGAGAAATATGCCCTAACAGCTCGGACCTCACTTCGATTTTGAGGCCGTGACAGCCCCGCTCCTGAGGTGATTTGAGACGCCTTGGAGTACTGGGTGGAGGACCACATAGACGACCTGATCATGGAGGTCGACGCTGGTGACCGTGAGGGTCAGTACGGAGCCGAGGGGCCTCAAAAGGGTGCATAGAGGGCGCGACAACCGATCGAAGAGAAGAGCCGCGTCCTCCTAGTGCATGGGGCGACGCGCATCTTCAGCAACCTTCTTCGCTCGGACCTCACTTCGATTTTGAGGCCGTGGCAGCCCCCGCTTCTGAGGTGATTTGGGACGCCTTTGAGTACTGGGTGGAGGACCACATAGATGACCTGATCATGGAGGTCGACGCTGGTGACCGTGACGGTCAGTACGGAGCCGAGGGGCGCGAGGCCAATAGCAGTAATGACGAACATTCCGACAACATTGAAGATGGCGATGCGTCTCCCTAGTCTGCTCTTTCATGTTTGCTTGTTAAGATTATGAACATGACCCCTTGGGGGTGTGAAGGCATTTTCTGAAGAAAAATTCTGTATGATGTACAAAGTAATGATGTTACCCCATCATATTCTTGTGTTATGCAGTCATGAGCTGAAGGTATTCTGACTAGTATAGTTAGCATGACTTAGCTTTATGTATTTGCGGCCTTGACCGATATTCGGGATGCCCTAGAGACGCGCTCCACCGGATCCCCCGGCCCACGGAGCCTCGAGAGGGACCCATGAAGGCTCTAGGGTCTTCGGACGCGCCCCTGCCGTGCGTCGAGCTTCGCAGGGGCGTGAGGAGCGCTTGGCATAGGGTTCCTGACGAAGAGATGGCCCACAACTGCTTTCCTTTTTTGCTGACTCTCCTTGTCGCCCATCTTGCGCCCACAACCCCCGAGCCAGATGATGTAGGGTGGAACCCTAATCGGCAGATCTTTCATGAAAGGAGGTTATCCCACGATGAACACGGACAACACAAGGAAGACACGGAGGAAAAAACGGGAGGAAACACTCAAATCAACACAAATATGGTCACACAGGTGCTAGATCCACGATACACATCAAGATACACAATCCATAGTCAACAACGATGGTACAAAGATAGTCTTCTCCCGAAGGAGGTCTTGAGTTATCCCTTGGGATCTTCTCCACGAAGGAGGTCTTGAATCCGAGGTGGATCTTCCCCGAAGAGGCCGCGGTCTCGTAGGAGAGGAACCACTAAGGTCTATGATGAGCTATCCAAAAGCTGCCCCGAAAGGATGGAAGTCAACTAGTATATATTACATGGGGAGTTGCCATCGGGTCAGACGTCCGAGGGTTACCGGACGTCCGATCGCTCGGGAAGGGCCGGACGTCCGGTAAGTCCCGGATTTCCGGTATTTTCCCCGATTTAGGTTATGTGAAGGGTGTCACGGACGTCCAGGGGCTTCCGGTCGTCCGGTCGTCCGGGAGTCGCTGGTCGTCTGGGGAACATCGGACGTCCAGTGCCTGGTAGTGTCCGGTGGTCCGGTAGGGGTCGGACGTCCGGAGCCTATAGAGTCTTCAGCCGTCCTTCTTCTTGTACCACACACTTGTCAATCCCGCCGTCTTGTCCGCTGTGCAGAGCTGTCCCGTGACCTTCATCCAAGTACCTGAGTATGCATAGAGTTTCTGATGAGGGTAGAGGGCATGTTCCATGTGAGTCGAGAGGTAAGTGGTAAAGGATCGAGTTCACCTCGGCTTCGAGAGCTCTTGTACGGGCTCGTGTCATTGGTCCTTTGGGACCTTGGTGAGTCGACGGTATGTCCATGGGGATGACCTTGGGATGCTCCGCATCATCTCCCCTCCCTTGGGAAAGATTCGACCTCGGATCGAAATCTTCATCACCATGGAAAGGAGATAGGTCCTTGATGTTGAAAGTATCGCTCACGGAGTACTTGTCTCATGGGATGTCGATCTTGTAGGCGTTGTTGTTGTAGCGTGCTAGCACCTTGAAGGGTCCGTCGGCGCGAGGTAGTAGTTTGGACTTGCGCTCGTTTGGGAAACGGTCCTTGCGAAGATGAAACCAAACAAGATCTCCCGGTTGGAACACCATTGGTGCCTTGTTGACGTTGAGCTTGGTGGTGAGGCGATGGACTTGTCGCTCGATTGTTGCCCTTGTATCTTCGTGCACCTTCTTGAGATAGCTTGCTCGTGCACTTGTGTCCATGTTGATGCGCTCTTTGTAGAGGTAGAGGTAGGATGTCCAATGGGGACAACGGGTTGAAGCCGTAGACGACCTCGAAGGGGGACTTGCCGGTAGTCGAATGTCTTGCGCGGTTGTAGGCGTACTCGGCGATGGGCAAGCATTGCTCCCATTCCTTGATGTTCTTCTTGATCAACACGTGAAGAAGCGTTGAAAGCGTGCGGTTCGTCACCTCCGTTTGGCCGTCGGTTTATGGATGATATGCCGAAGAGAATAGTAGCTTGATCCCGAGTTTGGCGCATAGAGTCTTCCAAAAGTAGCTCAAGAACTTGACGTCCCGATCCGACACGATCGTCTTGGGTACTCCATGTAGACGAATGATTTCCCTACAAAAGAGATTTGCAACATGTGAAGCATCGTCGGTCTTGTTACAAGGAATGAAATGAGCCATTTTAGAGAATCTATCCACGACAACAAACATGGAATCTTTGCCATTTTGAGTCCTAGGCAATCCAAGTATAAAGTCCATGCTTATGTCTTCCCATGGATGGTATGGAATAGGAAGTGGCATGTAAAGACCATGAGATTGAGCTTTTGACTTAGCTTTGCGGCATGTAGAACATCGGTTGGTGAGGCATGAGACGTCACGTAGCATCTTGGGCCAAAAGTAGTACTTTGAGAGCGTAGCAAATGTCTTGTCGCGTCCAAAGTGTCCCATGAGTCCTCCTCCATGAGATTCCTGCAAAAGGAGCAAACGAAGCGAAGACTCGGAAATGCAAAGTTTGTTAGCTCTCATAAGATATCCATCCTTTATGTAGTAACGTTCCCAAGAAGTGTGAGTCAAACACTTAGCATAAGGATGTGCAAAGTAAGGATCATGCTCATATAAGTTTTTTATGTTCTCAAAGACAATAACATTCAACTCAAGTTGTGTAACAAGCATGCATTTGCGGGAAAGCGCATCCGCCACAACATTCTCTTTGCCTTTGATGTACTTGATGACATAGGGAAACGACTCAATGAACTCACTCCACTTAGCATGACGCTTGTTCAACTTAGTTTGACCCTTGAGATACTTGAGAGTCTTATGGTCCGTATGAAGAATGAATTCATGAGGTCTAAGATAATGTTCCCAAACACGTAAAACTCTCACCAAGGCATAAAGCTCTTTGTCATAAATGGGGTAGTTAAGTTGCGCTCCGGATAGCTTCTCGCTAAAGTATGCGATTGGGCGCTTCTCTTGCATTAGCACGCCACCTATGCCGGTACCACTAGCGTCACAATGAATCTCGAAAGGTTTATCAAAGTTTGGTAGGGCTAGAAGAGGTGCGTGGGTAAGCAAGCTTTCTAGCTCATTGAACGCGGTGTCTTGCTAAGGAACCCAAATGAAGGGTGCGTTCTTCTTGCTCAAAGCGTGTAGAGGCATAGCAATAGTGCTAAAGTCCTTCACAAAACGTCGGTAGAAACTGGCTAGACCAAGGAAACTACGCACTTGCATGAGATTCGTTGTTTGAGGCCAAGTTTTAATTGCTTCAATTTTAGTTTCATCAATGTGAACACCTTGTGAAGAAACGACAAATCCTAGGAAGACGACCTTGTCGACGCGAAAAGTGCATTTCTCCATATTAGCATATAAGCGCTCTTTTCGAAGGGTTTATAAAACCATATGGATGTGTGTCACATGGTCCTCTAGCGACTTGCTAAAAACGAGGATGTCATCAAAGTAAACCACTACAAAGACGCCTATGTAGGGTCATAGGACAAAATGCATAAGACGCATAAATGAATCGGGTGCTTCCGATAAACCCATTGGCATAACAAGCCACTCATATAACCCAAACTTGGTTTTGAAAGCCGTTTTCCACTCATCACCCTCTTGGATGCAATTTGGTAGTAGCCACTTTTAAGATCAATTTTCGAAAAGATGGTGTCACCACATAATTCATCAAGCATGTCGTCTAAGCGTGGGATAGGATAACGGTATCTAACGGTGATAACATTTATAGGGCGGCAATCGGAGCACATGCAAAAACTTCCATCTTTCTTAGGCACGAGAATAAGCGGAATGGCACAAGGGCTTAAGCTTTCATGTACATGACCTTTGTCGATGAGTTGTTGCACTTGCCGTTGTATCTCCTTGGTTTACTCGGGGTTGACGCGGTAAGGAGCCTTGTTTGTAAGTGGTGCGCTGGGTATGAGGTCGATGCGGTGTTCGATTCCGCAAAGTGGAGGTAGACCCGGAGGTAGCTCATCGGGAAAGACGTCCGAGAATTCCTGCAACAATTGAGACAACACTAAAGGTGGAGGAGGTGAAGTGTTAGTAGGTTTGGCTTCCCCTTTGCATAAAAGCACAAGGTGAAAGACACTCGATGGGTTCTCACACACTTCTCTCATCTCACTTTTGGTGGAAAATAGCACTAGTTGCTTCTTGTCGCTCATCAGGGAGTCGCTCATATTTGGCTTGTGCCTCTCGCTCTCATTTTGGTGGCTCACTCTCTCACCATTCTCTCCATGATGGTTGGTAGGTAAGTGTTTGTCAGCGGCTACTTGACTTGGAGACATTGGTCATAGCACGAATTCCTTGCGCTTCATCTTAAAGCTATAGTGGTTGGTCCGTCCGTTGTGTGTGACTCCACGATCATATTGCCATGGTCGTCCAAGAATAAGGTGGCACATGTACATGGGGATCACATCACACTCAAGTGTGTCCTCGTAGGCACCTATCTTGAAGGAGACTTGCACGGTGTGCTCGACTCGAAGAATTCCGGCGTCATTAAGCCATTGGACCTTGTAGGGATGAGGGTGCTTCGTCTTGACCAAATGTAGCTTGTCGCATAGCTCTTCGCTTGCCAAGTTATGACAACTTCCTCCATCGATGATAACCTTGACGGAGCATCCATTGATGCCGGCCTTGGTATGGAAGATATGACATCGTTGGTCGTCATCTTGTTGGTGTTGGAGTGTCAAGACCTTGGAGACAACAAGATTGGGACTTGAGTCGTTGTCCCAAAACACTTGATGTTCTTCATCTTCGTTCACTTGGTGATGCATAGCTACTTGCTCAAGGGCTTCCATCTCATCGTCGCTCATTGAGTCATAATATCCGTCATCATTGATGATCATGGTACGAACGGTCTTGCACTCAAATGACTTGTGGCCTCGCCCTTGGCACTTGAAACATTTGATGGAACTCGTCTTCGAGTTTTCCTCGGTTGGAATTGTAGATGATGAAGCTCTTGGCTTGAAGTTGCTCGAAGTAGGTAGACGACTTGATGTAGTCGCATTCTTGTAGTTTGACTTGTCACCGAAGTTTGTAGATGGCTTGGTAGAGTTAGGAGGAGTCGAAGTCGTTGAAGCTTGGTTGTAGGAGCCGAAGTTCTTGGAGGTAAACTTGGAGTACTTGTAGTCCTCTTGGACTTGTCGCTCCGCTTTTGTTGCTTGATGTACTAGCTCGAGGAGATTGGTATATGGTTGAAAGTCCGCAATCTTCTTGATAGGATAGTTGAGTCCATTCAAGAATCTCGCCATTTTTTGCTCTTCATCTTCCGTGATGTTGGCTCTTATCATGGCAATCTCCATCTCCTTGTAGTACTCTTCAACGGACTTGGTACCTTGCTTGAGGAGTTGTAGCTTCTTGAACAAGTCACGGTTGTAGTGTGTTGGCACAAAGCATGCTCTCATGACTTCCTTCATTTGAGCCCAAGTGGTGATAGGAGGTTTGCCTTTTGCTTCTCTTCTCTCTATGATTTGCTCCCACCAAATGAGAACATAGTCTTGGAACTCAAGGGAGGCCATTGCAATCTTCTTCTCTTCATCGAAGTTGTGAAGGCGAAAGATCTTGTCAACCTTCAATGCCCATGAGAGGTAGTCTTTGGGATCAATGCTTCTGGAAAACTTTGGCATCGTGAACTTAAGATTGCCATAGCGATGCTCTTCATTGTTTCCTTGCCTATTGGGAGGGCGTTCTTGATTTTGGCTGTTGTTAACCTCATGTTGCTCTTGGCGTAGTAGATGTCCATTGTCATGGTGTACTTGCCGAGATTGTGGTTCTTGTTGGGCTTGTTGCTCTTGTCGCGCTTGAGGAGGAACTTCGTCTTGCATTCTTGCTTGGTGGCGCCTCTCTTGCATCTCATCGCGAAGGAAATCCTCTTCTTGACGAGTGTGTCGAGTGCGAGCTGCCACATTGCGATGTGCATCACGTAATGCTCGTTGTGCCTCAAGAGCTTGAGCTTCTCGACGTTGTTGTGCTTGACGGTTAGCCTCGGCATCTTGTTCTTCTTTGTGTTGACGCACTCGCTCTTGTTATTGTTGGCGCAGTCGTTGCCGTTCTTGTGCTTGCTCAAGTGTGGCTTGGTTTTGGCGATGTCGACTTTCTTGCTGTTCAAATAGCTCTTGTGAACTCTTGTCATGAAGTGGATTCCGATTGTCATGTCGAGTTTGACGTGCGGCTTGACGAAGAGTGTTTGATGTAGGGGTACTTGAGCCTTCTGTGGAGTCGGTATGTCGACTTGAGCGGCTTCGTCTTTGAGAGGATGTGGAAGAAAAACGTCCATTGACTATCAAAGTCTGTAGCTCATCGAATTGTGTAGACATGTTGGTGTTGAAGATGTCGAATTGCTCTCTTGTTCTTGCTTCGAATTGGCGCGCGTCGGCGGCGACTTGACCAATGTACTCGCGCATAGCTTCACTTTCTTGATGTAGAGCTCGTTGGACACCGAAGAGATTTAGTTTGGTGACGTAGTTGTTCGCTTCTTGAGGATCATCGAAGATCTGGTTCGAAGATGTACTTGGCCTATCCATCATCACAAGCAATTATGTGAGTGGGAGAAAGGAGAAGACAATACCAAATGTACCTTAACCGAAGTTGAAAATGGATCAATGGTCACTCAATAATGTAACCCGGAAATAGCACTATTGGTACCGCTTCGTGTCGATTCTCACACCTACACAAGTAAAGCTTTGAGAGGAGCTTGGTTAGGATGGTGGCACAAATTGAATGCAATCGTCAAAGTGACTCAAAAATGTTGAAAATGATTCACAATTTGCTCATGCAACAAGTAGATCACTAGCAAAGTTGCACACGGAACACACACAAGGATAGATAAATGTGGTTGTGCAACCAAGGCTGAGAGAAAATGTGGAAACCATGGAAAATGCTCGTGTTGCACAACACTACAGAGACGCTAACCGATTGCTTAATAGGCGGATACGCACTTGTGCACAACCTATAAGAGGCAAAACGTAATGACTATCTATCACAAGTATGCTATGAGTGTATGATGTGCCGATGTTTGAGCACAAGATGAAGTATTGCTATCTCATATGATCTCTTTTGATGCTAGGCATATGATGCTATCTTCCTTTTGATTATAAGCTTTTGTTGGCTCTTTTGCTTAAAAGCTTGTGAGCTCTTTCTTTGGATACTTATGCATGCTTCTCGGATCAAGGTAGCTATTGTGTATGCGGATCACTCTTGTGGCACACGGAGATATGATGATGTAGTATGCAATGTCTATGACTATCACTAATGTGCACAAGTGTCGTGGCCCGGCAATACTCGAATGGCTAGTCTCAATGGGAAAGCTACGCAAAGATGGTCCATAGGGTGACAATGCAATAGCAAGGTAGAATGAACAAGGTGTCGTCGATGTTACCGTCCTTGCCGAAGTTGAGCGGTGGTGTTGTCGAAGTCTTGCCATTCCAAGGTAGCCTAAACATCCAAGGAAACGGTGAAACCACAACTCAAGTATCCAAGGCAAAGGGAGACAAAATGTTCAAAATCGTAGCGGTTAAGCGATGGTAGTTGCGGAAATGGTGGTGGAATGAAAGGGTAGGTGGTAGCGGAAGGTGGAACAAAACTGAAGAAATTCAGCTTCGTCAGGGTTCGTCGGAAATCCGGTAAAAGGTTCTGTAAAGGAGGTGCCGGTCATCCGGTGGTTAACGGACGTCCGGTGCTTCGCGGGGTTTCGGACGTCCGGTAAGTCGTCGGTCGTCCGGTAGGTCTGGGCTAGTGTTCGAGAATCCGTGGACAAATTGGTCAAACTTGGCCGAATTTGCGGAGGAAAATCGCTGAAAAGGTGGGGAAAAGCTAGATCCACTCGTGGCACAGCAAATCCATGGAACAAAATCAACAAAATCTTGCCAAATCAACAGATCACAAAAAACAATTTTGGGCTATTTTCGTGGGGAATTTTTGAAATTGGGAAGAACACAACAAAAACAAGGTAGAAAACAGGGTGTGGGGCTCCAAATTCGTGATCAACCTATGCTCATGATACCATAATATGATGTAGGGTGGAACCCTAATCGGCAGATCTTTCATGAAAGGAGGTTATCCCACGATGAACACGGAGAACACAAGGAAGACACGAAGGAAAACACGGGAGGAAACACTCAAATCAACACAAATATGATCACACAGGTGCTAGATCCATGATACACATCAAGATACACGATCCATAGTCCACAACGGTGGTACAAAGATAGTCTTCTCCCGGAGGAGGTCTTGAGTTATCCCTTGGGATCTTCTCCGCGAAGGAGGTCTTGAATCCGAGGTGGATCTTCTCCGAAGAGGCCGCGGTCTCGTAGGAGAGGAACCACTAAGGTCTATGATGAGCTATCCAAAAGCTGCCCCAAAAGGATGGAAGTCAACTAGTATATATTACATGGGGAGTCGCCGTCGGGTCGGACGTCCGAGGGTTACCGGACGTCCGGTCGCTCGGGAAGGGTCGAACGTCCGATAAGTCCCGGATTTCCGGTATTTTCCCCGATTTCGGTTCTGTGAAGGGTGTCACGGACGTTCGGGGGCTTCCGGTCGTCCGGTCATCTGGGAGTCGCCGGTCGTCCGGTGAACGTCGGACGTCCGGTGCCTGGTAGTGTCCGGTCGTCCAGTAGGGGTTGGACGTCCGGAGCCTGTAGAGTCTTCAGCCGTCCTTCTTCTTGTACCAAGCACTTGTTGATCCCGCCATCTTGTCCGTTGTGCAGAGTTGTCCCGGGGCCTTCATCCAAGTACCTGAGTATGCATAGAGTTTCTGATGAGGGTAGAGGGCATGTTCCATGTGAGTCGAGAGGTAAGTGGTAAGGGATCGAGTTCACCTCGGCTTTGAGAGCTCTTGTACGGGCTCGTGTCATTGGTCCTTTGGGCCCTTGGTGAGTCGACGATATGTCCATGGGGATGACCTTGGGATGCTCCGCATCACCAGAGCTGCGTGCTCTCAAGGCAGGGGGTGGGGGCTCCTGAGGCCAAAGGCAGAAAACTCCTGAGGCCCAGCCAGGGGTCGAGCACAACGTGCGCCCGCTGGCTTACTCGAGGGTAGTGCGTGAGGAGTCGGATGCTAAAACTTTGGCTAGGTGTGCGCACGGGAAGCTCCACAACGGCTGTATCCTTGGCCTTGAGGGGGTCCTGATGCCACTGGGGCTAGTTCGGATGTGCACACCGTACCCAGCCCCCGCTCGCGGGGTGCTCAATAGGAGACAACATGTGGCTGCCGCACCTCTCAAAACGCGACCAAGCAAAAAAGCGAAACACGGCTAGCAGAAAAACTCCGCACCCCTTTTTCGAATAAATACGCAAAACTTCGAACTTCATTCCAGAAATGGCAAACTAGATTATAGAGAAGTGCAAAAAAGACCGCCACGTTTGGCGCCTACACTAGTCTTCTCGCCAGCGCGGAGATCAATGCTTCCGCTTGGTGTGGGTATAGCCATTGGTGGACAGTGTCGTCTGCTAGCGCAGAGCATGGAGCTTCCACTAGGGCGTGGGCGGGAGCCCCTGTGGGGTCGAGGGGCGGTGCACGAGGGACTCCAGGGCATGTACAACCCCACTCATTATTACATGTGAGTGTCATGGTAGGAAATCTGGAGGCACTCCATGCCTCCTCGGGCGGGGCCCTCGTCCCGCTCGCACCTCGACCATTGTTGGTGCATCCGGAAACTAGGACATGACCAAGGGGCAAGGGGCGCGCGACCAGGCGACCAAAGACTCACGGGTGGCCTCCATGGGGGAGACATGAGCGGCGGTGAGGTTGACCCGTGGGCCCTCTGCTTGGGAGAGCTTATCTATGTCTTCCCCGTGGACGACACACTTTCGGACAGCGCGTGCCACCACGACGGTAGCACCACGTGGTTCGCGGCATGAGGGATGCCCTGGGGTTGGGCCCTCCTGCTGCGCGCAAGGCGAGACCCCACGCGGCCTCCCAGCGTAGCTTGCCTGCCTGTGGCGGGCCGACACATGTGGGCACGCCGCTGTAGTACGATCTACCTGCGATCCAGAGTTAGCGCGACGTGTTCCAAGAATATTGGTTGTAACCGCGAGCCATTGTCGTCGAAGGTGCTGGCTGGGCGCTGGGTCAGCTCCTGAGGGGCCCCGGTCTTCCATAGCCTTTATGATCCCGATGTCCAGGCGATGAGGGGAACGTGTGCGGGCCTTGCCTTTGCTCTCCCGGCGAGCTTGCCGATGGTGGCAAAAAGGCGCTGGGGGCCATCGCCCTAAAGCCAGCCCCGATTCCTCCGCTCTCCTGACCGTCATCAACTATGCCTGGTCATGCCGGCCAGGGAGTGGCTCTTCGTGGCGACTCCTGGAGGGCCCTCCCATCCTGGTCGGACTTCAGAAAGGCACCTCTTCGCGCCAGCCACGGGGCCCTCCGGATCCCCTCCGAAAGGACGAGTAGACGCAATAGGAGCAGACGTGAATCCCTAGCGGTAGCTGCGGCATAGGTAGGACACAAAAAGGCTCTGCGTCCCCGCAAGCAGCATCGAGCAGCTCGGCGACCTATCCAAGCAAGGCGTCATGGTTGCCTTACGCAAGCTGACAGCATAATAATTCGCACGCCACGAGGAGTGCGGCCCGCACGTTTGTTAGCCCCTGACAAGCGTGCGCGGACGATGCCACCGCATAGTTGGAGGACCGCGTGGTGGCGTGATGGTGACGCCGCGGGGGTGAGGGTAGCAGTGCCCACAGGTGGTGACGCCAGAGGCAAGTTAGCCACGGGGAGCATGGGGTGGTGATGAGCTCTGCGGCCGAAAGGCGCCGCCCGGTGGCGTGAGTGGCCCAACACTCAACATGAGCTCATTGAGTCTACGCCATCGATGCGACGAAGCAATGGCGAAACACAGTTGATAAAGGAGCAAGGATCTTGACACGCCCCTACCTGGCATGCCAAATGTCAGATTAAGGGGCTCCGCAAACCCAAAGAGGTTCGAACTCTGGGGCATGTGCGAGGAATCACTTCTCTGACGCGCTCCGCTTGCTGAGGTTAGGGACCTGGCTAACCGAGCGTTGGGGATGAATTGAGACGGAAGCACATAGGAATTTACCCAGGTTCGGGCCACCTTGCGGTGTGAGACCCTAGTCCTGCTTTGTGGTGGATTGGCATCACGAGGGGGCAAGATATGAACTACTACAGTGGATGAGCTGCCTCAGGAGGGCTCGAGTGGTGTATGCGGGTTCAATTTTTGACCCCCTCTACGATGGATGCTGGTCCCTATTTATAGTGGCTTTGGTCCTCTTCCTGTATCATTTGGGCGGGAAGGGATTCCAGAATGACCAATTTTGAAGGGGCAAGAGGTACATCTTATCCTAACGAAAGGTGGTCTTCACCTACAAAGTCTCTGATCATGACGCAGGGGTCGGCTCGGCGATTGCATCTGTCCTGATGAGCCCGTGGTCTTAGTATTATTGCACCAGAATGGAAACCTTTGGGGGATTCCTTGGGAACCCGCATTCATCCTTGTCTCCTTGGCACCGAAGAGGAAACTGTCCCCTCTGCACCCATTGGCGCCTGCCTGGCCTTGGTCGTCATGGCTTATGTCACCGCACCCTGATGAGGAGGGGCACTTGCATAGGAATCTCCGCCCCTCGGGAGGCAGCTTGCGGAGCCGCTCCCTAGGAGGTCTTGGCGCGCCTTCCTTTGCGAGGGCAAGGGCCCCTCGCGAGGGCTCTTCTTGAGCAGTCTTGAAACTGGGCCCTGCTGGGCCATCATGGGGCTGAGCATCGGGCCGCAAGCAGGCTAGTCTGGGTACCCTGGTTCCCAGAACGCCGATATCACTAGTGCCATTTCTTGTGTCTACACCACCTGTGCAGCAGACACCATCTGAAGACTCTACGGATGCAGTTATCTCCACACCATCTACGCACACCGGAGCCACAAGCCAGATGACCCACTACTGGAATCAGGATGTTTGCTGTCTGCCAGCTCTTTGCCGTCAGCTAGCTGACGGCAAAGAAGGTCTTTGCCATCAGCTTAAAGAAAGCTGTCGGCAAAGAAATAGCTTACGACAAAGACCATGTTTGCCGTCAGCCAGCTCTTTCCGTCTTCTAGCTGACAACATAGAAGCTCCGCCGTCTGCTAGCAGACGGCAAAGAGGAAGGCTGGTGTACTAGCGAGGGCCACCTAACACCCTCTTTCTTTGCCGTCCACTAGCGGACGACAAAGAAAGTGGCCAGCTAACATCCGTTAGCTAGGCTCTTTGCCCTCCGCTAGCAGACGACAAAGAGCTGTGACCTACACTAAAACGCGGCCAGCCCCACGTCCCTCTCTCTCTCCCCTATCTCCCTCCCTCATCACACCACTCCGAGCCGCCCGCGCCGCCCCGGCCGCCCCGCCCCACCGCCCCGGCCATCGCACTGCCCCGGCGCCCCGAGCCACCCCGCTGCCCACCCCGGCGCCCTGCCCCGCTCCTCTGGCGCCCCTCCTCCATCCCAGGCACCCCCTGCCGCGCCTGAAGGTGAGACATCCCTCTTTTCTCTTCTTCTATTTTTTAGATTTAGTTTAATTTAGGCTTGGTTCAGTTTAGATTTTGTTTCAGTTTTTTAGGTTTAGATTTAGTTTAGTTTAGGTTAAGTTTATTAGGTTTAGTTTAGGTTAAGAAGAAAGAAGAAAGATGAAAAAGAAGAAGAAGAAGAAGAAGGCGAGGAGGAAGAAGAGAAGGAGGAGGAGGAGGAGGAGGAGGAGGAAGAAGAAGATTAGGGGTGCATCACCAACGAAACCGGGTCAAGCGGGTTAGGGGGTTCCTTGGTGTCGATGAACCCTAAATAACAAGTATTGTCGGTGTGAGATACATGTGGCCGTCGGTGTTGAACACTACATCCACATCCCACAAGTGATGCAGGCGTCCCACAATAACAGTTCTCGGCGTCGGTGGTGGTTGAACACCATTGCGATTTTGTCTCGCAGCCTCCGAGATGAATATTAAAAGCCAAGTGTTGAAACTTGAAACACCCAAACCGACTCAAGTCGCGTTGGTTGTTTGAACTTTCAAAACATGGCTTTAATCCTCATCGCAAAGGCTGCCAGACAAATCTGCCAAGGTGTTCGACCATCGTCGGCCACCAGAACTATTGTTGCGGGATGCCGGGCGCCGACTTCACTTGTGGGATGTGGATCTAGTGTTCAACGTCGAGCTCCACATGTATCTCGCACCGATGGTACTTGCTATTTAGGGTTCCAACGACGCAGAGGAACCCCCTAACCCACTCGTCCTGTTGTAAATATTTAGTTAGGTTGAAATAAAAAACAAAATTGCTATGTTACTCATCTTTCGATTTAAATGTGCAATTTTTCGTCGCTGCAAGGGTCTAGTGTTCGACGAGCTCCACCCCTGCATTCGTGGGTGAGCACAAATGACATCTCCTCCTCCCCCTTCATTTGCTTTATTTCGGTCTTCGTGCCGATGAAACATGCTAGCTATAGGTGTCTTCAATCATCAGTATGCGTGACCACTGTGCGTCTCCCGTTCAAAAGGGTTACATCTATAAATATGCATCCATTTGCATATTTATAATAGTGATTCTTTCGAATTGTCCAATGTTATCCATGGACAGCCCGAGTATGTGTAGATTGGGTTCATTTTCCCATATGCCTTGCTCCGGATCCAATGCATAATTTCGTCAGCCTCACTGTTGTTCTTTGGGTACACATACTCCATGCTTATTGCCGAGACGTGTATCAGGAGAACACCGGGGAGGTGCTGCCAAAATTTTGCGTCGGATCCAGAGCAGAGCATGGGAAAATGAACCCAATCTACACATACTCGGGTGGGATTAGGACTTATCTTTAGCTATTAGCATCTAGGTTGCATGGACGTAATAAAAGTGACAAACTCCATTAACTAATGAATATATACATGCTATATATATATATATTTTTTTTCTTGTGTGTCCAGTAGCTAGGGAAGGTGACTGATCGTGCGTGGATGTACTCCAATCACACTAGTCAGAAAACATGACCATTGAATGGTTAACAAAAACCAAGGGGTTTCTGAGAGCCACATTTGCAAATTGCCAGAGGACAACATGGTGCCCCTATGCCGGGTGGAATAATTGACACAAGAGGACAGAGGATGAAATGGGAAACACCTGCAGAAGAGGGGTTTTACGCCAGATTATACGGTGTGGACATTTCATGGCGAGTCTGCCCAACGTGCCGAAGCCGAGGTGCTTCGTCGTCGCACCGACGAGCATGGTACCGGGATGCAAGACATGGTGCAAGACTTTGATGATGCTCGAGACTCAAACGATGAGTGGAGGAATCTGCAAAGGTCTTTAATGAAATGTTGGAGTCTTCAAAACGTCCTCTCCACAACCACACTGAGCTTTGTCAGCTAGATGCCATCTCAAAAATAATGGCTCTGAAGGCTCAATTCAACTTGGGAAGAGAATGCTACGACAGAATGATGAAAAAAAAATCCTCCGTGCTCTTAAGATGGAAAGTTGATGATGGTGCACACATCAGACGGTGAAGCATGGAAGAGCTTTGATGCATAACATGATGACAAAGCGGCAGATCCGAGGCATCCTCGAGTCGGCATCAGCAAATGATGGGTTCAGTGTGTTTGGTTTGACGGCAGCCCAATTCAGTTGTTGGCCCGTATTTGACTTTCCACTCAATCCCCCCCGGACAGATTACACAAAGAAAGAACATTTTTCTCACGTTGAAAATTCCAGGGCCCAACTATCCGGGAAGAATATGAATGTGTACATGCAGCCGCTGAAGGACGAATTGCAAGAAGCCTGGGATAATGGGTTCAAGACATACGACGCCTTTAGCAAACGGAACTTCATAATGCGTGTCCGGTACATGTACTGGACGCATGAATTGCCGGCATATGAGCTATTCGTTGGCTGGTGTGTGCATGGAAGGTTCCCGTGCCCCACATGCAAGGGAGCTCTTGAGTTTCGTTGGCTTCAGGCTGGTCGCAAGTTTTGTTGCTTCGACATGCTTAGACGGTTCCTGGATCCTCGCCATAAGTTCAGGAAAGACAAGAAGAAATTCATCAAAGGTAGAGTTGTCAAAAACTCTACACCACCTTGCGTTGACAGGCCAAGAGACACTGGATTAGTTAAATGCTCTCGAGACAGATCCAGAGCGTCCAAGGTATTTCAAGGGGTATAATTCGAAACACGCCTGGACTCACAAGACATGCTTGTGGGATCTGCCTTACTTCAAAGACCTCCTTTACCCACACAACATCGACGTGATGCGCATTGAGAATAATATTGTTGAGGCACTTTTTGGTACATTGTTCGACATAGATGGGAAGTCAAAGGATAATACTAAGGCTAGAGACGATCTGGAGGTGCTATGTGATAGGCCGTTACAAAACATGAAAGAACCGAAAGGAAAGCAAAACTGGACGAAGCCAAATGCATGGTTCAATATTGGAAGGCTAGCTATGAGGGAAATTATCTTGTGGGTGCAACAACAGTTGATGTTCCCCAATGGGTATGCAGCGAATCTATAGAGGGGAGCGAGTCTTGATAAATTGAAGATATTTGGTCTCAAGAGTCATGATTGGCACATATGGATTGAGCGGGTAATGCCGGTGATGTTGCATGGCTTCATCCCTGAGGATGAATGGCTAGTACTGGCAGAGCTGAGCTATTTCTTCCGTGTTCTTTATGCGAAAGAACTATCGCCTGACCTGCTAGAAGAATGGAAGAGTTGGCACCGGAGTTGATCTGCAAGTTAGAGAAGATCTTTGCGCACTTGATTTTGCATCTGCCAACCGAGGCAAGATTGGGGGGGTGGGGGGCGTGCAAAATCGTTGGTGCTACGCAACTGAGAAGATGCAGAAGATGCTACGAGCAAAATGTAAAACTAAACATAGAATTAAAGCATCGATGGCTGAGGCACTCATTATTGAGGAGGCGGCAAACTTCGTGATAGCACACTACCAAGCCAAAAATCATCATTTGCATTATCCGAAGCCTCGGTACAATGCTGACGACCCTAAAAAGGGTGGATCCAACCTCAACCTATTCAAAGGGGATCTCGCACCGGACGGTGCTTCTAATTCCTTAACGTTGGATTTTGTAGAATGGCAGATCATTTTGTTGTATATCTTCGCCAACCTAATAGAAGTGCGGCCGTACATCGAGTAAGTTCTCGGTACATAGTTTCGCAACTTCTAATTCCTTTGAACTGCTCTTATTCCGGGATAAATTTGATACAGTCAATACGTCGCCAAATTCTCATATGGAGCGGTGATCCAAAAGGATTCTGTCAAAGAGTATGAGCTCCTGGGAAAGCATGGAGGCAACTATCCCAGTTTCATCTCTTGGTTCAAACAAACGGTAATTTCCATTAGACCATTTCATTTCTTCGTCTAATTTGTGGATAATGCAACAATCCCTTTCGTATTAAACTTGTAGGCTAATTCAGAGATTATGGACGCCGAATTGAGACAAGTCGCTAATGGTTTTGACTTTAAGGTCCGTTCATTTGACAAATACGACATCAACGGGTATCGCTTCCGTACCTATGGCCGACCGAAAGTCTACAAATTGTTGTGTCTCTGCTATCGGCGAAGGTGATACCAAGTATTATGGAAGAGTTGAAGTAATTTATGAACTTCAATTTCATGGTGCAAACCCACCAAACATCGTAGTCTTCAAATGTTATTGGTTCCAGCCGAAGGAGACTAGAAGGACTCATGAATACTTAGGGCTAGTGGAAATCAAACAAAGCACCCATTTGGATGTTCCCGATGTCTATATAATGGCTCAACAGGCAACCCAAGTTTTCTCTCTACCATGGGCCTGTCAAAGTGATCCAAATCTCAATGGTTGGGATGTCGTTTATGAAGTGCCACCATGTGTTAGACCACCTCCCCCAATGAAGAGGATTATGAACCTCACATTAACCCAGACACATATGAAGGAGAATTCTTCCAAGAAACACGTCTTTCCAAAAAACATTTCTATAAATGCCATACTTCACCACAGAACATTGAAGTAGACAGCGACAGTGAACCCGACTTCACCCCTGAGCCGGAACAAGAAGAGCCTGAACTAGAAGAGGTTACTGCTGCGGATGACTTGTCAATGCTTGACCGATTACGTAAAGGTGTCCTTCCACATGATGATGCATTTATTGGTGATGATGATGATCACGTCATTACTGATAGTGATGATGACGCATTTATTGATCCCGGAGCATTTATTGATCCTGACGATGCAGATTACTATTAGGTATTCAATTTATTATGTTGTACTTGATTTATATAGTTACTTGTATGATTCTATGATTTATATAGTTACTTTTATAATTTTCTTACTTTTTATGATTTTTTGTTATACATAGTGCCATGGTCTTGATATCCGTCCCCATCGTCCCTCGCCCGCTTTATGATTCGGATGTGGTAAATTGTCTTTTATAACTATTTGTTGCATTTAAAATTTATGAAAATTATGGCCATCAAATTGACATAGAGATATTTTTATCTAGGAGGTATGTGAACCGGAAAGTGCAACCAATCCTCTTGTCGAGAAGTTAAATTTAGTTGAAAAATAAAATGAGTATTTGAAAGAAAAAATTAAAAGAATTGAAGAAGAGAAGATGATATTGGAGTTGTATGTTGCCGATGTCGTTGATGATTGCAAGATGAAGATTTATGCAATGCGCTTGAAGATGGATGCAATGCGCATGAAGATTAGAAAATATGCCATTGATAATGAGGCTTGGTATCATTATGCCGTTGGATCAATTGTTACCTTTGTTGTGATCTTCATCACATTTGTTGCGACGAGGGTAAGTTTTCTCTAGTGTTTTGCTTAACAAATGTATACTTAGCTTATTTACCTAGCTAGTCTTCTTCTTCTTCATCTTGTAGCTAGTTTTCTTCTTCTAACTTTCTTCTTTCCCAATTTACAGATTTGCTTTAGATGAAGAAGGCTTGCGTTGATGGAGTCTACTCTTCTCCTTGTGCTTCCTTTTGATTTTGATTTTGTAGGATGAACAATGTTAAACTTGCTACCTATATATGTATGTATTGATGAAACCATTGTATGCTTGTTGTTGGATATGTTGGCTAGCCATATATGTTGCATATGGACTTTTTATTTGGTACGTATATGTGTTTCATGATCATATCCATATGACAGGGATATGATTTGGTATGTATATGTGTTGGTATGCTTGTTCAAAGTATTTTCAATTGTGTATATATATGTATATCTGTGAAATTCTGTGAAATTGATGGAATTTAAAAAAAGAAGAGAAAAATGGGCTATACGGGCACTTTGCCGTCTACTGGCAGACGGCAAAGAGCTTTGCCATCAGCAAGCGGATAGCAAAGCTGCCACGTGGCAGCTACCTATGCAACCTGGGGTGCATTGGGCTGGCCTATATGGCATAGTTTGCCGTCTGCTAACAGACGACAAAGAACTTTGCATCTTTGCCGTCTGCCAGCGAACGACAAATCATGCCACGTGTCACCTTCCGGGGGCACCTGGGATAACCACTTTGCCATCTGCTGGCAGACGACAAGGACCCCCTAACAGACCTACCCTGACAGGCCTGCCGTCCATGCTCTTTTGTGATGGCCTGGCTTATTAGGGATGATAGACTACTCATATCAATAAGGAATTCCTTTTTTTCCGGGAGCCCATTCTGATAGAACTCCAAAGTTAAGCGTGCTCAGCTTGGAGTAGTTTCAGGATGGGTGACCGACCGGGAAGTTGCTCTCGGGTGCGCACGAGTGAGGACAAAGTGCGCAGAAAAGACTAGTATTGATATTTGGGGCCAGTCTAGATCCCGCCAGGAGTAACGACCACCGGCGGGTGTGTCCGGGGCATTACTAGTTGGTATCAGAGCCGACCCTCGCGGTTACACGGATGTTTGCAGACAGTTTGCAGTCATGTTGTGCATGACGTTTGTGACCCGTCGTGGCACACGGCATGGCACATGTGCTGTCCTGGAAGCACATACGGTTGTGCCAAGAGGGAACGTTCCTATGGCCCGACGAGGACGTCGGTTCCTCTGAGTGAGGGTGTATGTGATGGCCTGGCTTATTAGGGATGATAGACTACTCATATCAATAAGGAATTCCTTCTTTTCCGGGAGCCCATTCGGATAGAACTCCAAAGTTAAGCGTGCTCAGCTTGGAGTAGTTTCAGGATGGGTGACCGACCAGGAAGTTGCTCCCGGGTGCGCACGAGTGAGGACAAAGTGCGCAGAAAAGACTAGTATTGATATGTGGGGCCAGTCTAGATCCCGCCAGGAGTAACGACCACCGGCGGGTGTGTCCGAGGTGTTACATCTTTGCCTTTTGCTGGATGATGGAAAAGGCCTTTGCATCTTTGCCGTCCGCCTGCAGACGACAAAGTACCCTTTGCTGGAGCTCGTTCAGCCGGACGGTTTGCCGTCTGTCGGCTGATGACAAAGGTCTTTGCCTTCAGCCAGACGTGCCTTTGCTGTCCGCCATGGCAGACGGCAAAGATCCTGATTCCTGTAGTGACCCCTTCCGGAGCTCCAGAGGATTGAGGATAGAGAGATGTATAGCTTTATATGTTTTCAAGCTATTAGGTAACTTGTTACCAAAGGGGGAGAAAATGTATAGATCATATGCTGAGAGAGAGAGAGAGAGTCTTTTGCCTCTTTGGTTTTATTGCCTTGCTACTTCGTTCGTTTGATTCATGCTACTTATTTGCTTGATGCTCGTGAGACACTACGTTTGGTCGTGTGATTGATCATATTATGCTTAATGTGTGCTTAATGCTTATCTCTATCGATTCTATGTATGATCATTCACTTATGTTTTGGTGATGCGTGCTTGTTATTTCACTCTCGTCATTTTCTGCGCTCCACCAAGATATATGTGACACGGGATAGTGACCCATGATCCTAATCGATTGTGCATTTACATTCAAACGCAGATTTTTAAGCACAAATTTAGGGGGAGCTCTTGCTAATCACATACTTCTCAAAGCGATGATGTATTTCATTCATTTGATCATTTGTCGAAGCTTTGATCTATATGTTGTCATCAGTTACCAAAAAAGCGGAGATTGAAAGTGCAACTAATCCCCGGGTGGTTCTGGTAATTCATAACAATATATAGCTCATTGAACTAATATCCATTCAAGATAAATATTTGAGGATGTTGAATGATTGGCATGGCATGGATTAGACAAGTGGACCCCTCAAAATGCTAAGGAGAAAGATTGGTAAAAGCTCAAGACTATTCATCTTTATTTTAGTGATCCAAGATCACACTGAGTCCATAGGAAAGCCAATACTATTTAAAGATGATGAGGTGTTGCTTAATGATTTGGTTGCTCAAGTGCTTAGTGATATTGTTCCAAAACCCTCAGCCACTTTCTCCATCCAAATATGTCCAAACCCTAATTCCAAACTCGGCCCCACCAATTCTTTCTATCCGGAGCCACCAAGTTCATTTGACATTACCGCATCCCAGAAACCCTAACAAGTCAGTCCGGCAGATACGGATCTCAGTCACACTGATATGGCCTTGCCAGCTCTCTGTGATCAGTTGCATCCACTTCGGTCTCACCGAGTACATGCAATCAGTCCCACTGAGTTGGCTTGAAAAATTCTCTGTTGCTTATTGCTTCACTTCGGTCCCACCAAGTTGATGCAATCGGAGCCACCGAGATGATGTTTTCCCTAAGCCCTAGCACAATGGTCCCACCGAGTTGTTCCAGTCAGTCCCATCAAGATTTCTAACATTCACATATTTGAACTGATCGGTCTCACCGAGTTGCATTATTCGGTCCCACTGAGATTGGTCAAATGTGCGTAACGGTTTGATTTTGTGTGGAGGATATATATACCCTCCACCCCTCTTCTTCAGTGACAGAGCCATCAGAACATGCCTACACTTCCTCCATTCATTTTCTGAGAGAGAACCACCTACTCATGTGTTGAGATCAAGACATTCTAGTCCTACCACAAGAATCTTGATTTCTAGCCTTCCCCAAGTTGGTTTCCACTCCACTCCAATTCTTCTTCCACCATATTCAAATCTGTGTGAAAGCGCCGAGTGTTGGGGAGACTATCATTTGAAGCACAAGAGCAAAGGATTTCATCATCAACACACTGTCTATTACCTTTTGGAGAGGGGTGTCTCCTAGATTGGTTAGGTTTCGCTTGGGAGCCTCCGACACATTGTGGAGTTGAACCAAGAAGTTTGTAAGTGTCGGCGTTCTGTGTTCAGGGGTACCCAGACTTGGCTTCCTGCGGCCCAGAGCATGGCTTCATCAATGGCCCAGTACGGTCCAACTGCAAGACCCCAAGGACAAGACCCTCGCTAGGCCCCCTGGCCTCCTGAGGGAAATGACACCAAGACCTCCTGAGGGGCATCTTCCTGAGCCAGCTACCCGAGGAGCGGAGATCTCTATGCTAGCTCCTGCCTCACGAGGTGCGAGATGAAGTGAGCCATGATGACCAAGGCCTGGCGGGCGCCAGGGGCGCAGTCCAGGGAAGTTTCATCTTTCATGCTAAGGAGGCAAGGACATACATGGGTTCCCAAGGGATCCCCCAAAGGTTTCCATTTCAGTGCAACAAGCCCAAGACCATGAGCTCAGCAGGATGGATGTCATTGTCGAGCCCACCACTGCGTCACGACCAGAAGCTTTGCAGGCGAAGACCACCTTTCGTCAAGATAAGCTGTACTATTGTCCCCTTTCAAAATTGTCCACTGTGGTATTCCTTCCCGCCCAAGTTATGAGGGAAGAGAACCAGACCTAGTATAAATATAGGTTAGTCTCCACCATAGATATGATCGGCCCTCCCGATGCATCACACCTGTACTAGTTCATCCTCAACCTCCTCGTGAGGCCAATCCACCACAAAGTAGGAGTGGGGTTTTACACTGCAAGGTGGCCCAAACCTGGGTAAATCTCCGTGTTCATCTCCTTCCCCGCTCGCACGAACTCGACGAGGCCAAGCCATAGGGTGATGAGGTTGAGGCAGCAGCTGGGTTAGGTCTTCGCACACGCCCCAGAGTTCGGACCTTGTTTGGGTTTGCGGATCTCGATTCGGACATTTGGCGTGCCAGGTAGGGGGCGTGTCGAAATATTTCTTCCGGCTTCGCTTCGTTTCTACTTCGCCGCTCCATTGGCCGATGCCTGTCGAGTTCGCGCCGAGCGCCGAGCTGCTCGCGTCGCCCGGACGGTGCCCCGGTCCACGGCGTTCCTCGCTGCTCCGCCTCCCCCGCGGCTAAAGCCGCCACCGACCCTGCTACTCACGATTAGCAGGCCTCTTCCCTGCCGGCCTCTGTGCAGTGAGATGGCCGCACCGCCACGCCTTCCCTCACTCTGGCCACCACTTCATCTTCCCATATTCGTCCGGGTCGGAGAACGTGCAAGCTATGCTGCTCATGGCATGTGAGCTGCTGCGTTACCATCCCACCAATGAGGGTTACGACGCCTAGCTGGGCGCATCCCACAGATCTTCAATGCTGCAGGCAAGGCCTGATGCTCTCCCACTCGCTCCGCCCCCCGCCATCCCACACGGGCAATGTGGCGCATAGCGCGCCTCCACCACCTCCCCTCTACAATGACGACATTGGGCCTCGACGCGAGGCGCGGCCGCGCAACCCCCCCCCTGCGCGATGCGCTAGCTCGTGACGAAGCCATCTGTCGGATCATGCCCAAGCCGTTGGATGACGCGCACGTGCTTCCCGCACCTTCGCGCCATCATGAGGGTCGAGCCATCCAGTAAGGGTGCCAAGACCAAGCTCACGCCATGCGAGCTGCGCCCGTGAGCGCGGCGGGTTGCCGTGCCTTCACCCACGAGCTGCGCCGCGTTGTTTGGCCCGGCAAGTTCAACCCAGACCTGCTGCTGCGCTATGATGGCACCCCGACCCTGCAGAGTTCCTCCAGCTCCGGCGAACGGCGACGACAAGGTCATGGCGAACTGGTTCCCCATGGCCCTCAAGGACAACGTGCGCTCCTGGCTCCTACAACTCCCGGAGGGGTCAATCTCCTCTTGGGATGAGCTTCGCGAGCGCTTCATCGCCAACTTCCAGAGCACCCGTGACCTCACCGTCAATGACCTGCGGCGCGTGAAGAAGCACCCGGGTGAGACCCTCTACAAGTACATTCATCACTTCACCAACGTTCGCCTCAAGATCACAAAAGCCTCAGACAAAACCATCATCTTGGCATACATCGAGGGCGTCACCAACGTCAAGATGAGCGAGGATATCGCCATACACGATGACATGTGCTCATCCCTGGAGATGTTCAACCCGGCGGACAGATGCGCCAGGGCGGAAGAAGGCCGCCTCTCTCTCCTCAAGCACCCCGACATCGTTCCTGAAGACAAGAAGGCCAAGGCCAAGGAGGTGAAACGCAATGGCCCTACTATGCTGGCGGCGGAGCCTGAGTTGAAGCGCGACCGCGACGTGACAAGCCAGGCAAAGATAACTGGCCATTCTGCATCTTCCACAACCTTCACACCCACAACACCAACGATTTCCAAGAGCTGAGGATGCTCCGGGCTGAGCGCATGGGCCGCCACCCCGAGCATGGAGACTGTGGATTCGGCCTTGGAGGAGGCCGCAGCGGAGGCAACTGGGACAACCACAACCCTCGTCAGGGATGGCGCGTCCAGCCTCGCGAGGATGGTTGGCTTGATCAGCCTCGTGATGGCCCTTGGCAAGAACAACCTCGTGAGGCCCATCCTCGGGGCAACGCCGGCCTCCATCCGCTACCACCGCCACCAAGGAGGAATGATGACAACCATTAAAACGATGGGGCTGGGGGCTTCCATGAACTTCACGCGATTGCGTGCATCCTCGGCGGTGCACAGGCCCCCGCCTCAAACCACATATTCAAGCAGTTCTCCTGTGAGGTGAACGAGGCCCTCCGTAGCTTGTGGCCGCGCGCCCCCATCAGGTGGTCGTAGTACGCCATTACCTTCGACTCCAAGGATCACCTCAAGTGTTCGGCCACCCCTGGCACACTCCCCATGCTCTGCATGCCCACAAGAAGCAACGTCTCTGTTACCAAGACCCTCATCGACGATATCGCTGGTCTCAATGTGCTCTCTGTTGTGATATTCGTCCGCCACTGGCGCACTCCCCATGCTCTACACGCCCACCATCAGCAACGTGTCTATCACCAAGACCCTCATCGACGACAATGCTAGTCTCAGTGTGCTCTCTATTGATATATTCGAGAGGCTTCAGGTGCCCTACGATCAACTCATGCCCACCAGACCGTTCTCTGGGGTGATGGATGGCTCCACCGTCCCCCTGGGGCAAGTGCGCCTCCCTGTCACCTTCAGGAAGCACGACAACTGCTGCACTGAGCTCATGGACTTCAACGTCTCCCACATCGGCCTCTCGTACAACGCCATACTGGGGTATCTTGCCATTGCCAAGTTCATGGCGGCTGTTCATCATGGCTAAACCGTCCTCAAGATGCCAGGATGCAACATCATTATCACGGTCGCCTGCGATGAGAAGGACACAGTCTGCTCTCTCGAGCGCACCTACCATGCCACGGAGGCCGAGAACTCTAATGATGAAGGTGGCATCCTACCTCCCGAGGCCACCCCCGCGAAGAAGCAGCAACTCCTCCCCAAGAGCCGCCCGGAGGCCGAGAAACCCGCTAGCGACACCTTACACTCCGCGCCCACTGCCGGGATGCCTCTTCCTCATGCATAGGAAGGCGTGCCCGGTGCCTCCCTCAGGACTAGCTCGAGGGCTTCTGTCTGGAGTGCCTTTGACCTGACCAGCGTGACAAGGGAGGTGCTCGGGCGCCACTTGGAGGCACGCCTTGGTGAGCACCGCCACAAGCAAGGAGTACGACATGAGGCGCCAGGAGCACAATAATTCATCACCAAGGCAATCGAGAAACTTCAGGAAGTGCAAGCCATGCACGGCGAGTGCCGCCCCGCACGACGCACCAGTGCAGCCACCGCTCCTGATGTGGGTGGCGAGCTGCGTGTCTGTGTCGACATCCCAGGCCTCAACAGAGCCGCTTCGTAGGGCCTCTTCTAGCCGTCGCGCGTGTCGACTTTCTAGAAACGGGGGTACCCAGATCTGCCTGCCTACTCCCATAGCGTGACTCCCTCGATGGCCCAGTACGACCCAGCTGCAAGGCCCCCAAGACAAGTTCCTCGCGTGGTACCCTGCCCTCGCGAGGAGAGCGACATTAAGACCTTGATATGTCTCCAATGTATCTACAATTTTTGATTATTCCATGCTATTATATTATCTATCTTGGATGTTTTATATGCATTTATATGCTATTTTTTAAGATTTTTGGGACTAACCTATTAACCCAGAGCCTAGTGCCAGTTTCTATTTTTCCTTGTTTTTGAGTTTCACAGAAAAGGAATATCAAACGCAGTCCAAACAGAACAAAACTTTTTGGAGATTTTTCTTGAACTAGAAGACATCAGATGGACTTGGAGAACACGCCAGGGGATCTTTGAGGAGGCTACAAGGGTGGAGGGTGCGCCCCTACCTCATGGGCCCCTTGTGTCTCCTCTGACCTACTTTTTCTGTCTATATATGTCAGGCCCAAGATGCGATTCTATCCCGATCACGTGACTCATACGTGATTGGGGCACAACTGCATCTCAGGCGCTTAGCAAGATGGATATCATTACATCGTACCATTACATAAATACACGGGGGATACAACAATACATACAAGTCACATGAATACAACAACATCAATACACGACATCCGACTACAGATGCAAACATGAAAAGCACAACGACATCCATCTGCTATCCCAGGCTGCCGACCATGAACCCAACCCAAGACTGAAGAAGAAGAAGAAGAAGAAGAAAGAACTCAAACACAACGGACATCGCTCTCACGTCAAGACATCAGAAACCTGCACCTGCAACTATTGTTGTAGTACCTGTGAGCCACGAGGACTCATCAATCCCATAACCATGGGTAACAAGACTATCAAAGCTTAAAGGGGTAGGAAGAGGTAAGGTGGTGAGGTTGCAGCAGCGGCTAAGCAATATATATGGTGGCTAACTTACGAGTACACGAATAATAAGAGCATCTAAGCAAACAGTCGCAATCTAGTAGTGATCGCTAAAGATCCTGAACTACCTACAAGTCAAACATAACCCCACCGTGTTCTCTTCTCAAAGTGAAAAGAGACAGTCACGGTTACTCACACGGTTGTGTGTTTTACTTCAGATCCTCTGACAAGTTTTCTATAGCCAGACATTAACAAATTCCAATCTTCCACATAACCGCGGGCACGGCTTTCGAAAGATCATAACCCTGCAGGGGTGTCCCAACTTAGCCCATCACAACCTCTCACGATCAGCAGCAGTAATAATAATATTACCCCTTATCTTAGGGAAGGCCCGATCAGACTCGGAATTCCCGGTGCACAAGACATTTCGACAATGGTAAAACAAGTCCAGCAAGACCTCCCGGTGTGCCCACACCCTGATAGTAGCTGCGCGTATCTCGTCTCAGGCCCCGCTGTCTGCCCGTTTGGGACCAACGCCATTAGCACTGGCCCCCCTGCTATGTAGAAAGATTCCTCGGGGAAGCGACCCCCTATGCAATTAAATTAAATTAAATAAGTTATTATTATGAGGCAAATTAAAACCAATGTTGGGCCTTGCTGGAGGAGATTTATTCAAAGACGAACTGTCAAGGGGTCCCCATATACCCAACCGTGTAAGGAACGAAAAATCAAGGAACATAACGCCGGTTTATCGGCTCCTAAGGTGGCATGAGTGGAACTAAACACCGAGCAAAAGGCCAAGCCTTCCACCCATTGCCAAGTATATAGGTGTGTTAATAATAATAATAGATATATTGTGATATTCCAACAAGCCAAGCTCCCAACATGGAGCAATATTCATCTTCACCTGCAACTAACAACGCTATAGGAGGGACTGAGCAAGCGGGTAACATAGCCAAACAACGGTATTGCTGGGAAGGTGTCAAAGGTTAGAGGTTTCATGGCAACAAGGAGAGGTGCTGACAATAAAGATGGGTAGCGTGACATATAACAGTAGCATCGAGACAACTAGCAATGGCATTGATAGTAAAGGTATCCAAGGTGATGGTCATCTTGCCTGAGATCCTGCAAGGAAGAAGAACGGGTCCATGAAGAAGACGAAGAAGAAGCCTCGAGGACGAAGCACGTGTAGTCGAACGAATCCTCACGATCGCAACGGAAAAGAAATAGCGAGAAGAAAACACACAACATGGTAACACACCACTCAAGAACATGACAAGAAGCTCAACCAAGTATGAATCAAGACAAGTCTATATGATGCAAAACATGGAAAGGGATGAAGCACACAAGAACAACACAAACCAACAAGTTTAAATGAGGCCGGAATCAACATATAACAAATTCCGGTAAGGCCCCATATGCACATTTTGAAATTGGTCCAGATCTGAACAAACCTTAAGTTAAAGTTTTTAAACAGCAAGTTAACATGCACCATGATGATCTACCCGAAGTTCTAGTCAAGTTTCATATAAAGTTTGTTTAATTCGGAGCTACAGCCTAGAAGATATGAGCAAAACAAGACAAGCATGTCATATATGCAAGATGCATCCAAACCACAAGCAAACACACTCCAAACATGTAAACAACCTGATATTATGATTCTACATGCAAAATCACACAAGTTTCACATAGAGAACGCTCAAAATGGAGCAACGGTTCAACAAATACACATGAAACAAGATATAACAACAAGCTGTCCAACAACAACAACATAGCAACTTTGGAGCAAGGTAAATATATGCTACAACACCCAACCATGATAACAAGAAGCATGGATGTGAAATAGACATGATACTTAACAAGCATGAACTTAGAACACACCCAAAAACTTGCTGGAATACAATTAACCAAGCATGATAAGTTGCAATAAATTTATCCAGACTTAGCCAAAATCTGGGAAGGCATAAACATCATCACGATGCTGCCTTCGGAGGCACAAAACAACAAGCATATCAACTTCAATAAGAACATAAAGATCATGGACATGTAATAGACATCACATACATCAAACAACTCCATTGGAGCAACTCCATAGGAGGCATGGATCAATAACAACAAGCTTCACCAAATTGATCATGCTGATAAACAGGTTGACCGGTAAATTTATAGCAACTTGAGAGCAAGAAATAAATAAGCTACAACATGCTATATATGCAAACAAGGGCATGAATGGATAGACAATAACATGGGCAACAAGACTTGATCATTTGGCAACCCAAAACATGCAAGGATTTGAGTGGGGCATCAAGCAAACATAACATCAGGTTTAACAGTTTCAGACTTGGCAGTTTTTTCACTAAGTATAAAACATCAACATTGGCATGGCATGTTTACAAGATTGTTTAAGTCACCTCAAGGCATATCATGAAAAGTGGATTACACCACAGCAAATACCATATGATGGTGCTTCTAAACCATATAGACATGTTGCATGAAGACAAACACATCAATAGCAATGAGCAAGTAAAATAAGCATCTCATAACAAGTTACAGCACTTAACAGCCACATGCACTTTTGCAACAGAGATTAACATGGCAAGATCACACCTAACATGAATGCTACAGCAACCAACATGTAGAGCACTTCACAATGAACATTTTGACATATCACACACTCCATTTGGATAAACATGCACAAAGTTATCACATCTCAAACATGCTAACAAAATTACCGTTACAACAGTTTAAAACATATAGCACTCTTGCAACCGACATTAGGGCATCAAGATGATCTCAAACAAGCATGCCACAATGGAACAAAATGAAGAGCATATCACAACGATCAATTTGACATATTATACACTCCATTTGGATATGCACACAAAAAGTTACAGGCACTCAAAGATGCATATAAATTTATGACAGAAAAAGGACTTAGCCATATTTTGACAACGAAAAGTGAGCGCATGATAGTATAACGTGACCGGGGCGGGGTTTAGGCGGCTCACCCTAGTGGGCTTGGCCAAGTAGGCAGAGGAGGAGGCTAGGCCGAGGTGCGATGGGCCTCGGGGCCCACGTGGCCACGGAGCTGGGCATGGGCCCAGGCGGGGTTGGGACTGGCTGGAACGGCGCTCGTCGTCCTGATCCCGCCTGGATCGGGGCAGGGCGGCGGCGCCCGCCGGCGAGGTTCCGGCGAGGGATCGAGGTGGCTCCGGTCGAGGAGGAACGGATCCGGCCAGCGGCGGCTGACGCCAGGGCGGAGGACGGGGAGCGGCGGCGTTGGGTGGCGGGGCGGCGCTGGGCTCGACGAAGGCCGAGGCCGGCGGCGGCGATGGGATCCACGTGGCCGGCGGCGAGCGAACGAAGGCGGCGGAGCGGCGAGGCGAGCGGCTAGCGGCGAAGCAGAAGGGCGACGGAGGCGCGTGGCGCGGTCAGGCCCGGTGCGGGCCGGCCGTGGTCTCGAGGGCCCAGCACGGTGCGGGGATCTGGCGGCGGTGACGTGGCGCCGTCCCATTGGCTGCGGGCGGCGGGGCCGATGACGTGTCGCGCGGCGATTGGCAGGAACACGCGGCGGCTGGACATGTCCGGCGAGGATGGACATGTCCGGCTGCGCGAGGTGGAAGATGCCTAGGGTTTGCCCGAAATTTCGTGGGAGGAGGCTGATTTATAGGTAGAGGGAGGTAGGAGAGTCCAAATGAGGAGCGGTTTTCGGCCACGCGATCCTGATCCGACGACCGAGAGCATGTAGGGGGTTAGGATGGGCTTGGGGGCTGTAGAGAGGGGTGCTGGACCAAAAGAGAAAAGGCTTCCGGCGGTTAACGCGGTTAACCGTTGGGATATCAAGCGAACTCCGAATGTGACGAAAATTGACAAGCGGTCTACCTATGCTATAATAAGACCACACACAAAGTTTCAACCCATTCCGAGAACATTTTCCGGCCACTCATAAAATAAATAACCGGAGGTGCCGCGGGCGCGTGCAAGTGTGTGTGGGCTCAGAACGGACAACGGAAAGGACGAGGGGGTTCGGACGAATGCAAGTTTTAAAAACATGATGATGCAATGCACACGATGACATGGCAAGATGCAACACGCAAGCAGATGACATGGCAACGACGATGAATAACTGGCTAACACCTGGCGCATCGGTCTCGGGGTGTCACAATATATTCTCGTATATTCCAGAAACATCAGACATCCATTGAAACCACTTTTCCGCCGTCGTAACCTTCTGTTCCCGCAAGATCCCATCTGGAGGCCTTTTCGATACCCCGCCGGAGGGGGAATCAACCACGGAGGGTATCTACATCAACCCTATTACCCTTCCGATGAAGTGTGAGTAGTTTACCACAGACCTATGGGTCCATAGCTAGTAGCTAGATGGCTTATTCTCTCTCTTGGATCCTCAATACCATGTTCTCCTCGTTGTTCTTGGAGATCTATCCAATGTAATATTATTTTGCGGTGTGTTTGCCAAGATTTGATGAATTGTGGGTTTATGATCAGATTATCTATGAATATTATTTGAGTGTTTTTTTCGAATTATTATATGCGTGATCTAATATATTAATAATTCTCTTCAAATTATCAGTTTTGTTTGGCCAACTAGATTGAAAATTCTTGCAATGGGAGAAGTGCTTTGCTTTGGGTTCAATCTTGCGGTGCTCAATCCTAGTGACAGAAAGGGACATGACACGTATTGTATTGTTGCCATTGAGGATAAAAAGATGGGGTTTTCATCATATTGCTTGAGTCAATTCTGCTACATCATGTCATCTTGCTTAAGGCGTTACAATGTTCTTATGAACTTAATACTCTAGATGCAAAATATTTTCGGTCGATGGGTGGAGTAATAGTAGTAGATACAGGCAGGAGTCGGTCTACTTGTCTCGGACATGATGCCTATATTCATGATCATTGCCTTCAATGGCTTCTTAATTATTCACTTTTCTATCAATTGCTTGGCGGTAATTTGTTCACCCACCGTAATATTTGCTATCACGAGAGAAGCCTCTAGTGAAACCTATGGCCCCCGGGTCTATTTTACATCTTATAAGTTTCAGATCCACTATATTGAAATCTTTTACTTTTCAATCTATAAACTAAAACCCCAAAAATATTTACTTTACTTGTTCATCTATCTCTACCAGATCTCACTTTTGCAAATAACCTAGAAGGGATTGACACCCCTTTATAGCGTTGGGTGCAAGTTGTTTGATTGTTTGTGCAGGTATTTGGCGATTTGTGTGTAATATCCTACTGGATTGATACCTTGGTTCTCAAAACTGAGGAAAGTACTTACTTCACTTTGCTGCATCTCCCTTTCCTCTTCAAGGGAAATACCAACGCAAACTCGGGAAAGTAGCGAGGAAGCAAGAATTCTGGCGCCGTTGCCGGGGAGATCTACGCCAAGTCAAGACCCACCAAGTACCCTTCATTAAACTCTCATCTCTCGCATTAACATTATTTGCCATTCGCCTCTCGCTTTCCTCTCCCCCACATCTAAAACAATTTACGAAAATATTTGCCTTCTTTGCATTTTACTTTTTCTCGTTCGATCCTATGTTTGCTTGTGTTGCCATGTGCCTTCTAATTGCTTGCATCTTCACTTTCTAAAAATCTATCTATGGATCGTCATGAACTTGCTAATATTTTTATAAGATCCAATTATGTTAAACCAACTGCTAGTTAGTTGAGTGCTCTAGATTATCTTTATGAGGTTTTGCTTGAAATTCGTGAATCTGAAATTTGTGATGAAGTGTTGAAAGAAGAAAATAATAAAGTGATTCACGATAGTGCCTTGAATGAAAAGCATGATTTCAATGATGTTATTTTAAATTCTATTAATGTGAATTTTGTTAATGATATGCAAAACCCTAAGCTTGGGGATGCTAATTTTTCTATGTCTACTACTTGTTGCAATGATCATGATTGGGGTGATTCTTCTTATGATCTTGAAAATTTATTTAATCCCCATGATGAATATAATATTGATAATAATGTTTGCAATAATATTGAAAGTGGGTTTGGAAGAGTGTCAACTTTAGATCCCACATATTTGTAGAATGTTCAATCTTATGAATTTTTTGATAAAAGTGGGTTTGGAGAGGTCATGAGTTTAGTTAATGTTGATCCCACTATTTTGGAAGAGTGTCAACGTCGCATGCATGTGGATCGTGTTGAAAATATGTTTTGTGATAGCTATATTATTGAATTTGCTTATGATCCTACATGTAATTATTATGAGAGAGGAAAATATGGGTGCAGAAATCTTCATGTTACTACATTACCTCTCTTCATGTTGAGATTGATCTTGTTTTCTTCTTCTTCCTTGAATATGCTAGATATTGCTTGTCTTGATTTCTTTTATTATGAAATGCCTATGCATAGGAATTATGTTAGACTTAGAAGTGTTTGCCACATGTTTTATGATGCTCTCTTTGTGGTTCAATTCTTATCTTTCATGTGAGCATCATTGAAATCTCAAGCCGGTCTTAATGACTATAAAGAAAGAGCTTGTTGGGAGGCAACCCAATTTTATTTTTGCTTTTTAATTTTTGGTTATTATTACTTCTGTAGTAATTGTGTTCTGGTGTTTTAATTAGTGTTTGAGCCAAGTAAGACCTTTGTGATGGCTTACGGTGATCGTTGATTTGATTTTGCTGAAAAATAGGAACTTTTGCGCCGAGTGCCGAAAATTCAGTAAATCATTGGGACGTCAAAACCTTTTGAATTTTTTACACAAATTGATATACAAATTCCCCACATCGTCCAATTGTTTCAATTTTTTTAGAGTTATAGAAGTATGCAAAGTTTTCAGACTGCTACAAACTGTTCTATTTTTGACAGATTCTGTTTCTTATGTGTTTTTTTTCTTATTTTGATGCATCTATGGCTGGTATCGGGGGGGGG
>LR738709.1:173097219-173175917 GCA_902687465.1 Secale cereale
AACCATGGAGAAGTTGGAATACAGTAAATAGTACACCAATATACAATTAGAATAAGATCACAACAGTACCTTGAGTGGTTATTTGCTTTGTTTTACTAACGGAGCTCACGAGATTTTCTGTTGAGTTTTGTTTGTGAAGTTTTTAAGTTTTGGGTAAGGATTTAATGGACTATGGAATAAAGAGTGGAAAAATCCTAAGCTTTGGGATTCCCAAGGCACCCCAAGGTAAAATTCAAGGACGGTCAAGATCCTAATCTTGGGGATGCCCGAGGAAAGCATCCCCTCTTTTGTCTTCATCCATCGGTAACTTTACTTGACGCTATATTTTTATTCACTACATGTTATGTGTTTTGCTTGGAGCGTCGTGTATGATATGAGTCTTTGCTTTTTAGTTTTTCACAATTATCCTTGCTGTACACACCTTTTGAGAGGGACACACTTCAATCGTGATTTGTTAGAATACTCTATGTGCTTCACTTATATCTTTTGAGCTAGGCAATTTTGCTCTAGTGCTTCACTTATATCTTTTTAGATCACATCAGTGGTTTTATTTTATAGAAATTGTTGAACTCTCTTGCTTCACTTATATTACTTTGAGAGTTCTTAAAAACAGCATGGTAATTTGCTTGGGTTATGAAATTAGTCCTAATATGATAGACATCCAAAGGAGATATAATAAAACCTTCATATAGAGAGCATTAAATATTATGTGAAGCTTGACTCCTTGTAATTGTTTTGAGATGTAAGATGGTAATATTAGAGTCATGCTGGAGGAAGTTTGTGAGGTTAAAGAAATAATTGTGTAAAGGTTTGTGATTCCCGAAGCATGCCCGTATGGCCTATGTAACCAAATTGGCACGCACTGTATCTTGAGTGTTTCCTCTTTGTGGAAAGGTCAGGGGCGCACGATGGTTAACTCCTACCAACCTCCCCCTAGGGGCATGCGTCGTAGTGTTTGGCTTTGAGGGCTAAGTAGATTTTTCGCAATAAGTATGTGAGTTCTTTATGACTAATTTGAGTCCATGGATTATACATACTCTCACCCTTCCACCTTTCTAGCCACTCTAGTACCGCGCAACATTCGCCGGTGCATAAAACCCTCCTTATACCTTCCTCAAAACAGCCACCATATCTACCTATTATGGCATTTCCATAGCCATTCCGAGGTATATTGCCATGTAACTCCACCATTTCATTTATTATGACACGCTTCATCATTGTCATATTGCTTTGCATGATCATGTAGTTGACATAGTATTTGTGGCAAAGCCACCGTTCATATTTTTCATATATGCCACTCTTGGTTATTGCACATCCCGGCACACCGCCGTAAGCATTCATATAGAGTCATATCCTTGTTCTAAGCATCGAGTTGTAATATCAAGTTGTAAGTAAATAAAAGTGTGATGATCATCATTATTAGAACATTGTCCCGTGTGAGGTTATATAAAATAGAAGAGGCCAATGAAGCCCAAATAAAGAAAAGAGGCTAAAGAATCCCACCAAAAAAGAGAGACAAAGAGAGAAGGCACAATGTTACTATCTTTTTCCACACTTGTGCTTCAAAGTAGCACAATGTTCTTCATGATAGAGAGTCTCCTATGTTGTCACTTTTATATATCACTAGTGGGAATTTTTTGTTATAGAACTTGGCTTGTATATTCCAACGATGGGCTTCCTAAAATGCCCTAGGTCTTCATGAGCAAGCAAGTTAATGCACACCCACTACTTGTCTTTTTGAGCTTTCATATACTTATAGCTCTAGTGCATCCATTACATGGCAATCCCTACTCACTCACATTGATATCGATTGATGGACATCCCATTTGCCTAGTTGATGTGAGACATTCTCCCACCTTTTGTCTATTACCACCTCCATTCCACCTGTAGTGCTATGTCCATGTCCCGCGCTCATATTTTGCGTGAAGAGTTGAAAAAAGGATTGAAAGAGTAGAGCATGAAAGCAATTGCTCCGCTGACTCCGGGATGGGCATGAGGGGTGTTTTGTGTTAAGAAAAGGGAGCATAAGGACTATATGATTTGTTGGGATAACGTTCTTTAGCCATGTTATTTTTGAAGCTTTATAGATTGCTTTTATTATTATTTTGATATAGAGAAACTTTTATTTTGAGACTTATGGATCTGAACATTCATGCCACAATAAAGAATATTGCATTAATAAATATGTTGGGTAGCATTCCACATAAAAAAATTCTGTTTTTATCATTTACCTACTCGAGGACAAGCAGGAATTAAGCTTGGGGATGCTTGATACGTCTCCAACGTATCTATAATTTTTGATTGTTCCATGCTATTATATTATCTATCTTGGATGTTTTATATGCATTTATATGCTATTTTATATGATTTTTGGGACTAGCATATTAACCCAGAGCCCAGTGCCAGTTTCTGTTTTTTTCATTGTTTTTGAGTTTCGCAGAAAAGGAATATCAAATGGAGTCCAAATGGAATGAAACTTTTGGGAGATTTTTCTTGGACCAAAAGACATCAGATGGACTTGGAGTACACGCCAGGGGATCAGCGAGGAGGCCACAAGGGTGGAGGGCGCGCCCAGGGGGTAGGGTGCCCCGTACCTTGTGGGCCCCTTGTGCCTCCCCTGACCTACTTCTTCCGCCTATATATTCTCATATATTCCAGAAACATCAGACATCCATCGAAACCACTTTTCCGTTGCCGTAACCTTCTGTTCCCGCAAGATCCCATCTAGAGGCCTTTTCTGGTACCCTGCCGGAGGGGGAATCAACCACGGAGGGCATCTACATCAACCCTATTACCCATCCGATGAAGTGTGAGTAGTTTACCACAAACCTATGGGTCAATAGCTAGTATCTAGATGGCTTCTTCTCTCTCTTGGATCCTCAATACCATGTTTTGTTCTTGGAGATCTATCCTATGTAATATTATTTTGCGGTGTGCTTGCCAAGATCTGATCAATTGTGGGTTTATGATCAGATTATCTATGAATATTATTTGAGTCTTTTCTGAATTCTTATATGCATGATCTAATATCTTAGTAATTCTCTTCGAATTATCGGTTTTGTTTGGACAATTTGATTGATATTTCTTGCAATGGGAGAAGTGCTTTGCTTTGGGTTCAATCTTGCGGTGCTCAATCCCAGTGACAGAAAGGGACATGACACATATTGTATTGTTGCCATCGAGGATAAAAAGATGGGGTTTTCATCGTATTGCTTGAGTTAATTCTGCTACATTATGTCATCTTGCCTAAGGCGTTACTCTGTTCTTATAAATTTAATACTCTAGATGCAAGATCGTTTCGGTCGATGTGTGTAGAAATAGTAGTAGATGTAGACAGGAGTTCGTCTACTTGTCTCGGACGTGATTACTATATTCATGATCATTGCCTTAGATGTCTTCATAATTATTCGCTTTTCTATCAACTGCTTGGCAGTAATTTGTTCACCCACCGTAATATTTGCTATCGTGAGAGAAGCCTCTAGTGAAACCTATGGCCCCCGGGTCTATTTTACATCTTATAAGTTTCAGATCTACTATTTTGCAATCTTTTACTTTTCAATCTATAAACTAAAAACCCTAAAATATTTACTTTACTTGTTCATCTATCTCTATCGGATCTCACTTTTGCAAATAACCTAGCTAGAAGGGATTGACAACCCCTTTATAGCATTGGGTGCAAGTTGTTTGATTGTTTATGCAGGTATTTGGCGACTTGTGTGTAATCTCCTACTGGATTGATACCTTGGTTCTCAAAACTGAGGGAAATACTTACTTCACTTTGCTGCATCTCCCTTTCCTCTTCAAGGGAAATACCAATGCAAACTTGGGAAAGTAGCGAGGAAGCATACCTCGAGAGAAGTAGCCTCCCCAAGCAGCCTCCCGAGGAGCGGAGATTTCTATGCAAGTCACCAACCTCACAAGGCTGCGATGACGTGAGCCATGATGATTAAGGCCAGGCGGGCGCCAGCGGCGCAGAGGTGACCGTTTCCCCTTTGGTGTTAGTTAGGCAAGAAAAAATGAGGGGTCCCGAGGAATCCCCCAAAGGTTTCCATTCTGGTGCAACAAGACCAAGCCCACGAGCTCGGCATGGCGGATGTTATCACCAAGCCCACCCCTGCGTCACGACCGGAAGCTTTGCAGGTGAATACCACCTTTTGTTTGGATAAGATGTACCTCTTGTCCCCCTTCAAAATTGGCCGTTTTGGAGTCCCTTCCCGCCTAAACAGCGGGGGAAGAGGACCATGGCCACTATATATATAGGCTAGCCATCACCATTGAGAGGGAGACCAATTCCACCCTCACCACTCAAGCCCTCGCGAGGTCACTCATCCACTGTACTTGTTCTTCATCCAACCTCCTCGTGAGGCCAATCCACCACAAAGCAGGAGTAGGGTTTTACACCGCAAGGTGGCTGAGGAGTCCTGGACAAGGGGGGCTCGGGTGTCTGGATTACTCGATATGGGCCATACTGATGGGCCATGAAGATAAAGCAGAAGATCATTCCCCGTGTCCTGGTAGGACTCCTATGTGCGTAGAATGGCAAGTTTTGTGTCCGGGTGTAATGTTTCCTTCCTCTGCAAGATAACTTTATACAACCCTAGGTCCCTCCGGTGTGTATATAAACCGGTGGGTTTAGTCCATAGAGGCTATCAGAAAAATCATAGGCTAGACGACTAGGGTTTAGCCATTATGATCTCGAGATAGATCAACTCTTGTAACCCCTATATTCATCAAGAACAATCAAGCAGGAAGTACGATTTTACCTCCATTAAGAGGGCCTGAACCCGGGTAAACATCCTGTCCTTGTTGTCCCTTGTTACCATCAATCCTCAGATACATAGCTTGGGTCCCCCTACCCGAGATCTGCCGGTTTTGACACCAACATTGGTGCTTTCACTGAGAGTTCTGTTGGGTTGTCGATAGAAGGATCGATGGCTCGCTTTGTCATTAACAACGACGCAGTCTCCAAGGAGACCCTCCTTCCTAGTCAGCTTTTCGTGTTTGGCGGATTTGTGCTACGTGCCAAATCAGCCGGTCACCTTGAGGAGGTCGACAGCTACGCCCCTGGTCACCAGACCAGGTTTGGAAGTTTAAACTACATCGTCGATATCTGAGGAGATCTGATCTTCGAGGAGTTTGCAGCCTTGGCTACTGCTCCCCACCTGCACGAAGAATAACCTTCAGATCTAATATCAGATCCCGTCCATGGGTCGACACTCATGTCCGCTCTGGCCTTAGATCTGAAGCATACCGCTTCATCCGAAGACTGGAGGATAAGCCCCGCCGGACTCTCTCCCTCCATGGAGCTTCTAGCCGGAGACTCAGAGGCGATCACGCCGTTCACATACCCGGAATCAAACAGGACTCTTCCCATCGTTGGGAAGTCGGACTTGCTTCCGATCACGAGCTCCGAACTCTGTTTCTGCCAGGGAATCTTTTAGCTGGACCTGGTGCCATGGCTTCTCCAAGTTCCCCCAAGGACAAGATTGTCGTCAACGTCATCAACCCTTATCTCGCTGAGGTGAAGAAGCACCCTCAGGTTGTTCGCATGGAGGACGGTGTCCTCCATCAAGAAGATCTGAAGGGACCTATCAAGGAGGGGAGCATCCAGGCCAGGCTAGAAGAAGTGGAGCAAGAAGTCTTCAAGTACAAGAAGATGATCGAGCGTGGTGTTGAAGCTAACTTTGACATCATCAACGAGCTGAAGACCTACTTCCCGAAGGAGATGAGGGAGATGTGGAAAAGCATCACCGCATCTGAAGAAAGAATTGAAGAGCTCCAAGGGCAAATTTATGATCTACATCACCAGAACTGTGAGTATGAACTAAGGTTTATGCGCATGGGTATGGGTGCTGCATGCAGGATTCAGGAGACAAACTTCTCATATGCGACTGGAGAACCCCTTCCATGGAAGCGCTTCACCGAGGACTACGTGATCAACGTCAACAAGAATGAGGAGTGAAATCTCCTTGGGTAATGGCATCCCCTTGGCTTGTTCCAAGCTTGGGGGAGTGCCCGGTATCTTTATCTTTATCTTTTGTCTTTTAGAGTCAAGTAGAGTCGTATCATGTCTAGGGAGGTTATTATATGAAATAGGTGTATGCATTGAGGTCTATCACTCCTTCTGTGGAGAGATTGTATCCGTGAGTGTGGAGTCGTCTATGATGGAATATTAATGAGAAGTCTATTGGTTCCTTTGTTGCACTCGGTATTCTCTTCATGCAATCGACCTTATATGATGATTCTTACGGGGAGTATTGACCTTATATCAGGTATGGCTTTGAAAACTTCATTTAATCTTGGCAAACATAGCTTTGGTCATAACAAAAAGCATGATTTCCTTAAAGTAGCGACATAGCCAAAACCTTTATGTTATTATGCTCGAAGTGTTATGTTGACAAGGAAGACAACTTGATGTGTTATGCTTATTTTAATGTTTATGCTTTATATTGCTTTGCATCTTAGTCATCATCAATTGTCTGTTCTCTCAAAGCCTTTGCTAGCCTAAACTCTATACTAAGCGGAATTCTGCTTGTGCATCCATACCCTTAAACCAATACCTTCCATATGAGTCCACCATACCTTCCTATTCGTGGTATTCCACTACCACCTCCTAAAGTATAGAATTTGTGTGTTATCCTTAAATGTTCAAAATCTTCTATTTTGTGCCCCTATTTTAGCTCATGAGGAAATAGTAGTTAATTCATGATATTTTTAAGTTGGACAAGTTTTACCCCGGGATTGCATGTCTAATCTGCAAACCCTTAATACGAGAAGGAACTGGCATGAGTGCGCCCGACTCATAAAAGATAATACAACAAACAAACCCTCCTTCACGCTTTGTTCATGAGAAATCAGAAAACTTTGGCAGCGATAAACAAAGGAGATTAAGGGGATGTGATCGTCCCAGTACGGGAGCCGTTCCTCGAAACTTGTCCAGCTCGAGAAGTAATTGAGTTATCTATTAGCATTCGTTGACAAATCATGCACCTCTCAAAACTTGTTTTCATTCTGTTTGATTTAAGGATAGCACATGAGTTTTCCCTACTTCCCTAGAGCAGGGCCTATCTCTTAGTTTTAGAATGAGTCAGTTATTCCTACTTCCTTCTATTCTTAAAGAGAGCAGACATTTGATGTTGACGAGGATTCATTCATATAAAGTTGCATTAAGATTTGTCATATCATATCCTTGTTGACATTATCATTTGATAGGTAAGTTGTTTGTCAAGCCCAGCTAAAGCAAACATCTTCCTTTGTGTTAACACTTTCACTTCTTGCCTAATAACATGTTCTTTCAAAAGCTTCAATTAATCTCATCAAAACATAAAGAGAAAGAGCAAAAGTAAAAGCTATTAGTTGTTCTTTGACCAAAGGACATGTTTGCCATGATTTGATGAGTTTCCTTAGCCCTACTTTCGATTATAAGTGTTACCACCCTTTTATAAGGGCCTTATGAGTTGAAGATTGCTGTTGAGGATATTTGAGTTCGGTGAAGAAACTGTGATGCTTCTTGTCCGTATTCTATTTATCGACACTTCACTCTCTAAACTTGTGGACAGGTTTACCGAGCTCAGTATTCGCTTGGGGACAAGCGAGGTCTAAGCTTGGGGGTGTTGATACGTCCAAAATGCAACACTATTTTATATCGTAATTAATCCTTATTCATTGATATATTTCACATTACGATGATGTTCTTATGATGTTTTGGCCTATTTTACACAGTTTGCAACTTTCCGGTGCCGAAGCAGCAGACGCAGGATTCAGCGTTAAAAAGTGGACGCTGAGTTGCTGAAGAAGAATACCTCCAGATTACCTGAAAATCGACGGAGGGTATTTCCCAGAAGGATCACGAAGACAAGCAAAAGAGCAACCAGAGGGGGGCCACAGGGTGCCCAGGCGGCCACCTGGCGCGGGCCCCTCCCTGGCCGCGCCGGGAGGGCGTCTGGAGCCCCTGGCCCACTCTTGGCTCCCCCCTTTGGCATATATACTCCTCGTCATCCAGAAACCCTAAAAAGGAGAGAGTTTACGGAGTTCCGCCGCCGCTCCGTGGCGGAAACCTAGAGAGAAGAAAAATTCATCTCCGGCGGGCAGATTCCGCCGAGGAGATCACCTCTTGGAAGGGGAGATCATCGCCATCTTCATCACCATCGTCACGGGCGTCATCGATATCATCATAAACATCATCCCCAACATCAGCACCATCTCCATATTCATCCAATCTCATCTCACAATTGCAACTTGTGTTGTAATCCGTACTATCTATCCTCTCTACTCAATCGGTGTTGATTACTACTTTGTGGTGAATGTTATTGAGTTTTGTTGGAGAAATATCATTATGTCCAGATTGTTTATCATCCATTTATCTCCACTGATCATGATCTCTTTTATGTCTTGTGAGTAGTTACTTTAGTTCTTGAGGACATGGGAGAAGTCTTGTTGTTAGTAGTCATATGATGTTGAAGTAATATGTGTTGTTTGATACTTAAGTTGTGTTGTTATTTTCCTAGTGGTGTTGTGTGAGTCGAACACTCAACACTTCGCCTTATTAAGGACCTAGGGGAATACATTGTGTTCAAAGATTGCTTACGGTGGGTTGCCGGAGTGACAGAAACCTGAACCCCAGTTCGCACGCTTTTGCACAAGGGAACACTGGATCATCGATCTTATTGCTATGGTTAGGCTTTTGCCTTAAATACTATCTTGTATTTGCGGATGCTTGCAAGGTGTTTAATCATAAGAGTGCACTTATCTTAGTCTAGAGGGTGTACTAGCATAGATCCACCCACTCAACACTTATCAACACATCACATAGTACCGATACGGAATATGGCGAAAGCACATGACTACCTCTCCCGTGTGTCCTCAAGAACACTTTAGCCTTTATAAGTTCAGTTGCTAGGCCTCTTCTTTGCTCAGAAAGGATTGGGCCACTTGTTACTCTCCAGTGCCTTTTACTTTGCTCGCTTTTACCTTCCTGTTGCTTATATCAACAAAACCCCTAAAAAGTTATCTTTCAGTGCTTGCAGTCATTCCTTGCTCAGAATCACTTATCAATACCTTCTGCTCCTCGTTGGGTTCGACACTCTTACTTATCGAAAACGCTGCAATAGATCCCTTACGGTTGTGGGTCATCAAGTACCGTTTTCTGGCGCCGTTGCCGGGGAGTGTAGCGCTATTTGTAAGTGAAGCTGGTAAGGAAGTTTTTATACTTCTGTTTTCATTTTGCTGTTGCTGCTCTTTGTCCTTATAGACAACCTTGCTATTGGATCATTGCTTGAGGGAAGACGCCCCACATCTGTGGTGGTTGCTCCTCCCCCTACTGAAATTGTGCCCTATAAAATACCAGCTGGTATTATCGATTATGTTTTGGCTAATCGTTATGCAGTAGACAGACATCCCGGTGAACACTTGCTATATCTGTCACAACTATGTTCATTATTTAAGCTTGCAGGTGTATCAATGGAGTTTGTCATGAGGAAATTGTTCTCCGTATCGCTTATAGATAAAGCTTCAGATTGGTATAAGCTTCTCGATAACTCACACTTGCTTGATTGGCAAGAGCTTATGTCTCTCTTTTATACCAAGTTTTATCCTCTTCATGAAATTCATCGAGACAGGAACTATATCTATAACTTTAGGCCTCGTGACGGAGAAAGCATTGCTCAAGCTTGGGGGAGATTGAAGTCCCTAATGCTCAAATGTCCTATTCATGAGCTCCCCAAGAAAATTATACTTACAAATTTTTATGCCAGGCTTTCTCGTCAGGGTAAGGAGATGCTGGATGCCTCCTCTAGTGGGGTATTTCAGACAAAGAGCGTTGAAGAGAGATGGGATCTCATTGAAAGGATCCAGAGGAATACTGAAGATTGGGAAATCGATAAAGGTATTGAACCCGCTATAAATTATGAGCATGATTATATTGAGAGCTATGTGAAAACTGATTACTTCAATACCTTTTGCTCTAAGATTGGTCTTGATTCCCATCTAATGATTGATTTCTGTAAGGATTTTGCCTCTCACGTTGATTCTTTTAAAAAGAAGAGAGATCAACATCATGAACCTTTCAAAGAGTTACCTGTTGATATTCATGTTGCTGACCCTATTTTGCCTGCAGTTATATATGAAAAGCCTCCTTTTCCCGCAAGGATAAGGGATCACTCTCTTGTGACAGGCATAATAAATAAAAGTGAGAGAAGAATTGATGAGCCTGAGGACCAGATCAAGGTCGATCCTCAAGTTGCATTGGTTAAAGACCTTGTTACTAATGATTTTTTGGATTGCAATGTAAATTTTTGTGCTGTTTCCACTAACCTTGTCACAGCCAAGAATAAAGGCCCAATTTCAGGTACTCCAGTAGTATATATTAAAATAGGAGATCACAATTATTATGGGCTATGCGATTTGGGATCGAGTGCTAGTGCTATCCCCTATTCACTTTATCAAGAGATCATAGGTGAGATTTCACCTTGTGAACTTGAAGAAGTTGATGTTACCATTCATCTTGCAAACAGAGCAACTATCTCTCCTATCGGAATTGTGAGAGACGTTGAAGTCCTATGTGGAAAGGTAAAATACCCTACCGACTTTCTAGTACTTGGTTCAGTGAGGGACAATTTTTGTCCTATTATTTTTGGTAGACCTTTTCTTAGAACTTGTGGAGCTATAATAGATTGCAAGAAAGGTAAAGTTTCTGTTGAATTCAATGGTGAGCGATATGAATTTAATTTTTCTAAGTTCTCTAAGCAGCCTCGTGGTACTGATTTACCTAGTGATGATAAAATTATTGAAAGTATTGCTTCTATTGCTATTCCCCCTAATGATCCTTTGCAACAATATATGGAGGACCACGAGAATGATTTGCATATGCAGGAAAGAAATGAACTAGATGAAATATTCTTGAGACAACCTGCTATCCTGAAGCACAACCTTCCGGTTGAATCTTTGGGAATTTTATCAAAACCAAAAGAAGACCCGGTGTTCGATCTTAAACCTCTTCCCGATATGCTCAAGTATGCTTATTTAGATGAAAAGAAAGTATATCCTGTTATTATCAACTCTAACCTTTCAGGATATGAAGAAGAGCGACTATTGGAAGTACTTCGTAAACACCGAGGTGCAATTGGCTATACCATTGATGACCTTAAGGGGATTAGTCCATCTATCTGTCAACATACTATCAACCTTGAGCCCGATGCTAAACCAGTTGTTGATCACCAACGACGGTTGAACCCAAAGATGATGGATGTTGTAAGAACTGAGATTCTCAAGCTTCTAGCCGCAGGTATTATCTACCCTATAGCTGATAGTAAGTGGGTAAGCCCGGTACATTGTGTTCCTAAGAAAGGAGGTACAACTGTGGTTCCTAATGGTAAGAATGAACTAATACCTCAGAGAATTATTATTGAATATAGAATGTGTATTGATTACAGGAAGCTGAACAAGGCAACCAGGAAGGATCACTACCCGTTGCCGTTCATCGACCAAATGCTTGAAAGGTTATCCAAAAATACCCACTTTTGTTACCTCGATGGTTATTCTGGCTTCTCTCAAATTCATGTTAACATTGCTGATCAAGAGAAGACCACTTTTACTTGTCCCTTTGGTACTTATGCTTACAGGCGTATGCCTTTTGGTTTATGTAATGCCCCTGCTACTTTTCAAAGGTGTATGTCTGCTATCTTTCATGGTTTCTGTGAGGAGATTGTGGAAGTCTTCATGGACGATTTCTCCGTCTATGGAACTTCCTTTGACCATTATCTCCACAACCTCAATAAAGTTTTGCAGAGATGTGAGGAGGCAAATCTGGTACTCAACTGGGAGAAGTACCACTTCATGGTTAACAAAGGAATTGTTCTTGGCCACAAGATTTCCGAAAGGGGAATTGAGGTGGACAAGGCCAAGATCGAAGCAATTGAGAGAATGCCCTATCCAAGGGACATCAAAGGTATTCGCAGTTTTCTCGGTCATGCTGGTTTCTATAGAAGATTTATTAAAGACTTTTCTAAGACTTCGAGACCCCTCACTAATCTTCTCCAGAAGGACGTTCCTTTTGTATTTGATGAAGATTGTAAGGAGGCTTTTGAAGTTCTTAAGGAAGCTTTAATAACCGCTCCTATAGTACAACCATCTGACTGGAATTTACCTTTTGAGATTATGTGTGATGCTAGTGATTTTGCTATTGGAGCTGTTTTAGGGCAAAGGGTTGATAAGAAATTGAATGTTATACATTATGCTAGTAAAACCCTTGATAGTGCTCAAAAGAATTATGCTACTACTGAGAAGGAATTCTTAGCTGTAGTGTTTGCTTGTGATAAGTTTAGGCAGTATATTGTTGATTCCAAAGTTATTATTCATACTGACCATGCTGCCATTAAGTACCTTATGACAAAGAAGGATGCCAAGCCAAGGCTTATCAGATGGGTACTCCTTCTTCAAGAATTTGATTTGCAGATTGTTGATAGGAAAGGAGAAGACAATCCGGTGGCGGACAATCTTTCAAGGATGGAAGATATACCACATGATCCCATCCCAGTCAACGACAGTTTTCCAAACGAGCAACTTGCCGTTGTAAAAGTACAATCTCTTTCCGATCCTTGGTTTGCAGATTATGCTAATTTTATCGTTGCGAAGTATTTGCCTCCAGGTTTAACATTTCAGCAAAGGAAGAAGTTCTTTCATGATTTGAGGCACTACTTTTGGGATGACCCACATCTTTTCAAAGAAGGTCCAGACGGGATCGTGAGAAGATGCATACCGGAACATGAGCAGAAGGACATTCTCAGACAATGTCATGATAGTCCCTATGGAGGACATCATGCCGGTGAGAGGACCGCACATAAGGTTCTTCAATCAGGTTTTTATTGGCCTACTCTCTTTAAGGATGCTAGAAATTATGTTTTAGCCTGTGATAAATGTCAGAGAGTTGGTAACATTAGTAGAAGGAATGAGATGCCTATGAATTACTCACTAGTGATTGAACCTTTTGATTGCTGGGGTTTTGATTTTATGGGTCCTTTTCCTTCTTCGCACAAGTACACTCACATTTTAGTAGCTGTTGATTATGTGACCAAGTGGGTTGAAGCAATCCCCACTGAAAGTGCTGATCACAAGACATCTTTGAAAATGCTCAAAGATGTGATTTTCCCTAGGTTTGGTGTACCTAGGTATCTCATGACTGATGGAGGATCACACTTCACGCATGGAGCTTTTAGAAAAGCTTTAGCCAAGTACAATGTCAATCATAGAATTGCTTCACCGTACCATCCTCAAACTAGTGGTCAAGTTGAGCTCACCAATAGAGAGATCAAGTTGATCTTGCAGAAGACAGTTAATAGAAATAGAAAGGACTGGTCAAATAAGTTAGGAGATGCTTTGTGGGCGTATAGAACTGCTTACAAAAACCCCATGGGCATGTCCCCCTATAAGATGGTTTATGGCAAGGCTTGCCATTTGCCATTAGAATTAGAGCACAAAGCTTTCTGGGCTGTTAGAGAGCTTAATGCTGACCCAAAGTTAGCTGTTGAGAAGCGTCTCATGAACTTGACTTCTCTAGATGAGTGGAGAAGTGAAGCTTACGAGAGCGCTAAAATGTTCAAGGAAAAGGTAAAGAAGTGGCATGATAGGAGGATTCTGAAATGTGAATTTAATGTTGGTGATAAAGTTTTGTTGTTTAGATCCCGTTTCAGGTTTTCTCCAGGCAAACTACTTTCCAGGTGGGAAGGGCCATTTCATATTGAAGAAGTCTATTGGTCTGGTGCAATCAAGATTAACAATTTTGAAGGCACCAAACCTCAAGTTGTGAATGGGCAAAGACTTAAGCATTACATAGCAGGAGACCCTTTCAATGTTGATGTGAATATGATATACACAACAACTCACGAAGAACATGTTGCAGCCCTGTTTCAGACACCAGCAGAAGCAGAATAAGAAAAGGTATGTATTACGGTAAGGAAACATCGCGAACCGCCATAAAAGTTCCATATTATGAGTTTTTGCAAAATTAGGAAAATTCTAAGCCTAGGTGGAGCCAGAGACAAGCTCCAGGGGCCCAGGCGCCCCCCTGGCGCGGCCTACCTCCTGGCCGCGCCGGGAGGCCGCCTGGGCACCCAGGAGTCCGTCTCCGACCCCGTTTTAGCTTGTTACCTTCCTTTCTATGCATAAATTTTTGCTATATATTTGCCCGGATTGTTCCGGCAACGTATCTCGCGATTTCGTGTGTTTTCTTTTCGATCTGTTTCTGCCAGGGAATCTTTTAGCTGGACCTGGTGCCATGGCTTCTCCAAGTTCCCCCAAGGACAAGTTTGTCGTCAACGTCATCAACCCTTACCTCGCTGAGGTGAAGAAGCACCCTCAAGTTGTTCGGATGGAGGACGGTGTCCTCCATCAAGAAGATCTGAAGGGACCTATCAAGGAGGGGAGCATCCAGGCCAGGCTAGAAGAAGTGGAGCAAGAAGTCTTCAAGTACAAGAAGATGATCGAGCGTGGTGTTGAAGCTAACTTTGACATCATCAATGAGCTGAAGACCTACTTCCCGAAGGATATGAGGGAGATGTGGAAAATCATCACCGCATCTGAAGAAATAATTAAAGAGCTCCAAGGGAAAATTTATGATCTACATCACCAGAACTATGAGTATGAACTAAGGTTTATGCGCATGGGTATGGGTGCTGCATGCAGGATTCAGGAGACAAACTTCTCATATGCGAGTGGAGAACCCCTTCCATGGAAGCGCTTCACCGAGGACTACGTGATCAACGTCAACAAGAATGAGGAGTGAAATCTCCTTGGGTAATGGCATCCCCTTGGCTTGTTCCAAGCTTGGGGGAGTGCCCGGTATCTTTATCTTTATCTTTCGTCTTTTAGAGTCAAGTAGAGTCGTATCATGTCTAGGGAGGTTATTATATGAAATAGGTGTATGCATTGAGGTCTATCACTCCTTCTGTGGAGAGATTGTATCCGTGAGTGTGGAGTCGTCTATGATGGAATATTAATGAGAAGTCTATTGGTTCCTTTGTTGCACTCGGTATTCTCTTCATGCAATCAACCTTATATGATGATTCTTATGGGGAGTATTGACCTTATATCAGGTATGGCTTTGAAAACTTTATTTAATCTTGGCAAACATAGCTTTGGTCATAACAACAAGCATGATTTCCTTAAAGTAGCGACATAGCCAAAACCTTTATGTTATTATGCTTCAAGTGTTATGCTGACAAGGAAGACAACTTGATGTGTTATGCTTATTTTAATGTTTATGCTTTATATTGCTTTGCATCTTAGTCATCATCAATTGTCTGTTCTCTCAAAGCCTTTGCTAGCCTAAACTCTGTACTAAGCGGAATTCTGCTTGTGCATCCATACCCTTAAACCAATACCTTCCATATGAGTCCACCATACCTTCCTATTCGTGGTATTCCACTACCACCTCCTAAAGTATAGAATTTGTGTGTTATCCTTAAATGTTCAAAATCTTCTATTTTGTGCCCCTGTTTTAGCTCATGAGGAAATAGTAGTTAATTCATGATCTTTTTAAGTTGGACAAGTTTTACCCCAGGATTGCATGTCTAATCTACAAACCCTTAATACGAGAAGGAACTGGCATGAGTGCGCCCGACTCATAAAAGAGAATACAACAAACAAAACCTCCTTCACGCTTTGTTCATGAGAAATCAGAAAACTTTGGCAGCGATAAACAAAGGAGATTAAGGGGATGTGATCGTCCCCGTACGGGAGCCATTCCTCGAAACTTGTCCAGCTCGAGAAGTAATTGAGTTATCTATTAGCATTCGTTGACAAATCATGCACCTCTCAATACTTGTTTTCATTCTGTTTGATTTAAGGATAGCACATGAGTTTTCCCTACTTCCCTAGAGCAGGGCCTATCTCTTAGTTTTAGGATGAGTCAGTTATTCCTACTTCCTTCTATTCTTAAAGAGAGCAGACATTTGATGTTGACGAGGATTCATTCATATAAAGTTGCATTAAGATTTGTCATATCATATCCTTATTGACATTATCATTTGATAGGTAAGTTGTTTGTCAAGCCCAGCTAAAGCAAACATCTTCCTTTGTGTTAACACCTTCACTTCTTGCCTAATAACATGTTCTTTCAAAAGCTTCAATTAATCTCATCAAAACATAAAGAGAAAGAGCAAAAGTAAAAGCTATTAGTTGTTCTTTGACCAAAGGACATGTTTGCCATGATTTGACGAGTTTCCTTAGCCCTACTTCCGATTATAAGTGTTACCACTCTTTTATAAAGGCCTTATGAGTTGAAGATTGCTGTTGAGGATATTTGAGTTTGGTGAAGAAACTGTGATGCTTCTCGTCCGTATTCTATTTATCGACACTTCACTCTCTAAACTTGTGGACATGTTTACTGAGCTCAGTATTCGCTTGGGGACAAGCGAGGTCTAAGCTTGGGGGTGTTGATACGTCCAAAATGCATCACTATTTTATATCGTAACTAATCCTTATTCATTGATATATTTCACATTACGATGAAGTTCTTATGATGTTTTGGCCTATTTTACACAGTTTGCAACTTTCCGGTGCCGAAGCAGCAGACGCATGATTCAGCGGTAAAAAGTGGACGCTGAGTTGCTGAAGAAGAATACCTCCAAATTACCTGAAAATCGACGGAGGGTATTTTCCAGAAGGATCACGAAGACACGCAAAAGAGCAACCAGAGGGGGGCCACAGGGTGCCCAGGCGGCCACCTGGCGCGGGCCCCTCCCTGGCCGTGCCGGGAGGGCGCCTGGAGCCCCTGGCCCACTCCTGGCTCCCCCCTTTGGCATATATACTCCTCGTCATCCAGAAACCCTAAAAAGGAGAGAGTTTATGGAGTTCCGCCGCCGCTCCGTGGCGGAAACCTACAGAGAAGAAAAAGCCATCTCCGGCGGGCAGATTCCGCCGGGGAGATCACCTCCCTGAAGGGGAGATCATCGCCATCGTCATCACCATCGTCACGGGCGTCATCGAGATCATCATAAACATCATCCCCAACATCAGCACCATCTCCATCTTCATCCAATCTCATCTCATAATTGCAACTTGTGTTGTAATCCGCACTATCTATCCTCTCTACTCAATCGGTGTTGATTACTACTTTGTGGTGAATGTTATTGAGTTTTGTTGGAGAAATATCATTATGTCCAGATTGTTTATCATCCATTTATCTCCACTGATCATGATCTCTTTTATGTCTTGTGAGTAGTTACTTTAGTTCTTGAGGACATGGGAGAAGTCTTGTTGTTAGTAGTCATATGATGTTGAAGTAATATGTGTTGTTTGATACTTAAGTTGTGTTGTTATTTTCCTAGTGGTGTTGTGTGAGTCGAACACTCAACACTTCGCCTTATTAAGGACCTAGGGGAATACATTGTGTACAAAGATTGCTTACGGTGGGTTGCCGGAGTGACAGAAACCTGAACCCCAGTTTGCACGCTTTTGCACAAGGGAACACTGGATCATCGATCGTATTGCTATGGTTAGGCTTTTTCCTTAAATACTATCTTGTATTTGCGGATGCTTGCAAGGTGTTTAATCATAAGAGTGCACTTATCTTAGTCTAGAGTGTGTACTAGCATAGATCCACCCACTCAACACTTATCAACACATCACATAGTACCGATACGGAATATGGCGAAAGCACATGACTACCTCTCCCGTGTGTCCTCAAGAACACTTTAGCCTTTATAAGTTCAGTTGCTAGGCCTCTCCTTTGCTCAGAAAGGATTGGGCCACTTGTTACTCTCCAGTGCCTTTTACTTTGCTCGCTTTTACCTTCCTGTTGCTTATATCAAGAAAACCCCTAAAATGTTATCTTTCAGTGCTTGCAGTCATTCCTTGCTCAGAATCACTTATCAATACCTTATGCTCCTCGTTGGGTTCGACACTCTTACTTATCGAAAACGCAGCAATAGATCCCTTACGGTTGTGGGTCATCAACGAGGCGCTGGACCTGCTACAATCTCTCGCCATCACGAAGGTATCACCTCCGAACTATGCCTAGTTGGAACTGGTGGCTGAGACTAGGGAATTTTGCGTCCCACCCACCACCCACTTGGTAGCCACTGTCGAGGACTTAACCGACATGCTAGACTACGCTTCTGAAGACATTGACAACATGGATGACGATGTCGGAGCCAAACCAAGTCAAAACCCGCCCATCATCGGGCGCTGGACGACCGCTTCTACCTATGATGTATACATGGTGGACACGCCTGAGAATAAGGACAACGACGACACTAAAGATTCAGATGAGGATAAGCCCGTCGATGAACCACCAAAATGTCGGTGTCAGCGGTGCCACTCTCTATCACGCCGAGGAATGGAAAGCAACACCGGCACCGAAGACAATGACTCTCTGGATAATGCCGAAGACCCTGAAAAGCCCATGGAACCAACATTAGAGCAGGAGGAAAGGGAGGAGGGTCAATTCAGCCCCGAAAAGCTTGCCGATCACGAGTATTCGGAAGACAGTAACTATTTACCCGTCTCCGAAGAGGATGCCAGCCTTGGTGACGGAGAATTCATTGTCCCAGAGGAACCCCTCGAACAAGAATGCTTTCGGTGAGGGCTTATTGCCACAGCGAGGAGCCTGAAAAAGCAGCAGCAGCGGCTTAAAGCCGAATATGATACACTCAACGATAGATGGAATCTAGTGCTAGACGCTGAAGAAAGATATGGCCATGAGCACCAAACAAAGAGCTACCCCAAATGCAATCTACTGCCACAATTAGATGACGAGGCCCTTGTGCCAATACCGTCAAGGTACAATCAGTCCGATTAACCTGATCGACCACCACGTGTATGGGACAAAGCATCCAATAACGCCGAACACCGACCCACGCCCCCACCATAAAGGCAAGGAGACAGTGGCTCCGGGGTACAAGTAGGACCTACGTCAGGACCTAGCCAATAGAGCCGGCCAGACCAGATCAATCTATGGATCAAGAGGACGTGCCCCCACATGGGATGACGACCACAAAGCCTGGCACTACAAACATAATAGAGTTTGGAGTTGGCACCAAACACAGATGTCATCCGAACTCCATCGTGATGTCACCCAGTATAGAGGTACCGCACACCCTATGTGCTTTACCGATGAGGCAATGCAGCACCAATTTCCGGATGGGTTTAAACCAGTGAACATCGAGCAGTACCATGGAACGACGGATCCTGCCGTGTGGATTGAATACTTTATTCTCCACATTCACATGGCTCACGGAGATGATCTCCACGCCATTAAATATCTCCCTCTAAAGCTGAAAGGACCAGCATAGCACTGGTTGAACAACCTCCCAAAGAACTCCATTGGAAGCTGGGAAGATTTAGAGGATACTTTTCGGGCCAACTTTCAGGGCACTTATGTCCGGCCACCGGATGCTGATGACCTGAGCCACATAGTCCAGCACCCCGGAGAGTCAGCCCACAAACTTTGGAATCGGTTCTTAACTAAAAAGAACTAAACCGTCGACTGCCTAGACGCCGAAGCCTTAGCGGCATTCAAACACAGCGGTCAGTGACGAATGGCTTGCCCGACACCTCGGTCAGGAGAAGCCGAAGACTATGGCAGCTCTTACTACACTCATGACCCGCTTTTGTACCGACAAAGATAGCTGGTTGGCTCTTTGAAGCAACAGTACCAGTGAAACATGAACTTCTGAGGCTAGGGATGGCAATGGCAGGCCACGACGCAATAAAAACAAGCGTCGAAGCAATAACGGAGAAGTAGAGGATACAACAGTAAATGCCGGATTCAGTGGCTCTAAACCTGGCCAGCGGAAGAAGCCGTTCAAGGGCAATCGGGACGGTCCATCCAACTTGGACAGAATACTAGAGAGACCTTGCCAGATTAATGGCACACCCGACAAGCCTGCCAACCACACCAACAAAATTTGCTGGGTTTTCAAACAGGCCGGTAAATTAAATACCGAGCACAAGGGGAAAGGACCTCAAAGCAAGGATGATGACGAGCCTCGCCCACCAAACACTGGGGGACAGAAACAATTTCCCCCTGAGGTGAAAACGGTGAACATGATATATGTCACCCATATCCCTAAGAGGGAGCGCAAACACGCATTAAGGGACATCTACGCCGTAGAGCATGTCGGCCCAAAATTCAACCCATGGTCGGCTTGTCCAATCACCTTTGATCGCAGGACCACCCAACAAGTATCCGTCATGGAGGTTCGGCGGCCCTGGTATTCGATCCTACCATCGACGGATACCATCTCACTAGAGTCCTCATGGACGGCGGTAGCAGCCTCAACTTGATCTATCGGGATACTTCCCGCAAGATGGGAATCGACCCGTCAAGAATTAAGCCAAGTAACACTACCTTTAAAGGAGTGATACCCAATGTGGAAGCCCGCTGCACGAGCTCACTTACACTGGGGTAGTATTCGGCTCTCCAGAAAATTTTCAAAGCGAAGAATTGATCTTCAACATCATTCCTTTTCACAGTGCTAACATGCACTGCTCGGACGAACCGCTTTCACCCGTTTTAATGCAGTCCCGCACTATGCTTATCTCAAGGCAAAATGCCTGGACCTCGTGGTGTTATCACAGTAAATGGGAATATGGAGTGCTCCCTCTGTTCTTAGGAGCATAACGTGGCCCTAGCAGCCGAAGTTCAAGGCGGCCTTATCAAGACGAACAACTCATCGGTTATCAAGACCCAAGACACTGCTAAACGTGTCTGACCCGCATTACAATGCGGTAGCTTGGTGGAACCTGAGCTTGAGTAGCAGTTTAGCCTCCGCCAACTGCCCCATAAGGTTGTGGTATACGTACCTCGCGTACACAACTACGCCCTTGAAATACCTTGGGCAGTGCCGAAGGCACACCATAGAAAACAGTCCATAGCACGTCTTGACCCTATTTGGTCGTCAAATATGTTTCCATTGTAGGTTCATTAAAGAACCCACCTTATCTACGGTCGTGCGAGGACTTCTTTCTAGATTCCTTTTTCGCAGACGACCATCAGACTCCGCTCCTTCAAGGACGTGTCACCAAGGAGAAACGGCGCAAACGTGCAGCAGGACATCATTGGGATTTTTAAACCATTTCATTTAGGCTCAGTGTAAACCTTTCCCTTGTATTAACTTTTGGCATGTAAAATGTCCTCGACGTTTTTGGCATTATCTGTAACTACACTACTTGCCATATTAATTAGGGTATAAAGGAAGCAGTTGATCACCACTTTGTTTGGAATTCATTTTATTTTACATTATCATCTATGTTCCCTCCCTACCTCAGATTGCCACACGTGCTTCAATCCGGCCTTAATACCAGGGTCTGTTTGTGGCCCAGCACATTTCAAAGTCCAAACACCTATAGGGAACTATTCAGTGTCCCGGATATTGCATTATATGCATTGTTTCCGAATCATGTCTTGGGTCTATAGTTGGGTTGCCCAGCTCCTGTGCTTAGGACCTTAGGTTCCGCATTGTTCAGCTAAGGTAGTAAAGGGAGAACTACTGCGATTGTATTTCTGGTTCATCCGGTCAAGTACCTCAGTAGAGAAAGCCAAAAACTGACTGTCATGTTAGGCGAGAGCTGGTCGGCGATTCAGCGACTTAGTACTATACTACAGATCGTTAGTATTTTACCCCGTGTTACACGAGGGGCTGGTCTTCGCACAGTTGCGTGAAAGAGGCACCATAATCCGGATAGCCGATCACACACAACGGGCTAGTACCTAGCCCCACAGTCAAATTCCTATGGCTAAGTGAAAGTAATAAAACTACATAGTCTGATTGCCTGGTTCACCTCATGGACACCTCCTTTACGGACCAAGATGTTGGATAAAATGTGGTCACGCATCATGCCGTACACCCCTGTAGCATCTACATGGGGGCTGAGGCCGACGACTGGTAACTTCCAAAAATATAACAATAAACGACCGCATAGGAGGAAAAGTTGCTCGAATAGAAGGCACAAACATAGTCATACATAGCAGCATGGGTTCATAACATAGTTTTTACAGCCCGAACACACTTAACTAAATAATATGTCCTTCGAACACTGGCCCTCTATAATGTGGGCTCCTTCTAGGAGGTCATCGAGGTACCTCTCCAGCTTTCGATGATCTTTGCCTTCGGCCGGGCCTGCGGTCACCACTTTAGTGGCCTTCATCTTTGCCTATTGCATCTTGACGCGAGCGAAGGCGATCCGGGCACCCTCTATGCAGGCCGGGCGCTTCACATCATCAATCCGCGGCCACACATCGACGAGCCGCTTCACCAAGCCGAAGTAACTATTAGGGATGGGCTCGGTTGGCCAGAGGTGAACAATTAAGCCCTTCATAGCCAAACCTTCCTCCCTATGCAGCTCCACCAGCTGCTTCAGCTGGTCGTTGAGAGGCGTCGGGTGTTTCGGTGCAAGAAATTGCAACGAAAAGAGCTTCTCCTTTGAGTTCCCCTCCTGGGCTTTGAAGAACTGTGCAGCATCGGCAGCACTCTTTGGAAGATCCGCAAACGCGCATGGAGAACTCCATACTCGGGTGAGCAACGCATACCTCTGACCTCCAAAGATACTCTGCAAAAGAAAGGCCTTACCATCCTCTATCCGCCTCACCTGGTGGATCTCTTCGCGAGCACTCCGGGACTCGCTCCGCACCTCTTTGGCACCATGGAGAGCCTTGGTAAGCTCGGATGACTGGTTCGAAGTCTTTTGTTCCAACGCCTCGCATTTGCGGATGGCGTACTTCAGCTCCTGCTCGACTTCGGCCACCCGAGCTTCATGTTGGCGGCGGGCTACTCGTTAGGCGTCCAGTTCGGCAGCAGCTTTGTCAGCGGCTGCCTTATTCGCCTCCGCCTCCTTCTTAGCCTGGGCAAGTGCACCCTTGAGGGTCTCGACCTTGGCTGCGCCAGCTGTGATCATAATCACATCATCTGATGAGTTAACCTCTCAATATACGTATCATCTTTGATATAAAAATAAAATTTTCTTAATCCGCATACCTTGCATTTTATCGAACTGCTTATTGATGCGGCCGAGTTCCTCATCGACTACCTTAAGCTTCTGATTGAGCTCGGAAATCTCTACGGCCTGGGCGGTCGCCGCCAACATGGAAGCTTGTTTCAATAACAACACAATATGTTATATTCCCAAATACTTTATGGATCCTCTCTCTGATTTCTTTCAAATCAGATAGAGCATCAGGGGCTACTGTTTGTACACAGGTTTATTATCCTACACAAATAAAATGTAATGTTCTTCTTAGAGTATTACGTCGCATACCTCAAAGCCCGTCAATAGGTTGTGGAAGGCTTCATTCAGTACGCTCTTAGCAGACTGATTCTTCTCAATAACTGCACCCATCATGGTGCGGTGTTCTGCCACGATGAAAGCGCTTTGCAGCGCTTCCTCCAGAGTGTTGGGCACCTCCAGATTAACGGAGGCTGCCGCTAGAGTAGGTGCTCCACCACCTTTCATAGGGAGTTGCTTATCTGATTTCGGAGCCATACTGGCCGCCGGAATGGTGTTCGGCCGGAGCCGGATTGCTTGGGCTCCCCACTGTCGTCGCCATGGGGACTGCCTCCCCTTAGTTTTCGGTGACCGAGGTGTTAACCTCGGGCGCTCTCTTATCGGCCCCGCTCACCCCCTCTCGGGCAGGGGACGTCCTCAGGGAGGACACCTCGGTGTCCCCCATGACGGTAGGCGAGGGGACTCGCGGCGGCGGCTCACTCTCTACCATTCCGGCCGACAGAGAATTCCCCTTCGATGATGGGGTATCAGGGAGTGTGCGGGGAGGACTGAAAAACAATGAACAAGGTAACTTACACAATGAAAACAAGTAGACCAAAGACGACATTAAGTTTTCGAATACTTACGATTCAGCTGGGGGCTTCACCCTGGGTTGTATTCGGGGGACAACTTCAGATCCTCAATCTACATCGTATAGAACTTTTGATGAGATCTCTGTAGTGTAGTTATTCAGTCGTGGTCTATGGAGGGTGATTCCTCTTTCACCACTCCCGATAACAACTTTGTCGTGCAACACCTCAAGTGTGAACCCTTGAGGGTGATTCCTCCAAGTTCATCTTGACGGGTACATCATGTAGGAATCATTCGAGGGTGATTCCTCAGGTTGCCCTTCATATTATGGACCATCGAGTAGGAATCCATCGAGTGTGATTCCTTGGATTCCCCCTTGGTGTTATGGAGACACGGTTACTGTGAATTTTCCCCAGAACCATGATGAAGTCGGGTCGGCCCTGAGGGGTACCCGCGAGACAAATATGAAGTCAGGTTGACTGTGAGGGTACCCGCGAGTGATGTGTAATTGGGTTGACCAGGAGGGTATCCGCAAGATATTTACGTGCCACGGCCAGGCATTCTTAGCCCTTGCCATAAGTCCATGCGACAGGGTGATGTGACCATAGATCATGGATCCTTGATTTCCTCTGCACGCTCCCAAGACACTAACGGTTTTGATATGTGATCTGAGTAGGCCTCTGGCCTTTTTGCATTGACCACCACGCGAGAATAAGTTTGGGCACTCTGCATCGCATGTTTCTTCCGAAAGCTCACTCACATCAGCAGTTTAGCAGCACACGCCCGGATGGTCCACGTAAGCACCTGCTTTGTATAAAGAGGTACCAGGACTGATCCCGGTTGTCCTCGCAATGCGCAAGATTGGAAAGGACGATGGGCCCATGACCCCTTTGTAATTAGGATGTAGACCAGCGTCCTGGCCTCTTTGTTGAGCCTAGGTAGGACTACACTGTGTTGATTAGCCAAGGCCGAGCATGACCCGGAAAAGTGTGTCTAGCAAAGCTAATCATGCATGTTGGGTAAGTTGGTGCACCCACTACAAAAAGACACATCCGTGACATTTTGGCCCAAACGAATTTTTTGTCATGCTTATGACACTTCTCTGATGATAATTGTTACAAAACCCGGTATCATCATAGATGTGGTGGGCTCCTACTTCCATGACAAAAAAACATGACAAAAAATAGGATTTTCATCCTAGGCAGGCCTGGGACGCAGGTGCATGACATTCTTTCGGCCGTCCATGATGGAAAAAATCATGGTAGAAGGGAGGGCGAGGAAAATTTCCGGGAGTTCCCGATTACGGTGGGTGGTCTGGGCGAAGCGATGCACGGAGGTTTGCACGTTCTCGTAAACGTACGTCTGTGTGTGCGAGGCGTTGGGCTCTAATTGAATCCGAGCGATTGCACTAGCTATGTTACTGAACCCGAGTGATCGATCCCTTCGCTGTTAATTGAACCCGAGCGATTCCTTTGCTAATGCTTCTAACTGAACCCGAGCGATTGCTGCTGCTGCTTACTGAAGCCGATCGAACTTGCCGCCTCTTGATGAACAATGAACGTGGGGGTTGGTTGAACGTGTCGAGACATACGTTGTTGGGGTTGGATGAATAGTTCCCGACGGGGGGTGGATGAACAGGACCCCATTGTGGTAGGTGGTTGCCGCTGAATGAACAGGACACCGAGAGGAGGCCATCAGAGCCGAGCTGGTTGGGGGTGGATGAACAGGACCCCGTGAGGGATGGCTGAACAGTAGCCGGTGGAGGGCTGGATTAAGAGTAGCTGGTGGATGAAAAGGAGCTGGTGGAGGCAGGAGGAAGACGCTAAGGATGGCAATGGGTAGGGTATGGGGCGGGTGGAGCAATACCATACCCATACCCGTGTCGTAAATGTGTACAAAATTCTACCCATACCTATACCCACGGGTATGAAACTTTACCCGTACCCATGCCCGACGGGTACCCATACCCACTGGATACCCAACTGGCAGATCAAACAGTGCATAAGTTATTCACAGTTTTACAATCATCTATAGCACATTTAACAAAAAAATTGATCTTAATTAAATAACAGATTGATGAGTACTTGACAATTATCTCAATTCAAATTGACAATTGGTGACAACTTGAACATAGGTTCACAAGCTCACAAGACCACTTTTACATAGATACACTTGTGAATCACGGGCAAGGTTCGCATGTCAGTATAACGGGTAGTGTATGGGTATCCCATGGGTAAAAGACTATACCCGTGCCCTACCCATGACTTAATGGGTAGGGTATGGGTACTACCCATGGGTATAAAATTGTGCCCATACCTTGCCCATGTGGGTACGGTATCCGCTGGTACCCGTACCCATGGGTATAATTGCCATCCTTAGAAGACGCGGTGCATGAACAATGCAGGTGGAGGCTGGAGGAAGTCGACGGTGGGTGAACAGTAGCCCGTGGAGTCCCGTTTTGCGGTATGCCACACCCTTCCCGATGAATAGGACCCCGTTTCCATCGTAGCGCTCCAACACAAGTCCGTTTTCTCCGTTTTGCGGTACGCCAGACGCCTCCCGATGAACATGATACCGTTTCGACTGTAGGCGGTCGAGCAGAAGGCCACTTCCTCTGTTTTGCGGTACGCCAAACCCCTCCCGATGAACATGACCCTGTTTCGACCGTAGGAGCTCGAACAGAAGTCCGTTTCCTCCGTTTTGCGGTACGCTAGACCCCTCCTGCAGAACAGGATCCCGTTTCGACTGTAGCTGGTCAAGGAGAAGGCGTTTCCTCTGTTTTGCAGTACGCCAGACCCTTCCCGATGAATAGGACCTCGTTTTGACCATACACGCTCGAGCAAGAGGTCGTTTTCCCCCGCTTTGCAGTATGCCACACCAGGTTTTGGCTGTTCCGTCCAAGCCGCTTTGCTCCGATGAATAGGACGCGTTCCGTTACCTCCTGATGAACACGTCATTATTTCTCCATTCCGACCCCACCGATTTGCTACCGATGAACATGATGTCGGTTGGCTGCTAACCACACACGTTAGAGCTATGGGCATACGATGTCTGTTTGGTTGAATCTAGTGCAAGTGGGAGACTGTTGGAGATATTCCCTAGGGCAAACATGTATGGCGATATTTCCTATGTGTTTATGAATAGAGATAGTCCTTGGATGTAATCAATGATGCTTGTGGGTAAGTACCTGACTTGTCTGTTTTTTTACCGTGAACAGTAGGAAAGGCTCCTACTGTGTAAATATATTAAAAGAATAGGCTAAGTTGTACAAATTACATTGTTTACAAGGAGAGGCTACCCCTTTGGGGCAGCGGAGAAAAGAAAAATAAAGAAAAAAGGCTAGCTAAGGGAGTTTACAAAAGCCAGCACTAGAGGCCTATGTGCCTCTTTAACTCTGTGCTGAAGAAGACCAAAGTCCTTAATAAATCTACGAAGCCATGACTGGGCAGATGGGTCCATTGCTCGAAAGTGCTTGTTATTTCTTTCTTTCCAAAGGCTCCAAACAGTAACAAGGAATTTTCCATCAGCATCGATGTGGCCGGATTGTCCCTTTTTTCTTGGATAGCATGGAAACGGTTAGAGAACGGTTCCCAGTTGAGGTCAAGGCATGACTTGTCTGTGAGATCTTGTGTTGTATCATACATCCTAAATTGTCCCTAGTCGCAAGTGACGTGTGGGCACACATCAGACTAGACTAGCATATGACACGGTGGATGGCTCGGTCTCACTAGCCATGGCGCATTGGGTGCTAACCGGATAATATGGACTTGGAAAGGTCTGGTCAGATTCGACGTATTCAGATCCGAGTCGAGATAAGGTTCAAGTTGGATAGACCCAACTATGAGACGCAGCGTTATGTCATCCGTGAGTCTCTAGTGCAATATACATTCTATGTCCTAAGACCTGAGCTGATGCATGTACCCGGGATGGTGGTAGACTTGCTTTGGGCCAACCAAACACTACTCCATGACTAGGTAGTTACAAAGGTATGTTTCGGGCTCGTCCAGACGCGTGCTACGAGACATAGTTGAGCAAGATGGGATTTGCCCTCCGCCTAGGAGAGATATACTCTGGGCCCCCTCGTGTGATACGACTAGGATAAGCATGGCCATGGAACAAGGATTATGAGATAATCCAGATATCGGTTGGCATCACTGGAACGAGAAAGAGGTTGGGCTAGCACAAGGATGACAGACTCTCCTTGAGCTCGACAACATATATCGTGAGGCAAAAGGAATGAAAGTGTGATGTACAGGTTCGCGTAACCAGCTTCATAGTCTGCTTGGTGGTCGGCACGCCTTGCTAGAGGCCACTACCAACCGTGCAGATCAGAAGTGATCCGAACTGTGACCAAGCTGACTTGCACCTAATGGGTCGCGTGCTTAAGGGAATGAACCTGTGAGGTTGGATCCGACTCCACGAGTCAGACGTGGTCCTACTCGGACTCGGATATAGATCGAAAAGATTTTGGGCTTTAGGATCCGGGCAAGGCCCAAGAGTTGAGCCCGCGACGGATGCCTATAAATGGTGGATGTGCGGCACACTTATTCAGTTGATCGCTTTGGTGCCTTCGTTAGGGCTTTGCATGTGTTGCAACTAGTCAGCTCTACTCACCGCCGGTTGTGTGATCAGATCTAGCAGTCTGCTGATACGTCCATTTTGCATCGTGCTTTTATGGTTATGTTTATTGCATTATGGGATGTTATTACATATTATGTCACAATACTTATGCCTTTTCTCTCTAATTTTACAAGGTTTACATGAAGAGGGAGAATGCCGGCAGCTGGAATTTTGGGCTGGAAAAGGAGCATACATTGGAGACCTATTCTGCACAACTCAAAAAGTCCTGAAACTCCACGAAAGTCAGTTTTGGAAAATAATAAAAATATGTGGCGAAAGAAGTACAGGAGGGGGCCACCCACCGTCCACGAGGGTGGGGGCGCCCCCTACCCCCTGGGTGCGCCCCTACCTCGCGGGCCACCTGGCAGCCCCTCGATGCCCATCTTGTGCTATATCAAGTGTTTTGACCTGGAAAAAATCATAAGGAGCCTTTCGGGACGAAGCGCCGCCGTCTCGAGGCGGAACCAATCTAGGGCTCCGGCGGAGCTGTTCTGCCAGGGAAACTTCCCTCCGGGAGGGGGAAATCGTCATCACCAACAACTCTCCCATCTTGGGGAGGGTTATCTCCATCAACATATTTACCAGCACCATCTCCTCTCGAACCCTAGTTCATCTCTTGTATCAAATCTTTTATCAAAACCTTAGATTGGTACCTGTGGGTTGCTAGTAGTATTGGTTACTCCTTGTAGTTCATGCTAGTTGGTTTATCCGGTGGAATATCATAAGTTCAGATCCATTATGCATATTAATATCCCTTTGATTATGAACATGAATATGATTTGTGAGTAGTTATGTTTATTCCTGAGGACATGGGAGAAATCTTTCTATAAGTGGTCATGTGAATTTGGTATTCGTTCAATATTATGATGAGATGTATGTTGTCTTTCCTCTAGTGGTGTTATGTGAAGGTCGAGTACCGTGACACCCCGAGACCGATGCGCCAGGTGTCAGCCAGTTATTCTTCGTCGTTGCCATGTCATCTGCTTGCGTGTTGCATCTTTGCCTTGTCATCATGTGCTTGCATCATCATGTTTTCAAAACTTGCATCCGTCCGAGTCCGCCCGTCCTCTCAGTTGTCCGTTCTGAGCTCAGACACACTTGCACGCGCCCACGGCGCCTCCGGATATTTATTTTATGAGTTGCCGGAAAATGTTCTCGGAATGGGATGAAACTTGGTGTGTGGTCTTATTATAGTGTAGACAGGCCGCCTGCCAAATTTCATCGCATTCGGAGCTCATTTGATAGCCCAACGGATAACTATAGCAGCACTAGTCACCGGTTTAAACGTGACCGTTTTCGGTCTCCGAAAACCTCCGCGGGCCTCTCTTCTCTTCTCTCCTAGCAGCCCACCTCCTCTTCACACAGCGCACTAAGCCTCTCCAACCCCCCTCGCGTCCGGAGCCATCGGATCGCGATCGGATGCTCCAAAAAAACCCCCAAAACCTAGCTCTTTCCCTATATATAGACCCTCCTTGTCCATTTTTGGGCACCTACACCTCTTCCCCTACCTCTAGCCTCCCCTGCCTGAAATTCCATGCCGCCCCATCACTACCTCGCCACTTGGCGGCGAGCCACAGGCCCAGCCGCCACCTGAGCCGCCGCCCGCGCCAACCGGCGCTTGCCACGTCGCCCCCAGCCTCCTTCCCCCGCGCGGCCCAGCTCAGCCTGCGCCAGGCCCGCCCTGGGCCCTGATCTGGGCCGAGGCCCACGCACAGCTCACCCCGTGGGCCAGGCCGCCCCGCTCCTCTCGATGTTGCGCCCGCCACCGGACTCCGCGGAGCTCGCCGCCGGTCCGCTCAGGGCCGCCCGCCGCGCCCTTCGCGTGCCCGCCGGAGCCGCCCTGCACCCTGCGTCGCTCCTGCCTGAGCACCAGCTCCGACCACGATGCCTCGACGCCAACCGCAGCCGTGGGCCGGGCCTGTCCCGCAGCCCATCTCCGGCCCTCTCTAGCTGCCAGCTGTGGCCCAGTGCCTGCCTCGCCTAACCGCCTCTGCTTTCTGGGCTTGGCCCATGGTGAGCCATCCCCTAAGTCCCACCATGCGCGTTATTTAGTGTTCCCCGCTCTTTGTGTTTTTTTCCTTTCTGCGAATTTGACTAAGTCCCTGGGATCTGTTAAACTTTGTGCATGTTTGACTGCCTGTAACTTTTTGTGTGGTGATCCAAATTGAGTGAATAATATGTCAAAATGATCGTTGTGATATGCTCTTCATTTTGTTCCATTGTGGCATCCTTGTTTGAGTTCATCTTGATGCTCTAATCATCATTGCAAGAGTGCTATATGTTTAAAACTGCTGTTATCTGTAATTTTGTTAGCATGTTTTTGAGGTGACAAGTTGGTATCAGAGCCTCGACCGACCATAGGAGCCCCCTTCATTGATCGTAGCTTGGCCGTTGTCGAGTCTAGTAGAAAAACTTTTTCAAAGTCTAGTTATATCGGAGAGTAGGAATTCTTTTTACTCCTCAGCCCCTTTGTCGCTCTGGTGAGGAATCTTGATGTAGGTGTTTTGAATTACCCCTCTCCCCCTTCAATTTTTTTAGGATCACGCGATTAGTTTTCGTTTGTTGAGTTGTCAGTTCTTTCATCTGGCGCATCTCTCGTCAAGTCGATTTGACCTCCTCGTCTTTTGCTTCAATCCTCGGTTCTTCTGATCGATGTTGATTCCCCTTCCGAAGTTGTCTTTCCTTTTCCCACCCGCCCACCCTTTTTCTTCTCGGACCGGAGTCCTTAATAGAGTATCCATCCTACTCGTGTGAAGTCTTTGTATTCCTTTCATCAATTGTTTCAACTGGTGAATTCTCATCTCGTTTGTCCTTCTTCATCTCTTTTCTTTTTCGGTGGATTTCAATTCAAGTATTCGGTGTTCTTCATATTCTTTCCCTCTGCTCAAATGTTTTCCCCTTGCTCGTTCCTCTCTTGCCATTTAATTATTCCGGAGCTCCGAAGACATCTCAGGGGATTCGTCTATATTCCAATTAATTCAAGGTTGTCACCTCATTCGACTTTTTCAACCATTCCGGTGCGTCATTTCTCAATCGAATAATCCCTTCCAACGGTGGTTTTTCTCTTTGGTGTGCCCTAACCCACAGGTCTTTCCTAGGATCTTACCTGACTCTTTTAATTTCCCGGAGTTTTCTGAAATTCTTTTAAGTGTGACATAAGTTTGGATTCCATCAGTCATATGCCTTCTCCAAGATCGCTTTTAATTCTTTTCATCGTTGGTTCAACCTTTCTTCTTTTCATTCTTTTGGAGTATTTCATGAATTCTTTTCTTTGTGTTCCTCCGAAGGCCATCATTTCAGAAGATTTCTTCGTTCTCAGTTTTCAACTTCGTCCTCCAAATATTCTTCATTGATGCCTCTTCGTTCGTCTCACATTCGTCCGGTGCTTCGTTCAAGTATTCTTTAATCAGTTCGCGATCTCTTTGTTCTCTGTATCTAAATTTCCTCAAGTGCTTTATTCTTCCCGGTGATTCATTTTCTTGTATTCACTCAATTTCAATTCTCTTATGGTGGTTCGTTCCTTTTGTTCACTTGGTTTCAATTCTTACGGTGGTTCCCTCAAGAGTTCTTTTCTGGTGTTTTCATATCAATTCATTCGTTCTTTCCAATTCTACCTGTGTTTAATGAAGATTTTCACAAGTTCGCAATATATCCCTCTTAAATCATTTCAACGAGAATAAGTAGTATGCGAATCCATTATTTCTCATCAATTTAATTGATGAAGGAGAAACATAACATAATTCTTATTCTTCTTTGTCAAGTTGATTTAATCCCTTCCTTCGGAGTTTATTCTTGATGAATAAGTTCTAGTCCCAAGTGCTTTAATCTTTTCTTCCCCGGAGTTCAAAGTTTTCTCGGCCATCTCGTCGGAACCTCCATGTAAATCACCGCTAGGCTATTCTTATTATTTTCACCCTTCATCATCCTTTTGTTACCGAAGTTCTTTATGGTGGTACTTCATGAGATAATGCATTCTTCAAGTGTTCAATAATTCTTCTGGAGCAGCTCAAGCATTATTTTCTCCGTATTCTTTTATAGTGGAGTATTGCAATTCTTCATTCTCAGCTAATCCATCTTTTCATTGCGGCGGTAATTCACCTCAAGCTTTGAGATGTTTTTCTTAAGTCCACAACAAGCTTATTCTTTTGTTGTTGATTTTCTCAACAACTTCGTTCAAGCCTTTCTTTTGAAGATGCTCTTTTAAATTCATTCGTGGTGTAAGTTGTCATCTTCTTCTCCGTTATTTTCACCCAACTCTTTCAATTCTTCCGGATGCATTTGTGTTGTTTCATCTCATCGAGTATTATTCCATCTTCGCAAGTTCAAGCCTATTCCTTCAATGTTCAACCGGTGTGCTATTTCTTCCATTTTCAGCCGGAATGCTTCCCGAATTCTTTTGTTCGAATTCCTTTTCTATCTCTTATTACCGGAGTGCTTTCGAATTCATTCTTGTTCCTTCAACTTGTGCTTCATATCCTTCAACCTGTTAGTTCTCCTCGTATCCCTTGTTCTTCTTGTCTAACGAAGTGTTTGCAACTTCATTCTCTCCATTCTGTTCGTTCTTTCGAAGTTGTTCAACCTCTCAAGGTTCTTTGGTTTCACTCTTTTGGCCTCAAAGAACTTTGTTCTTCCTTTTACCTCCAGTCTCATTCCTAAGATCTCGGGACGAGATATCTTGTCAGTAGGGGAGTGTTGTGACACCCCGAGACCGATGCGCCAGGTGTCAGCCAGTTATTCGTCGTCGTTGCCATGTCATCTGCTTGCGTGTTGCATCTTTGCCTTGTCATCATGTGCTTGCATCATCATGTTTTCAAAACTTGCATCCGTCCGAGTCCGCCCATCCTCTCCGTTGTCCGTTCTGAGCTTAGACACACTTGCACGCTCCCGCGGCGCCTCCAAATATTTATTTTATGAGTGGCCGGAAAATATCCTCAGAATGGGATGAAACTTGGCGTGTGGTCTCATTATAGTGTAGACAGGCCGCCTGCCAAATTTCATCGCATTCGGAGCTCGTTTGATAGCCCAGCGGATAACTATAGCGGCACTAGTCACCGGTTTAAACGTCGGATGTTTTCGGTCTCAGAAAACCTCTGTGGGCCTCTCTTATCTTCTCTCCTAGCAGCCCACCTCCTCTTCACACAGCCCACTAGGCCTTTCCAACCCCCCCTCGCGTCCGGAGCCATCGGATCGCGATCGGATGCTCCCAAAAAAACCCCAAAACCTAGCTCTTTCCCTATATATAGACCCTCCTTGTCCATTTTTAGGCACCTACACCTCTTCCCCTACCTCTAGCCTCCCCTGCCTGAAATTCCGTGCCGCCCCATCTCCACCTCGCCACTTGGCGGTGAGCCACAGGCCCAGCCGCCACCTGAACCGCCGCCCGCGCCAACCGGCGCTTGCCACGTCACCCCCAGCCTCCTTCCCCCGCGCGGCCTAGCTCAGCCTGCACCAGGCCCGCCCTGGGCCCCGATCTGGGCCGAGGCCCACGCGCCGCTCGCCCCGAGCGCCAGGCCATCCCGCTCCTCTCGACGTTGCGCCCGTCGCCGGTCCGCTCAGCGCCGCCCGCCGCGCCCTTCGCGTGCCCGCCGGAGCCGCCCCGCACCCTGCGTCGCTCCTGCCCGAGCTCCAGCTCCAACCATGATGCCTCGACTCCAACCGCAGTCGTGGGCCGGGCCTGTCCCGTGGCCCATCTCCGGCCCTCTCCAGCTGCCAGCTACGGTCCAATGCCTGCCTCGCCCAACCGCCTCTGCTTCCTGGGCTTGGCTCATGGTGAGCCATCCCCTATGTCCCGCCATGTGCGTTATTTAGTGTTCCCCGCTCTCTGTGTTTTTTTCCTTTCTGCGAATTTGACTAAGTCCGTGGGATCTGTTAAACTTTGTGCATGTTTGACTGCCTGTAACGTTTTGTGTGGTGGTCCAAATTGAGTGAATAATATGTCAAAATGATCGTTGTGATATGCTCTTCATTTTGTTCCATTGTGGCATGCTTGTTTGAGCTCATCTTGATGCTCTAATCATCGTTGCAAGAGTGCTATATGTTTAAAATTGCTGTTATCTGTAATTTTGTTAGCATGGTAGTGAGGTGATAACTTTGTGCATGTTGGTCCAAATGGAGTGTGTGATATGTCAAAATGTTCATTGTGAAGTGCCCTACATGATGGTTGCTGTAGCATTCATGTTAGGTGCTATATTGCCATGTTAATCTCTGTTGCAAAAGTGCATGTGCCTGTTAAGTGCTGAAACTTGTTATGTGATGCTGATTTGACTTGCTCATTGCTATTGGTGTGACTGTCTTCATGCCACATGTGTATATATTTTAGAAGCACGATCATATGGTATTTGCTGTGGTGCAATCCACTTTCCATGATATGCCTTGAGGTGACTTAAACAAGCTTGTAAACATGCCATGCCAATGTTGCTGTTTCATACTTAGTGAAAAAACTGCTAAGTCTGAAACTGTTAAACCTGATGCTATGTTTGCTTGATGCCTCACTCAAATCCTTGCTTGTTTTAGTATGTGAAATGATCATGTCTTGGTGTCAATGTTATGCTCTATCCATCCATGCCTTAGTTTGCATATATAGCCTGCTATAGCTTATTTATTTCTTGCTCTCAAGTTGCTATAAATTTACTTGTCAGCCTGTTGTCAGCATGATCAATTTGGTGAAGCTTGTTGTTATTGATCTATGCCTCCTATGGAGTTGCTCCAATGGAGTTGTTGCTATGTCTACTACATGTCCATGATCTTTATATACTTAGTAGAGTTGATATGGTTGTTGTTTTGTGCCTCCGAAGGTAGCATCGTGATGATGTTTTTGCCTTCCCAGATTTTGACTAAGTCTGGATAAATTTATTGCAACTTGCCATGCTTGGTTAATTATGTTCCAGCAAGTTTTTGGGTGTGTTCTAAGTTCATGCTTGTTAAGTATCATGTCTATTTCACATCCATACTTCTTGTTATCATGTTTGGGTGTTGTAGCATATATATACCTTGCTCCAAAGTTGCTATGTTGCTGTTTTTGGACAGCTTGTTGTTATATCTTGTTCATGTGTATGTGTTGTACCGTTGCTCCGTTTTGAGCATGTCCTATATGAAACTTGTGTGATATTGAATGTAGAAGCATAATATCATGTTGTTTACCTGTTTGGAGTATGTTTGCTTGATGTTTGGATGTTTCTTGCATAATTGCCATGCATGTCTTGTTTTGCTCATATCTTCTAGGCCGTAGCTCCGAATTAAACAAACTTTATATGAAACTTGACTAGAATTTCGAGTAGATCATCATGGTGCATGTTAAATTGCTGTTTAACAACTTGAACTTAAGGTTTGTTCAGATCTGGACCAGTTTCCAAATATGCATATGAGGACTTACCAGAATAGTTATATGTTGATTCCGGCCTCATTTAAACTTGTTGGTTTTTGTTGTTCTTGTGTGTGTCATCCCTTGCCATGAATTGCATCATATAGTCTTGTCTTGCATCATACTTGGTTGAGCATCTTGTCATGATCTTGAGTGGTGTGTTTACCATGTTGTGTGCTTTCCTGTCGCTAGTTCTTTTCCATTGCGATCGTGAGGATTCATTCGTCTACGCTTGGTTCATCTTCAAGGATTCTTCTTCGTCTACTTCATGGACTCGGTCTTCTTCCTTGCGGGATCTCAGGCAAGATGACCATCACCTTGGATACCTTTACTATCATTGCTATGCTAGATGTCTCGATGCTATCGTTATATGTCACGCTACCCATCTTTATTGTCAGCCCCTCTCCTTGTTGCCATGAAACCTCTAACCTTTGACACCTTCCTAGCAAACCGTTGTTTGGCTATGTTACCCGCTTGCTCAGCCCCTCTTATAGCGTTGTTAGCTGTAGGTGAAGATGAAGATTGTTCCATGTTGGAACTCGTTGTTGGAATATCACAATATCTATATATCTATTATTATTAACACACCTATATACTTGGCAATGGGTGGAAGGCTTGGCCTTTTGCTCGGTGTTTTGTTCCACTCATGCCACCTTAGGAGCCGATAAACCAACGTTATGTTCCTTGATTTTGCGTTCCTTATGCGGTTGGGTATGTGGGGACCCCTTGACAGTTCGTCTTTGAATAAGACTCCTCCAGCAAGGCCCAACATTGGTTTTAATTTGCTCATAATAAAAACTTAATTAATTAATTACATAGGGAGTTAGCGCTACCCGAGGATTCTTTCTACATACAGGGGGCCAGTGCTGATGGTGTTGGTCCCAAATGGGGGTTCGACGGGGCCGCCACGGGGAAACTCGAGGTATCTGGCTCCCGTAAAATCGCTCATCCGGTCGTGGCCTGAGACGAGATACGCGCGGCTACTATCAGGGTGTCGACACTACGGGAGGTCTTGCTGGACTTGTTTTACCATTGTCAAAATGTCTTGTGCACCGAGAATTCTGAGTCTGATCGGGCCTTCCCTAAGATAAGGGGTAATATTATTATTATCTCTGCTGATCGTGAGAGCTTGTGATGGTCTAAGTTGGGACACCCCTGCAGGGTTATGATGTTTCGAGAGCCGTGCCCGCGGTTATGTGGCAGATTGGAATTTGTTAATGTCCGGTTGTAGAAAACTTGACAGAGGATCCGAAGTAAAACACGCAACTGTGTGAGTAACCGTGACTGTCTCTTTTCACTTTGAGAAGAGATCACGGTGGGGTTATGTTTGGCTCGTTGGTAGTTCAGGATCTTTAGCGATCACTACTAGTTTGCGACCGTTTGCGTAGATGCTCATCTTATTCTTATACTCGTAAGTTAGCCACCATATTATTGCGTAGCCGCTGCTGCAACCTCGCCACTTAACCTCTCCATACCCATTAAGCTTTGCTAGTCTTGTTACCCATGGTTATGGGATTGCTGAGTCCTCGCGGCTCACAGATACTACAACAACAGTTGCAGGTGCAGGTTTCCGATGACTTGACGTGAGAGCGATGTTCGTTGTGTTGGAGTTCTTTCTTTCTTTCTTCTTCTTCTTCAGTCTTGGGTTAGGTTCCTAGTCGGCAGCCTGGCATAGCAGATGGATGTCGTTGTGCTTTTCATGTTTGCATTCGTAGTCGGATGCCTTGTGTTAATGATGTCGTATTCATGTAAATTGTATGAATTGTTGTATCCCCCTTGTATGTATGTAATGGTACGATGTAATGATATCCATCTTGCTAAGCGCCCGAAATGCGGTTGTGCCCCAATCACGTAAGTGTCACGTGATCGGGATAGAATCGCATCTTGGGCCTGACAACTACATGACACTTCACCATTATTTGGGCCTAGAGGAAGGCATTGGGAAGTAATAAGTAGATGATGGGTTGCTAGAGTGACAGAAGCTTAAACCTTAGTTTATGTGTTGCTTCGTAAGGGGCTGATTTGGATCCATATGTTTCATGCTATGGTTAGGTATACCTTAATACTTCTTTTGTAGTTGTGGATGCTTGCAATAGAGGTTAATCATAAGTGGGATGCTTGTCCAAGTAAGGGCATCACCCAAGCTGTCGGCATTCTGGGAATGGGGGTACCCAGACTTGCTTGCCTGTGGCCTAGGGCGTCATTCATCAGGCGGCCTGGTACGACCCAAACTTTTCAGCAACCACTCAAGACCCTCGCGAGGGGGCGAGCCTCACGAGGCGGACGACGCAAGACATCCCCTAGGGCGGCCTCACTAGGCTGGTTCCTGAGGATTGGAGATATCAAGGCAAGGGGCACCTGTTGGGGAACATAGTATTTTAAAATTTTCCTACGATCACGCAAGATCTATCTACCAGATGCATAGCAACGAGAGGGAAGAGTGTGTCTACGTACCCTCATAGACCGGAAGCGGAAGCGTCAAGTGACGCGGTTGATGTAGTCGAACTTCTTCGCGATTCAACCGATCAAGCACCGAACGTACGGCACCTCTGCGTTCAGCACACGTTCAGCTTGATGACGTCCCACGAGCTCTTGATCCAGTTGAGCTTCACGGGAAAGTTTCGTCAGCACGACGGCGTGGTGACGGATATGATGTATTCACCGGCGCAGGGCTTCGCCTAAGCACCGCGACGGTATGATCGAGGTGTGTTTCTGTGGAGGGGGGCACCGCACACGGCTGGAACAATTCAACTTGTATGTCTTTGGGTGCCCCCCTGCCCCCGTATATAAAGGAGCAAGGGGGAGGCCGGCCGGCCCTTCCTATGGTGCGGCTAGGGTGCAATCCTACTAGGAATAGGATTGCAATCCTATTCCTAGTAGGAACTACCAAAGAAGGAAGAGAGGGAAAGGAAAAGAAGGAGAGGTGGCGCCCCCCAATCCTAGTCCAACTAGGATCCCTAGGTGGGGCGCCGGCCAGCCCCTATGGGCTGCCTCTCTCTTTTCCATAAGGCCCACTATGGACCATCCCCCCTCGTAGGGGGTTCCGGTAACCCCCTCCGGCAATCCCGTTAAATCCGAAACTTTTCCGGAACACTTCCGGTGTCCGAATATAGTCGTCCAATATATCAATCTTTATGTCTCGGACATTCCGAGACTCCTTGTCATGTCCGTGATATCATCCGGGACTCCGAACTACCTTCGGTACATCAAAACTCATAAACTCATAATACCGATCATCATCAAACGTTAAGCGTGCGGACCCTACGGGTTCGAGAACTATGTAGACATGACCGAGACTCATCTCCGATCAATAACCAATAGCGGAACCTGGACGTTCATATTGGCTCCTACATATTCTACGAAGATCTTTTATCGGTCAAAACCGCATAACAACATACGTTGTTCCTTTTGTCAACGGTATGTTACTTGCCCGAGATTCGATCGTCGGTATCTCTATACCTAGTTCAATCTCGTTACCGGCAAGTCTCTTTACTCGTTCCGTAACACATCATCTCGTGACTAACTCATTAGTCTTTTGCTTGCAAGGATTATTGTGATGTGTGTTACCGAGAGGGCCCAGAGATACCTCTCCGACACTCGGAGTGACAAATCCTAGTCTTGATCTATGCCAACGCCACGAACACTTTCGGAGACACCTGTAGAGAATATTTATGATCACCCAGTTACGTTGTGACGTTTGATAGCACACAAGGTGTTCCTATGGTATTCGGGAGTTGCATAATCTCATAGTCATAGGAACATGTATAAGTCATGAAGAAAGCAATAGCAGTAAAACTAAACGATCATAGTGCTATGCTAACGGATGGGTCTTGTCCATCACATCATTCTCCTAATGATGTGATCCCGTTGATCAAATGACAACTCATGTCTATGGCTAGGAAACATAACCATCTTTGATCAATGAGCTAGTCTAGTAGAGGCATACTAGGGACACTCTGTTTTGTCTATGTATTCACACATGTACTAAGTTTCCGGTTAATACAATTCTAGCATGAATAATAAACATTTATCATGATATAAGGAAATATAAAATAACAACTTTATTATTGCCTCTAGGGCATATTTCCTTCAGTCTCCCACTTGCACTAGAGTCAATAATCTAGTTCACATCGCCATGTGATTTAACACCGATAGTTCACATCGTCATGTGATTAACACCCATAATTCACATCGCCATGTGACCAACACCCAAAGGGTTTACTAGAGTCAATAATCTAGTTCACATCGCTATGTGATTAACACCCAAAGAGTACTAAGGTGTGATCATGTTTTTCTTGTGAGAGAAGTTTAGTCAACGAGTCTGTCACATTCAGATCCGTATGTATTTCGCAAATTTCTATGTTTACAATGCTCTGCATGGAGCTACTCTAGCTAATTGCTCCCACTTTCAATACGCATCCAGATTGATACTTAGAGTCATCTGGATTTAGTGTCAAAGCTTGCATCGGCGTAACCCTTTACGACGAACTCTTTATCACCTCCATAATCGAGAAACATTTCCTTAGTCATCCAGTTACTAAGGATAATTTTGACCGCTGTACAGTGATCTACTCCTGGATCACTATTGTACCTCCTTGTCAAACTTATGGCAAGGTACACAACATGTTTGGTACACAGCATGGCATACTTTATAGAACCTATGGCTGAGGCATAGGGAATGACTTTCATTCTCTCTATATTTTTCTGCCGTGGTTTGGCTTTGAGTCTTACTCAACTTCACACCTTACAAGTCAGGCAAGAACTCCTTCTTTGACTGATCCATTTTGAACTACTTCAAAATCTTATCAAGGTATGTACTCATCGAAAGTCTTATCAAGCGTCTTGATCTATCTCTATAGATCTTGATGCTCAATTTGTAAGCAGCTTCACCAAGGTCTTTCTTTGAAAAACTCCTTTCAAACACTCCTTTATGCTTTCCAGAAAATTCTACATCATTTCTGATGGACAATATGTCATTCACATATACTTATCAGAAAGGTTGTAGCGCTCCCACTCACTTCCTTGTAAATACAGGCTTCAGCGCAAGTCAGTATAAATCTGTATACTTTGATCAACTTATCAAAGCGTATATTCCAACTCCGAGATGCTTGCACCAGTCCATAGATGGATCGCTGGAGCTTGCACAATTTGCTAGCACCTTTAGGATTGACAAAACCTTCTGGTTGCATCATATACAACTCTTCTTTAATAAATCCATTAAAGAACGCAGTTTCTTTATCCATTTGCCAGATTTCATAAAATGTGGCAATTGCTAACATGATTCGGACAGACTTAAGCATCGCTACGGGTGAGAAAATCTCATCGTAGTCAACATCTTGAACTTGTCGAAAACCTTTCGCAACAAGTCGAGCTTTGTAGACAGTAACATTACCATCGGCGTCAGTCTTCCTCTTAAAGATCCATTTATTTTCAATGGCTTGCCGACCATCGGGCAAGTCAACCAAAGTCCATACTTTGTTCTCATACATGGATCCCATCTCAGATTTCATGGCTTCAAGCCATTTTGCGGAATCTGGGCTCATCATCGCTTCCTCATAGTTCGCAGGTTCATCATGGTCTAGTAACATGATTTCCAGAATTGGGTTGCCGTACCATTCTGGTGCGGAACGTACTCTGGTTGATCTACGACGTTCAGCAGAAACTTGATCCGAAGTTTCATGATCATCATCATTAACTTCCTCACTGATTGGTGTAGGAATCACTGGAATAATTTTCTGTGATGTACTACTTTCCAATCCGGGAGAAGGTACAATTACCTCATCAAGTTCTACTTTCCTCCCACTCACTTCTTTCGAGAGAAACTCCTTCTCTAGAAAGGATCCATTCTTAGCAACGAATATCTTGCCTTCGGATCTGTGATAGAAGTTGTACCCAACGGTCTCTTTTGGGTATCCTATGAAGACACATTTCTCCGACTTGGGTTCGAGGTTATCAGGTTGAAGCTTTTTCACATAAGCATCGCAGCCCCAAACTTTAAGAAATGACAACTTTGGTTTCTTGCCAAACCATAGTTCATAAGGTGTCGTATCAACGGATTTAGATGGTGCCCTATTTAACGTGAATGCAGCTGTCTCTAAAGCATAACCCCAAAACGATAGTGGTAAATCGGTAAGAGACATCATAGATCGTACCATATCCAATAAAGTACGGTTACGACGTTCAGACACACCATTACGCTGTGGTGTTCCGGGTGGCGTGATTTGTGAAACAATTCCACATTGTTTCAAATGAAGACCAAACTCGTAACTCAAATATTCTCCTCCACGATCAGATCGTAGAAACTTTATTTTCTTGTTACGATGATTCTCTACTTCACTCTAAAATTCTTTGAACTTTTCAAATGTTTCAGACTTGTGCTTCATTAAGTAGATATACCCATATCTGCTCAAATCATCAGTGAAGGTCAGAAAATAACGATACCCGCCGCGAGCTTCAACACTCATTGGCCCACATACATCAGTATGTATGATTTCCAACAAATCTGTTGCTCGCTCCATAGTTCCGGAGAACGGAGTTTTAGTCATCTTGCCCATGAGGCATGGTTCGCAAGCACCAAGTGATTCATAATCAAGTGATTCCAAAAGTCCATCACTATGGAGTTTCTTCATGCGTTTTACACCAATATGACCTAAACGGCAGTGCCACAAATAAGTTGCACTATCATTATTAACCTTGCATCTTTTGGTTTCAATATTATGAATATGTGTATCACTACAATCGAGATCCAATAAGAATAGACCACTCTTTGAGGGTGCATGACCATAAAAGATATTATTCATAAAAATAGAACAACCATTATTCTCTGATTTAAATGAATAACCGTCTTGCAACAAACAAGATCCAGATATAATGTTCATGCTCAACGCTGGCACCAAATAACAATTATTTAGGTCTAAAACTAATCCCGAAGGTAGATGTAGAGGTAGCGTGCCGACGGCGATCACATCGACTTTGGAACCGTTTCCCACGCGCATCGTCACCTCGTCCTTAGCCAATCTTCGTTTAATCCTGTAGGATCGAAGAAGTATGTCTAGAGGGGGGGTGATTAGACTACTTGACAATATAAAAATCTGCCTTTTGATTAAGCAAAGTTTTTGGCAGTTTCACAATTAAGATTATGTCAAGTAACACACTACACATGCAATTCTAGAGTATGGGCAGCGGAAAGTAAATTGCATATATAGTAAAGAGAGGTGGAGAAGATCAAACGCAGTTTGGTGACACGGAGATTTTTGTCGTGGTTCCGATAGGTGGTGCTATCGTACATCCACGTTGATGGAGACTTCAACCCACGGAGGGTAACGGCTGCGCGAGTCCACGGAGGGCTCCACCCACGAAGGGTCCACGAAGAAGCAACCTTGTCTATTCCATCACGGCCTACGCCCACGGAGGACTAGCCTTACTCGGGGTAGATCTTCACAAAGTAGGCGATCTCCTTGCCCTTACAAACTTCTTGGTTCAACTCCACATCTCAAAGACGGAGGCTCCCAAGCGACACCTAACCAATCTAGGAGGCACCACCCCCCAAAAGGTAATAGACGGTGTTGATGATGATGAACTCCTTGCTCTTGTGCTTCAGATGATAATCTCCCCACCACTCAACTCTCCTCACTGATATGGCTGTGGTGGAAGAAAGATTTGAGTGGAAAGCAACTTGGGAAGGCTAGAAATCAAGTTTCATATGGTAGGAATGGAATGACTTGATCTCAACACAAGGGTAGGTGGTTCACTTCTCAGAAAGTGTATGGTAGAAGTGGTGGTACTTTCTGATGGCTCTCCTCATGAATGAAGAGGGGGTGGAGGGGTATATATAGCCTCCACACAAAATCCAACCGTTACACACATATTTGACCAATCTCGGTGAGACCGAAGTGAAAACTCGGTCAGACCGAAAGTTCAAATATAGTGAACGTTGGGATTTTCGGTGGGACCGAAAATACCATCTCGGTGGGACCGAAAGTGTATCTGATATGAACGTTGGAGATTTCGGTGAGACCGAGAAAGAAAACTCGGTTGGACCGATTTGAGAAAGAATAGGAACATGCCAGAATCGGTGAGACCGATAATGCAATCTCGGTGAGACCGATTTGACCCAAGACAGAACCTGGCCATTTCGGTAAGACCGAAAATGCAAACTCGGATATTCCGATATGATGTGAAATGGTTACAGAAGGTTGGCAGTTCAGTTTCGGTGAGACCGATCTCAAACTCGGTAAGACCGATTTTTCTAGGGTTTGGAATATGGCAGAAGTGGTTCATTTCGGCGGGACTGAGTTGGAAGAATCGGTTTGTCCGAGATTACTTATGAGTGTGTATAGTAGTGAAAGTTGCTGATAGTTGAAGGAGCTAAATCACTAAGCACTTGAGCAACCAGATCATCAACACAACCTCATCCCCTTTTAATAGTATTGGCTTTTCCTATGGACTCAATGTGATCTTTGATCACTAAACCAAAAATAGAGTCTTGAGCTTTTGCCAATGCTTGTCTTAGCATTTTGAGGGGTCCACTTCTTCAGTCATCTTGCCATACCAATGTGATTGGATTTCCTGAAACATACTTGATAAAAGCATTAGTCCAACCACAAAGTATGTTGTCATTAATTACCAAAACCACCCAGGGAGCAAATGTGCTTTCAATCTCCCCCTTTTTGGTAATTGATGGCAACACACTAAAATTATACTAAACAAAACATCAAAGCTTATTGAAAGAAAGACAGAATTATCACAAAAGCTTTGACAAGCATGTAGTACACAGGCTCCCCCTACAAGTGTGCAAGATTTTCATAGATTATGGTTTTGGACTACCACAAGCACACAAGAGAGATAAGCAGGATGTGCTACATGCAGCTTGGCTATATGCATCAGAGCAGAAGAAAAAGGAAGTGAGTGATAATGCATATGTGCATGGTGATTTCTTGCAAACAAGTATTTACAAGCAAGTCACCATCATGCACACTCTGCAAGATGCATATACTTACCGTGAGGTTCCTTGGCATTGTACCTGAAGGGATAAACTTGAGAAAACAAGGTTAGATAACACAAGAGTATTCCTTCAACCAATTGCAAGAACATCAAGAGTACCAAGCCAGGGAGGACATGTATAAAGAGTGTCTCATATTGAGCACAGGCTTGAATCAGCAAACATGTCTCCGAAGCTAAAAGATTTTCAATGAACTCTGAGAGGTTTTGCTTTTCATAGGATATCAATTGTGACGATTCCTCTAAGTCTTCTCCCCCTAAACTAAAAGATTTCATAAGATACCAATTGTGAGAACAAGGGGTGTGATGGAAAAAAGCAAAATCAAAAGAAAGATGCCAATTGTAAATGAGAATGATGTCCAAAGTAAAACACGACAAAGCTTTGATGTGATTCTCTCCCCCTTAAGATAAGATTGCTTTTCTTCTTCCCTTAAGTCTTCTCTTCTCCCCTACTCCCCCTACTCCCCCTAAGTCCTCTCCCCCTTTGACATCAAGTGCCGAAAAGGACAGCAAACTAGGTAGGACAGGAAAGATGGAAAGAGAGAAAGAAAGAAAGAAATAAAGAAGTGGGATCCTTAAGAATCACAACAGGGCAAATAAGAACATTCATAGAGAAACAATTTGAGTCCAAACTTGAGTCCTCTCCCTCTTTAAGATTTAAGTCTGAGTGGAGCTGCAGAAGTTGATGTCCTGGAAGATAATTCCAAGGAAACACAGAAATAATCCAGCTCACTCTGCGAGGGATGTTTCAAAGGATTTGCAATGAATTTGTAAAAGATTTTCAGGGAATTGATCAGAGCCATAAAAAGATTTCCAGAAGGATATTCACAAAGAAATATAAGAAAAGAAATAAAAAAGATTCCTAGATGAAGTTTTTTTTTGTTTAAAGAAAACTCAATGAAAGAACATTAGAGAAAGCAGAAAAACTCCAAAAACATATGTACTTCATCTAGATAAAGGTCGGCGACAAAGTCACCTATGTTTGAGTATATTGACTTAGGAGTCAAATGAGGACATTTGATCATAGGTCATACTCATCGTTTAAGCTCAAAATGGGGTTGCCATTTTTCGATTAAGCATTTGATGTGATCACATCTTATGAAGCTGCTTGTACTCATGACTTTGAGCAAAGCTTCTTAAAGATGTGAAGAACATACCTTGGGCTTGTTGATGCTTTGCTTATGTAGGTAAGCTTGATGTAGGTGCTCATTGAATGTGAAGTTGGAGCGCCATTTCTACTTGTGTAGTTCATCTTCCTACATGGGTTAGGCAAGCAAGGAAATACTCGAGAATATCCAAGATGACAAGAGTGAAATACTAGATGTATAAGGTGTCAAAAAGGATATGTGGAATTTTGTTCCTTGAACTCAACATCCCAAAGGGCTAGATACTTGGTCAATGACAAGATTACTCATGATTTGAGTGTGAGGTAATCTTGTGGAATGTAGATCATCCAAGTACCTGCAAAAAGTTAGATGCAATACAAGGAGGCAAATGTGTCCAAGACATATGATCATCATCATAAGAGAAATATCAAGGATTAGTCAAGAGGCTCATGCCTTGCATGCATCAATGGAGTTATCACTCCAAGTTTGAAGCATCAATGATATTCAACTCACTCCTTAAGCGACAAAACACTTTCTCATCAAGAGGTTTTGTAAAGATATCAGCAAGTTGTTTGTCAGTACGAACATGCTTAAGATTAATATCACCCTTGGCAATATGATCACGAATAAAATGGTGACGAACTTCAATATGCTTTGTTCGAGAGTGTTGCACGGGATTGTGTCCAATCTTGATTGCACTCTCATTGTCACAAAGCAAGGGAACACGTCTCACATGTATCCCATAATCCTTAAGCGTTTGTGTCATCCATAGTAATTGAGCACAACACGAACCAGCAGCAATATATTCTGCTTCGGCAGTGGATAATGATACCGAATTTTGTTTCTTGGAGGACCAAGATACAAGGGATCGACCAAGAAATTGACACGTACCCGAAGTTGACTTTCTATCAACCTTGTCACCGGCATAGTCCGAGTCGGAATAGCCAACAAGATCGAAAGAGGCTCTCTTAGGATACCAAATGCCAAAGTTTGGTGTGTGTATCAAGTATCTCACTATCCTTTTAACAGCTTTAAGATGACATTCTTTAGGGGCTGCTTGATATCGCGCACACATGCATACACTCAACATTATGTCAGGACGAGAAGCACAAAGATATAGTAGAGAACCAATCATAGAACGGTAAACCCTTTGATCAACGGGTTCTCCATCTTTAGTCAAGTCATTATGTCCACTAGTAGGCATGGGGGTACTCATACCTTTGCTTTCTTGCATGTTGAACTTCTTGAAGAGATCCTTGGTGTACTTTGTTTGTGAGACAAAAGTACCCTCCTTAGATTGCTTGATTTGCAACCCAAGGAAGAATTTGTGTTCACACATCATGGACATTTCATACTTCTCCGACATGAGCTGTCCAAACTTCTTGCTAAAATGGGGGTTAGTTGAACCAAAGATAATATCATCAACATATATTTGGCACACAAATAGTTCACCATTAACCCTTTTCGTGAACAGCGTTGAGTCTATCTTTCCAATCTCAAAGCCTTTTTCAAGAAGAAAGCTAGTTAAGCATTTGTACCAAGCTCTAGGAGCTTGTTTAAGACCATAAAGAGCTTTATGCAACTTGTAAACATGATTAGGCTTTTTGGGATTCACAAAACCGGGAGGTTGTTTAACAAATACTTCCTCCTCAATTTCACCATTTAGGAAAGCACTTTTGATGTCCATTTGATAGAGAGTAATATCATGATGATTGGCATAAGCAAGAAGAATGCGAATGGACTCAAGTCTAGCAACGGGGGCATAGGTCTCACCATAGTCCATACCTTCGACTTGTGTGTAACCTTGAGCTACGAGACGAGCCTTGTTGCGGATGACTTGTCCATCTTCATCTTGCTTGTTCCGAAACACCCATTTGGTTCCAATGATGTTTTGATCATCGTTGGGCTTCTCTACCAATGTCCACACCTTGTTCCTCTCGAAGTTGTGTAGTTCTTCGTGCATAGCGTTCACCCAATCCGGGTCTCTAAGTGCTTCTTCTACCTTCATAGGTTCAATACTAGAGATAAATGAGTAATGCTCACAAAAGTTAGCTAAGCGAGTTTTAGAGCGAGTAATTCTCCCGGAGTTGATGTCGTTCATCATTTGTTCCACGGGATGATTTTTCTTGACTCTTGCTCGAACTCGGGATAGCTTTTGTTGATGTTGTGGCTCAGCTTCCTCATCATCTTCATCTTCCTCTTCTTCTTCTTCTTCTTCATTGTTGTTGGTGTTGTCTTGAGGTGGTGGAGAAGGAGGTTGTGGTGGATCTTCTTGTTGCATTTCCTCATCCTGGTGAGTTCCACTTGTGGAGGCCTCCATGTTGCCTTGAGGTTCATCTCGCCGTGAGGTAGGTGGCTCCACATATGTAGATGAGGTACTCTCCTTCACCTCCATGGGACGGATCTTTCCAATAGATAAATCTTGGATAGCTTCCGATGGGTCCTTGTCTCCTACATCAATAGGCATTTGCTCTACTTGCGAGCCGTTAGATTCATCAAACTTCACGTCTACCGTCTCTTCAACCTTTCGGGTGAAATTATTGTAGACACGGTAGGTGTGGGAGTTTGATCCATAGCCAAGAAGAAAGCCTTCATGAGATTTAGGAGCAAATTTAGACCGACGATGCTTATCAAGGATATAGAATTTAGAACCAAAGACACGAAAGTATCCCACTTGGGGTTTGTTACCGGTGAGAAGCTCGTATGATGTCTTGCCGAGGAGCTTATGAAGATAAAGCCTGTTGATAGCATGACAAGCTGTCTCGACTGCTTCTCCCCAAAAGTGTTTCGGTGTCTTGTATTCATCAAGCATCGTTCTTGCCATCTCAATGAGCGTTCGGTTCTTCCTCTCAACAACTCCATTTTGTTGAGGAGTGTACGTAGCCGAGAACTCATGTAGAATTCCTGCCTCATCGAGAAAAGAGTCTACATTGGCGTTCTTGAACTCCGTTCCATTGTCACTCCGAACTTTCTTGATCTTCACCTCAAATTGATTTTGGGCCTTTTTGGCAAAGGTCTTGAAGATCCTCTGAACCTGCGATTTATCATCAAGGAAAAATACCCACGTAAATCTGGAATAATCATCAACTATAACTAGACCAAAGGAGTTACCACCAAGGCTTTTGTAAGCATTGGGACCGAAGATATCCATATGAAGAAGCTCAAGCGGTCTCCTAGTGGTCATGATGTTTTTCACGGGATGACTTCCACCAACTTGTTTTCCTGGTTGACAAGCACTACAAAGTCTATCTTTGTCAAAGAAAACATCTTTAACACCAAGAATATGATCACCTTTGATCAGCTTGTCTAGATTACGCATACCAACATGTCCTAGCCTTCTATGCCATAACCAACCTTTAGAGGATTTAGCAATGAAACAAGCTCTAGGTTGGGCTTTCTTAGTGAAATCAACAATATATAGATCACCTCTACGGATACCAGTAAAGGCCATGTTTTGATTATCACGACGAAAGACTTGGCAATCTACTTTGGTGAATAGCACATTGAATCCAAAGTCAGCTAATCTAGACACGGAAAGTAAATTGTATCCAAGAGATTCTACCAGCATGACATTTTGAATAGAGCTATCATGAGATATGGCCACCTTACCAAGGCCAAGTACCTTACCCTTGGAGTTGTCTCCAAAAGTCACATACTTGCGTGGATCATCGTTCTTTGCAAGCTCTCGAAACATGTCTTTGTCTCCAGTCATGTGATCGGTGCATCCACTATCAAGAATCCACTCTTTTCCGCCGGACATGTAGTCTTTCATATTTGCCATGAGATTGAGACTCTTCATGACTTTGTCTAACTCGGTGTCCGAATCGAAGTAATCATCGTCTTGCTCATGCTCATCATCATATTGACCCATAGATTGTTCATCATCAACACCTAGGTCAATTTGATAAGTACTTGCATTAGTTTGGTCAATGGAACAATAATCTTCGGAATGCAATGCAATAGCATTTCTAATTATAACATTGATAAGACCGGGATCACCCTTCTTTTTCATAAGATCACGAAGCTCAAAGAAGCATTTATCAAAGTTGGGATCATTGGGGTGCAACTTATCAAATTCAATAGTCTTGTATAGAATTTCATCAAGACCTCTCATAGAGTAGTCCGGATAAAGTTCTTCCAAGAATTTCCACATAGCATAGGCACACTCAAAGTTTGTAACAAGATTAAGCAAGTCATCAGGTAACCCTCTAATGATAAGATTTACAGTTCTAAGGTTACGAAGCAAATCAAGCTCTTCATCCATGGTAGGGTGCAAGGGATCAAATGGAGGCACATAGGGGGTCTTAACATATTTGCACAAATTGTACATTTTAAAGATACTAAGCATTTCAACCCTCCAAGAGTTATAGAACCTTCCATCAAGAACAGGCACTCTATGGCTAACACTCCCATCCGTAGACACGTCCATCTTCCTCCAATGGTGTGTAAACCAAAGCAATGGAGACCAAAGCTCTGATACCAATTGTAGGATCGAAGAAGTATGTCTAGAGGGGGGTGATTGGACTACTTGACAATATAAAAATCTGCCTTTTGATTAAGCAAAGTTTTTGGCAGTTTCACAATTAAGATTATGTCAAGTAACACACTACACATGCAATTCTAGAGTATGGGCAGCGGAAAGTAAATTGCATATATAGTAAAGATAGGTGGAGAAGATCAAACGCAGTTTGGTGACACGGAGATTTTTGTCGTGGTTCCGATAGGTGGTGCTATCGTACATCCACGTTGATGGAGACTTCAACCCACGGAGGGTAACGGCTGCACGAGTCCACGGAGGGCTCCACCCACGAAGGGTCCACGAAGAAGCAACCTTGTCTATTCCATCACGGCCTACGCCCACGGAGGACTAGCCTTACTCGGGGTAGATCTTCACAAAGTAGGCGATCTCCTTGCCCTTACAAACTTCTTGGTTCAACTCCACATCTCAAAGACGGAGGCTCCCAAGCGACACCTAACCAATCTAGGAGGCACCACCCCCCAAAAGGTAATAGACGGTGTTGATGATGATGAACTCCTTGCTCTTGTGCTTCAGATGATAATCTCCCCACCACTCAAATCTCCTCACTGATATGGCTGTGGTGGAAGAAAGATTTGAGTGGAAAGCAACTTGGGAAGGCTAGAAATCAAGTTTCATATGGTAGGAATGGAATGACTTGATCTCAACACAAGGGTAGGTGGTTCACTTCTCAGAAAGTGTATGGTAGAAGTGGTGGTACTTTCTGATGGCTCTCCTCACGAATGAAGAGGGGGTGGAGGGGTATATATAGCCTCCACACAAAATCCAACCGTTACACACATATTTGACCAATCTCGGTGAGACCGAAGTGAAAACTCGGTCAGACCGAAAGTTCAAATATAGTGAACGTTGGGATTTTCGGTGGGACCGAAAATACCATCTCGGTGGGACCGAAAGTGTATCTGATATGAACGTTGGAGATTTCGGTGAGACCGAGAAAGAAAACTCGGTTGGACCGATTTGAGAAAGAATAGGAACATGCCAGAATCGGTGAGACCGATAATGCAATCTCGGTGAGACCGATTTGACCCAAGACAGAACCTGGCCATTTCGGTAAGACCGAAAATGCAAACTCGGATATTCCGATATGATGTGAAATGGTTACAGAAGGTTGGCAGTTCAGTTTCGGTGAGACCGATCTCAAACTCGGTAAGACCGATTTTTCTAGGGTTTGGAATATGGCAGAAGTGGTTCATCTCGGTGGGACTGAGTTGGAAGAATCGGTTTGTCCGAGATTACTTATGAGTGTGTATAGTAGTGAAAGTTGCTGATAGTTGAAGGAGCTAAATCACTAAGCACTTGAGCAACCAGATCATCAACACAACCTCATCCCCTTTTAATAGTATTGGCTTTTCCTATGGACTCAATGTGATCTTTGATCACTAAACCAAAAATAGAGTCTTGAGCTCTTGCCAATGCTTGTCTTAGCATTTTGAGGGGTCCACTTCTTCAGTCATCTTGCCATACCAATGTGATTGGATTTCCTGAAACATACTTGATAAAAGCATTAGTCCAACCACAAAGTATGTTGTCATTAATTACCAAAACCACCCAGGGAGCAAATGTGCTTTCAAATCCGTAGTCCCTGTTTCGAGTTACAAATATTAGCAACCGAACCGGTATCAAATATCCAGGTACTACTACGAGCATTAGTAAGGTACACATCAATAACATGTATATCACATATACCTTTGTTCACCTTGCCATCCTTCTTATCCGCCAAATACTTGGGGCAGTTCCGCTTACAGTGTCCAGTCCCCTTGCAGTAGAAGCACTCAGTTTCAGGCTTGGCTCCAGACTTGGGTTTCTTCGTAGGAGTAGCAACTGTCTTGCTATTCTTTTTGAAGTTCCCCTTCTTTCCCTTGCCCTTTTTCTTGAAACTAGTGGTCTTGTTAACCATCAACACTTGATGCTCCTTCTTGATTTCTACCTCCACAGCTTTGAGCATAGCGAAGAGCTCGGGAATTGTCTTTTGCATCCCTTGCATATTATAGTTCATCACAAAGCCTTTATAGCTTGGTGGCAGTGATTGAAGAACTCTATCAATAACACTATCCTCGTCAACTTTGCAACCAAGTTGAGTCATATGATTGTAGTACCCAGACATTCTGAGCAAGTGTTCACTGATAGAACTATTCTCCTCCATCTTGCAACTGTAGAACTTATTGGAAATCTCATATTTCGCAATCCGGGCATTTGCTTGAAATATTAACTTCAACTCCTGGAACATCTCATATGGTCCATGACGTTCAAAACGTCGTTGAAGTCCCGGTTCTAAGCCGTAAAGCATGGCACACTGAACTATCGTGTAGTCATCAGACCGCGATTGCCAGACGTTCAAAGCGTCCACATTAGCGGGAGGGGGCTTGTCACCTAGCGGTGCTTCAAGGACATAATTCTTCTGTGCAGCAATGAGGATAATCCTCAGGTTACGGACCCAGTCCATGTAATTGCTACCATCATCTTTCAACTTAGCTTTCTCTAGGAATGCATTAAAATTCAAAGGAACGGTAGCACAGGCCATTGATCTACAACAACATAGATATGCAAAAAAAAACTATCAGGACTAAGTTCATGATAAATTAAAGTTCAATTTAATCATATTAATTTAAAGAACTCCCACTTAGATAGACATCCCTCCGGTCATCTAAATGATCACGTGATCCAAATCAACTAAACCATGTCCGATCATCACGTGAGATGGAGTAGTTTCAATGGTGAACATCTTATGTTGATCATATCTACTATATGATTCACGCTCGACCTTTCGGTCTCCAGTGTTCCGAGGCCATATCTGCATATGCTAGGCTCGTCAAGTTTAACCCGAGTATTCTGCGTGTGCAAAACTGGCTTACACCCGTTGTATTTGAACGTCGAGCTTATCACACCCGATCATCACGTGGTGTCTCGGCACGACGAACTTTCGCAACGGTGTATACTCAGGGAGAACACTTATACCTTGAAATTTAGTAAGGGATCATCTTATAATGCTACCGTCGTTCTAAGCAAAATAAGAAGCATAATAAGATAAACATCACATGCAATCAAAATATGTGACATGATATGGCCATCATCATCTTGTGCTTTTGATCTCCATCTCCAAAGCACCTCCATGATCACCTTCGTCACCGGCGTGACACCTTGATCTCCATCGTAGCATCGTTGTCGTCTCGCCAACTATTGCTTCTACGACTATCGCTACCGCTTAGTGATAAAGTAAAGCAATTACATGGCGATTGCATTTCATACAATAAAGCGACAACCATATGGCTCCTGCCAGTTGCCGATAACATTACAAAACATGATCATATCATACAAAACCGTATAACTCATCATGTCTTGACCATATCACATCACAACATGCCCTGCAAAAACAAGTTAGACGTCCTCTACTTTGTTGTTGCAAGTTTTACGTGGCTGCTACGGGCTTAGCAAGAACCGTTCTTACCTACGCATACAAAACCACAACGATGTTTCGTCAAGTATGTGATGTTTTAACCTTCACAAGGACCGGGCGTAGCCACACTTGATTCAGCTAAAGTGAGAGAGACAGACACCCGCCAGTCACCTTTAAGCAACGAGTGCTCGCAACGGTGAAACCAGTCTCGCGTAAGCGTACACGTAATGTCGGTCCGGGCCGCTTCATCTCACAATACCGCCGAAGCAAAGTATGACATGTTGGTAAGCAGTATGACTAGTATCGCCCACAACTCATTGTGTTCTACTCGTGCATATCATCTACGCATAGACCTGGCTCATGATGCCACTGTTGGGGAACGTAGTATTTTAAAATTTTCCTATGATCACGCAAGATCTATCTACCAGATGCATAGCAACGAGAGGGAAGAGTGTGTCTACGTACCCTCGTAGACCGGAAGCGGAAGCGTCAAGTGACGCGGTTGATGTAGTCGAACTTCTTCGCGATTCAACCGATCAAGCACCGAACGTACGGCACCTCCGCGTTCAGCACACGTTCAACTTGATGACGTCCCATGAGCTCTTGATCCAGTTGAGCTTAACGGGAAAGTTTCGTCAGCACGACGGCGTGGTGACGGATATGATGTATTCACCGGCGCAGGGCTTCGCCTAAGCACCGCGACGGTATGACCGAGGTGTGTTTCTGTGGAGGGGGGCACTGCACACGGCTGGAACAATTCAAATTGTATGTCTTTGGGTGCCCCCCTGCCCCCGTATATAAAGGAGCAAGGGGGAGGCCGGCCGGCCCTTCCTATGGTCCGGCTAGGGTGCAATCCTACTAGGAATAGGATTGCAATCCTATTCCTAGTAGGAACTACCAAAGAAGGAAGAGAGGGAAAGGAAAAGAAGGAGAGGTGGCGCCCCCCAATCGTAGTCCAACTAGGATCCCTAGGTGGGGTGCCGGCCAGCCCCTATGGGCTGCCTCTCTCTTTTCCATAAGGCCCACTATGGACCATCCCCCCTCGTAGGGGGTTCCGGTAACCCCCTCCGGCAATCCCGTTAAATCCGAAACTTTTCCGGAACACTTCCGGTGTCCGAATATAGTCGTCCAATATATCAATCTTTATGTCTCGGACATTCCGAGACTCCTTGTCATGTCCGTGATATCATCCGGGACTCCGAACTACCTTCGGTACATCAAAACTCATAAACTCATAATACCGATCGTCATCAAACGTTAAGCGTACGGACCCTACGGGTTCGAGAACTATGTAGACATGAACGAGACTCATCTCCGGTCAATAACCAATAGCGGAACCTGGATGTTCATATTGGCTCCTACATATTCTACGAAGATCTTTTATCGGTCAAAACCGCATAACAACATACGTTGTTCCTTTTGTCAACGGTATGTTACTTGCCCGAGATTCGATCGTCGGTATCTCTATACCTAGTTCAATCTCGTTACCGGCAAGTCTCTTTACTCGTTCCGTAACACATCATCTCGTGACTAACTCATTAGTCTTTTGCTTGCAAGGCTTATTGTGATGTGTGTTACCGAGAGGGCCCAGAGATACCTCTCCGACACTCGGAGTGACAAATCCTAGTCTTGATCTATGCCAACACCACGAACACTTTCGGAGACACCTGTAGAGAATATTTATGATCACCCAGTTACGTTGTGACGTTTGATAGCACACAAGGTGTTCCTATGGTATTCGGGAGTTGCATAATCTCATAGTCATAGGAACATGTATAAGTCATGAAGAAAGCAATAGCAGTAAAACTAAACGATCATAGTGCTATGCTAACGGATGGGTCTTGTCCATCACATCATTCTCCTAATGATGTGATCCCGTTGATCAAATGACAACTCATGTCTATGGCTAGGAAACATAACCATCTTTGATCAATGAGCTAGTCTAGTAGAGGCATACTAGGGACACTCTGTTTTGTCTATGTATTCACACATGTACTAAGTTTCCGGTTAATACAATTCTAGCATGAATAATAAACATTTATCATGATCTAAGGAAATATAAAATAACAACTTTATTATTGCCTCTAGGGCATATTTCCTTCGGCACCTCACGAGGTCCTCGTGATGTGAGCATTGACGACCAAGGCCAGGCGGGCGCCAGCGGGCGCGGAGTGCCAGTTTCTTCTTTGGTGCTAAAGGAGCAAGTGCAGGCGAGTAGTCCCGAGACGTCAGGCACAGTTTTCCTTATCGGTGCAACGAGACCAAGACCAGCAGGACGGCAGAGCGGAGGTCATCATGGAGCCCACGACGGCGTCAGCACCAGAACCATTGGCAGGCAAAGACTACCTTTTGTCAGGGTAGCTTGTACTAGCTGCCCCCTTCAAATTTGGCCGTTGTGGGATCCCTTCCCGCTCAATATTTGGCAGGAGGACCCGGGCCACTATAAATAGGACTAGCCACCACCATTGATCTCATCTCATCTTGAGTTGATCAGATAGAAGGCCACGCACCCACAAGCTCACTCGAGCACAAGAACACCTCTCCTCAGGAGGTAGTTCTCCCCATGTACTAGTTCTTCTTCAGCCTACAAGGCAATCTACCACACCACACTAGATTAGGGTATTACACCACAATGGTAGCCCATACCAGTATAAACCTTGTGTCCCTTGATCTTTGGATCTGATGAGCTAGGCCTAGGGATGGAAGGAGAGATCTTTGTGCACACCCCAGAGTTCGAACCACAAGGGTTTTGCTAGAATCCAAGATCCAACATTTGGCGCGCCAGGTAGGGGTGTGCCGAAACTTCCCTTCCATTGATACACTTCGCCATCCGACGGGTTCCATGGCCAAAGCTCGCAGAGCCCGTGCTGAGCGGCGGGCTGTCCTTGCCGCCCACGTCGCTCAGATAGCTCCTGCCGGTGGACCGCCTCGCCGTTCTCCATCGCCTGCCTCTAACACCGCCACCGGCCCGACGCAACATGAACAACATGCCCCGTTCCTCCACCCCTTCATGCAGCGAGACGGACGCACCGCGACCCCGTCACTAACCCCAGCAGTCTCGTCATCCCATGCTCGTAGCAGACCCGCGGACGCGTAGGCTGCGTTGCTCATGGCACGCGAGCTCATGCGCTACCGCCCCGTCGATGACTTCTACGAAGAATGGCTCGACCGCATCGCTGAGCTCGTCAGCGCCGCTGGGGGCTCTCCGGCGTAGTCACTCTCGCTACCTCGTCCACCTCCCCATGCGAATGACTTGACCCATGAAGCTCCTCTGCTACCTCCACGTCAAGGCGTCGTCCAAGACCAAGGCATGTGGCCCCACGGCGTGATCGCCCACGCGCGGCGCCAATGCACGAAGAAGGAAGCTGCCAAGAGATCCAGCGGCCCCGCGGAGGAGCGCCATCACTCCCTCCACCGCCGCGTCGAGACCGCGCGCCCCCCGCCGCGGTGGTGCGCGAGGACCAAGACCAAGTTCTACCTCCCCAACAAGCTCCGGTGTCGACAGCAGGCTGCAAGGCCCTCGCCCCCGAGTTGCGCAATGTCAATTGGCCTGGGAAGTTCAAGCCTGACCTGCCTCCGTGCTATGACGACACCCCCGACCCTGCGGAGTTCCTGCAGCTCTACGAGCTGAGCATCGAAGCATCCGGTGTCACACCCTGATTTTCATGTCACATTGCTTAAGCTAATTCTCATGTTAAAAATGTGGATTTGCAAAAACTTTTGAGTGTTTTTGACTTTGCTTGATTTGACTTTTGTCTGCTGTTTGCTAGTGCTCTAAAAATCAAATAAATCCTCCAACTCTTATACTTCATCTCCTTGACCCAAAACCTTTTCCCAATGATCATGCCATGTGTATAGACCAGTATAGAATTTTCTTATAAAAATATTTTGGCCAAATGGTATTTTCTAAAAATTAGTTTTCCAAAAACCCCTGAATTGAGGTTTGCACTGCAAGTACCTTATTTAGGGTGTGAAAGATCTTTCAAAAAGTTTATTTGAATCCTATTAGGCATAGGACTCCCAAAAACCACACAAGTATAATTTTAAAAGTTATTTTTATATTTTATTTAAAAGCTTTTTCTTAAGGCCAGAAATGGTCTTTAATAGTGAAAAATTATTTAATCATTTCAAAAATATTTGCCAAAATTCAGGGAGACTCATAGGACATATATTGTCCATATATAAGAGTTTCAGCACATGGTCATGTTCAAAATATTGGACAAATCCTTTCAAAACCCTTTCTGGATATTTCAAGCTTTTGAAATATTTACAAAGGAAATATTCTCCAAAAATTCCAGGGAAATTCTATCATATCAAATATGACATATTTGATGATCTTGCAAAGCCTCATGCCTTGAAGATCAAGGAAACATCCTCAAACCCCTTCAAGACCATTCTGTCCATATTTGAAGTTTGAGCAACTCTACATTGCCAAACTTGTCCATATGCTCTCAAATTTTGTGAACATGCTAGAATGGCCTAATAAGGCATCTATTCCAAATGGCACAAGATTTGGAAAGGAGCAACTTGATCAGATCACCCCAAAACCACTTCTGTTCAAATGCAAATTTGAACAACTTTACATTGTCAACTTTTTATCTGGAGCCTCAAACTTTGTGGGCATGTTCATATCCCCAAATGATGATTCTACACCAAGTGGTGCATCAAGGGGAGATGATTTGCTTAACTCCAACATGGTGAAACCATTTCTGTTCATTTCTAGGGTTCACCAAAGTTACATTGGCCACTTTGCCCAAATGAGCTCAAATTTGGTGTAGGGGCCTAATTATATGTGACATTTGATCCTGTAAAGTCCCATGTCAAGTGGATGTCATTTGCTTGACCAAACACTGATCAAACACCTTCTGTTCAATTGCCAAAACAAGTGTTTGGACCCCTTTCACTATTTCCCTTTACTCCAAATTCTTACCACAGCTCCCCCTGATCATTCTCTACCCCTAGTAACCTTCCCATGGCCTCAGCTCAATTATTGGAGGGTAAAAACCCCATTTTTACTCTTGTGGACAGCCACTTTCTTCTCCTCCTTCACCTCTCTCCTCACCCCAGTGGCTCCCAGAGCATCCAAGACTGCCTCCCCCTTTCTTTACTACTCCCTCTACCCACTGGACACGGCTGGACACAAGAGGACACGGCCAGGAAGCACAGGCACGACCATGCCGGCCAAAGGCGTGCTCTGGAGCACGCTACAGTGCACCAAGGCATTGTAGCTCGGCCCTCCCGAGGCTTCCAGACGGCCTTGGGCAGAGAGACCGTGTCCCCCGAGGTCCCCTCGACGTCCTCAACACGCTGGGCTGTCGGCCCCCTCCTCTCTCCTCCTCCCTCACCCCTGCCCGCACGCGCACCGGCCGACCTCGAGCTCCACTGAAAAACCTCGCACGCGCGGCCTCTCTGGCGCCTCCCCGCTCCTCCTCTCTCTCCCTCTAAGCGTGGACTAACCCCACGAACGCCCCGGACACCCTGCGGCAGGCTCGTGTGGCCCGTGGCAGCGGCAACACGCTCGCCGGCGCACGGCGCCTCGGTGGACCGACGCCCCCCTACTTAAAGGGCACCCCGAGCCCCCCTTGCACCTCCTTTCGCTCCATCCCTCTCCCGTGCGTCTTCCGAGTCATTCCATCGCCCTTCTCGTGCCCTGTGGTGCCCGCTCCACCATCGTCCGACGAGGCCGCCGCCATGGCCAGGTGCAGGAGGTGCTCCGGCTTCTCCCCTGCCGCCCCAAGGGTCCTCCTGGATGCGCCGCTCCCCGGGGATCCCTCCGGTGGCCGCGCCCTGGCCGGAGGTGGCCTGTGCCACCGTGGACGGGCGCCGGCGTCGCGCGCCTCGGACCTCCCCTCCCTCTGTTGCGGGAGCGAGAGGAAGGAGACGACCCTGCGGAGGGGGCCCACCTGGCAGCGACCCGGCCAGCCGGGCCCAGCCGTTTAAGTGGAAACGGCAACGGCGCAGCCCGCCATCCCAGCGCGGAAGCGCACCGCCGAAAGGCGCCTCCGACGTCACCGCCCCCCCTGTGCACGCGGCCGAGCCATGGGCCGGCCCAGTTTCTATGCGGCTAACCTCCGCCCAGTGTGCAACATAAGGGTATAACCCCTATTCTTTTCCTTTTTCTTTATTCAGCCAACTTAAAAAATGCCTAGAATATTCAAATGAACTCCAAATTGCATGATTCAAATTTCTGGTAGCTTCTAAAATCATGCCCTATCACATGGTGCAACATGCACATTATTCCAGAAACTTTTCCTATACAAATATTTATCAAATGCCCATTTTCCACTTTCTGTGATTAACTTTAGAAAATCACAGAGAGCTCATTTTGGATCCAAATGTAGTGATTCAAGTTCCTAGATGCTTGTCATGTCCAAACTTAGGTTTGGAACATTTTTAATAATAGTTTCTGTACCCCACCAAATATTGAGCCATTTCTTCATATTTATCAGCTTTGGAAAATCCTAGGAAATTCATTTCAATTCCAAATCCAGTGAAACCAACTCCTAAAGGCTTCTAAAATCATGACTTGATGATGGGTACCTTTGCTCATCATTCAAGGAAATATTTCTGTATACTTCTTCCGATTCCATAAACCCTTTGGTTCCATCATATTGAAATGTTCCAAACTACCTATTGGTCCAACACCTATGAAACCACCTTGGTCATTTCTAATATGACCAGAAGTATCCTAGAAAAGTCCAACTCCTATTTTTAGAGCACTTTTATTGTTGCTTTGATTGTGTTGCTTATTATGATTGTTTCCATCGTTAGTTGACGTAATAAACGGAGTAATCGGAGATGGACCAGAAGATTTGAAGACTCTGAAGAATAAGGCAAGCAGCCCTTTGACCATGTTCAAGAAACCCTTTTTATGCATGTCTCATAGCACCTTATTATTCAAAGCATCGGAATCATGTTGAGGTGGAAACCACTTTGGTTGCTACCATTGTTGCTTACTATTGATACTTGCATCAAACATGACCCTACCTTCCTATGAGGGTTATGTGGGTGGGAATAGTTAGGTTGCTTTAATAGTAGCTACGCAAATGGGTCGGGTATATGCATGGTGACGGAAGCAGGATACTTTCAAAAGACTTTTCGAAAACCCCGTCGGGAGCCACTTATGCCCGAGGGAGATGGTGAGAGGGGTAACCACTTGATTATGAAGTGGTGTACCGAGGCAAGTGTGTGTGTTGTTTTGAAAACGGATTGGTTTAAGTTGCGACCGTTATTCCAACCTTACATGCGCAACCACTCTACCCTTATATGGGAAAGGGCATTATTGATTACCTAGGTCGATACTAGCATGGTGCCCGCATTACTAGTGATGGGGGTGACATGAGGTCACTCTCGAGACGGGGTCGTGCTTGGATAGGCGGCCATGACTGTTTTTACAGGGCACCGGACACACCGTTGGTACCCCGTGCTTGTGATATGTGATGAATTCGGAGCGAGTCTCCACAAACCTTGAGATGTGAAATGTTTGGCACGGGGCTGCTACCAATCGAGTGGACTCTATGTTAGTGTCGTCTAGGGAAAGGTAGTGATCGGGTGCTTACCCCGGGTACTTGAGGTACCGCGGGTCGTGGATGACACGGAAGTTCCCCGGATCTAGTGGGTAAAGTGTGCAACCTCTGCAGAGTGTAAAACTATTCGAATAGCCGTGTCCACGGACATGGACAGTTGGGTAACCGCTCTTGGGCTACGTCCAATGTTTGCGAAACCTGGTGTGTGTGTGTGTGAGGAAACAACATGGTTCGGAGATATTGAAGATGTGATTGTGAGGAAGTCACAATGAGCTTGTGCGTGAGTTGATTACAACTCTTCCTTTGAAATGATGTCTGTGACCTCCTGATACTTGTTACAGACGCATGCATATCCTTGTTATATGTTGATCATACTTGCATATGAAAAACTAGCTTTCCGCAAAACTACCAATTTAGTAGTAGAGCCTTGCATAATTATTCTGTTACCACACTTGGGTTGCTTGCGAGTACATTCAATGTACTCATTGGCTTGCCACTGGTTATTTTATGTGCCAGGCAGGAGAGAACAGGTTATGATGATGATTTCTCGGTGACGAGCATGCGAGCTAGGACACTTCCCAGTCAGAATGCCTGTAGGGTTAAGGCAGATGGCATGGGTCCCAGTTGTCTTGAAGATTTTCCGCTGCGATGATATACTCAAGACTTGACCATTATGGTCCTATTTGTGTAACACGGTATGTATGGATGTAAGACTCTTGTTATTCAGCTTCTGTGTGTTCAGTGAGCATTGATCTCTGGGATCACTGTACACGTGCATTCGGTGATCACGACTTACGAGTCGGGGTCCCCACATCCGGCGGCAACGAGAAGATCATGGTGAACTGGTTCCCCATGGCCCTCAAAGATGGCGCGCGCTCGTGGTTCCTGAACCTACCCGCAGGTTCGATCTCCACCTAGAGCGAGATGCGTGAGCGGTTCATCGCTAACTTCCAGGGCACCCGAGACCGTCCCTCGGCCGCGTGTGACCTGCGGCGTATCAAGCAACAACCAGGAGAAACCCTACAGAAGTTCATCCAATGCTTCAACATCGTCCGTGTCAAGATCCCCAAGGTCACGGACGAGGCCATCATTTCAGCGTTCTCAGATGGTGCCCGCGACGTAAGATGAAGGATGAGCTCACCATCCACGAAGATCTGTGCACGTCCCTAGAGCTGTTCAACCTCGCAACCAAGTGCGCCAGACCTGAGGAGGGGTGCCTCTCCCTCGTCGAGCTCCCCGTTGCTGAAGCTGAAGACAAGAAGGCCAAGAGCAAGGACGGAAAGTGCAAAGGAGCACCAGTGCTCGCGGCTGAACCAGAAATGAAGCGCGGCCGTGACTACCCAGAGTCATCCAAGAACGGCCGGGCGTTTTGCGCCTTCCGCAACGTGCACAACCACAACACTCACGACTGCCAAGAGCTCAGGGCCTTCCGCGAAGGACGCATCGGCCAATGCCGCGAGCGTAGCAACCGTGGCGACGGCCATGGGGGAAGTCGGACCGGGGGACGCTCGGAGGCCCTCGCCAGGAGTGGCGTGATCAACCTTGGGAGGACCGTTGGCGCGACCAGCCCCGTGAGGGCACCTGGAGGGACTAGCTTCGTGCGGACCGCCCTTAGGGCAAGGCTGGCCTTCCACCTCTACCGCCACCAAGGAGGAAAGACGACCAGGACAATGGGGCTAGGGGCTTCCAGGAGCCTCGCGCCATCGCCTGCATCTTGGGCGGAGCACAAGCCCCAGATTCTCAGCGCCTCTTCAAGCAGTTCGCCCGGGAAGTAAACATGGCTCTCCCCAAGATCGAGGCTACTCGCCCACTCAGGTGGTCCAGGTGTCCCATAACCTTCAGTTCAGCAGACCAGCTCAAGTGCGTGGCTACGGTCGGTGCCCTGCCGATGGTTTGTTCGCCCGTCATCAGGAACGTCCAAGTTACCAAGACCCTCATCGATGGTGGCGCTGGGCTCAATGTCCTATCCGCCGAGACATTCGACAACCTCCAAGTACCCTACGATCAGTTGCTTCCTACCAAGCCCTTCTCCGGAGTGACTGACTGCTCCACCACCCATGTAGTGCAGGTCCGCCTTCCTGTCACCTTTGGCAAGCGCGACAACTACCACAATGAGCTCATTGACTTTGATGTCGCCCACATCTATCTCCCTTACAATTCCATCCTCGGGTACCCAGCCCTGTCCAAGTTCATGGCAGTGACTCACCACGACTACAACGTCCTCAATATGCCGAGAAGCGGCGGTGTCATCACAGTCGCCCGTGAAGAGAAGGACGCAATGTGCTCACTCGAGCGCGCTTACCAGGCGGCAGCAGTCGAGGATCTAGACAACAACAACATCATCTATCCTCCTGAGGTCGTCCCCAAGAAGAAGAAGCAACTGCTCGCCTTGGAGCCTCATGGGGATGCAGCACCTGGCGGCAACACCTCGGGACCTATACCTAGGGAGGGGCCGCCTCCCTCCCTCGCATAGGAAGGCGCGCCCGGCGCCCCCCTCAGGCTGGGATCGGGGCTCTCCTCTGGAGGGCCTCTGACTTAGCCAATGTCACGAGGGAGGTGCTCGGGCACCATGTGGAGGACTGCTCTGCCGCACATTTCCCTCCGGAGGCGTCAAGGCGTGAGGCACCAAGTGCTCAGGAGTTCATCAGCCAGACCATCGAAGACCTACAGGTGCCAAGGGCAATGTGGGGCGAGCGTCGCCTGACGCCTCGGAGTGCAGCTGTCGCCCAAGGCTCAGGAGACGGGCTGCGCGTCTACATCAACGTCTCTGCACTCAACATGATCGCGTCTTAGGAGCTCTACTGGCCTTCCCAGGTGGGCCGGTGCGAGGGTCCCCCTCACAGCGACGTTCGCATGCCCTTCGGCCTGCCGAACCAAGCGAGCCTGCACCTACGCCATATGCGGGAGGTCCTGGCCGCTCGCAAGGCCAGGCATCAGGAGATCCAGGCAGAGTTGGATTTGGTTCTCCGCGAGATCTGGGGAACCCCGGAGCCTCGCGGGTTGCCGGAGCCAGGCGGCGCATGAGGAGCAGCGTCTGCATCGAGCATCTTCAGCTACACCAACACTACTTCACCAACTGTGCCAGGTGACATTTTCTGGTTTTTGTTCAACTGGGAGCACCCCTCGGGCTGCAACATTCCCAGGTCACACAGGCTTGTCCCTGCGTGTGTATCCTTTTGCATCTTGAGCTCACCTTGTTGGGGGCGCCCCTCGGGCCGCATCATCCCCAGTCCACACATGTCCGTCCTTGTGGCATGCATCTCATTTGGCGTCGCTCGATTTAGTCTGTTTACCCCTGCAATTTGCCTTACGAGCATCGCCTACTTACTCATCACCCCTTCTCGTCTCCTTCGCTGCCTAATGGACTTCTGCTCATCTCGCAACGGGGGCTGCATACGTTGGCACGATGCTTGTGCTTGGGTTCGTCCCTACAATGCTGACAAACCCGAGGGACCAAGCTTTGACCCGCGGCCCGCTCCGCAAGCGTCACCTCACCAGGTCCTTCGTGCCTTCGTCTTCCTGCGGAATTATCAGAAGCCCAGCGTTGGGCGCGGCCCTAAGTTGTTCTGCTACAGGCTAACCCACAGGAGTCTGAGGAGCACGGCGACAGGCAATCCCGCCGGACTCCCCTCCTCATGTATTCCTCTTGTGCGTTAAAGGGGGGGGGCTCTAAGCATCGCGTCTAAGGGGCTCTTACCAACTCTCTAGCCCTCACCCCTTGGCCTTGACCACAACATCCCGACCTGGCATACCAATGGCGGCTGAGCTTTGCTCGAGGGTCGGGACCCGAGGACGCAGAGCATCAAGAAGGATGGGAGAAGGGGAGACCAACTTAGAGAGCTCAGGCCCGTTTGTACGTTAAAGGGGACCCTTGGGCATCGCGACCCAAGGGCCTAACTGGTACCGTAGCCCCTCACTCCCTGGTATTGTCCTGGTGATCCGGTCAAGCCAGCGGCGGCTGAGGTACGCGCGGGGCCGGGCCCTGCCGATGCAGAACGTCAAGGCCTGAGTCCAGCTTTCCCTTCCCGAAGGCCATTCGTACGTCAAGGGGGACTCCTGAGCATCGCGACTCAAGAGCCTAATTGGTCACGTAGCCCCTCACCCCTTGGTCCCGTCCTAGAGATCCGAACGATCCAACGGCGGCTGAGGTACGCGCGGGACCGGGCCCTGCTGATGCAGAACTCTATGGCCAACAGGGAGGAAATCGCGAAATCTCGGCCACGCGGCATCGGAAACAACCAGGCGCGCCCCTTAAGGAATCACCTCATGTTCGTCAAGATAAGTCACGAACTCTTTCAGTGCCCCATCCTTACTTGGAGAACGGGATTCATCAGTCACACGTCGACAATGCCACCTCGCTTTTTAACCTCCGGAAGCTGCTTGCATGCCAAGGGGGACCTCTTGAGCATCGCACCTCAGGAGCTCTTACTGGACCTTGGCCGCTCACCTCCTGGCCTTGACCATGGCAACGCGACCTGACATACCAGCGACGGCTGGAGCTTGCCTTGGGACTGGGGCCTGCCGACGTAGAGCACTATGCACCCGAAAGGGTAAAACGGAGCGGTATTGCCAAAACGGGGCTCGCAAATAGGGTCAACCAGCAAGGATAATAAGATAAGAGCAAAAGCACTACAAGTTATTTACATGCCCTCGTGGGGTTGGCCTCGAATCCTCGCAGGGAACACCACAAAAGGATTTTGGGAGGTCCTAACTACGACCATCGTCGTCGACGCCATCATCAACAGTGGGCCATGATGGCCCACCTCCGACCTCGCGCAGATCACCACCGGCGACGTGCTCGCGAGCCCGACACGCTTCGGGAGTGTCACGAGCTCGGGGGCGCGTAGCTATCGTCACTCGTCTCCGGAGACTCGTCGGACTCGGGAGAGCTGTTGGACTCCAGGAGGCCATCGCTGCTGCTGGACAAGCTGGTGGTAGGGTTGACGACTGGCGTGGCGCCAGCCGCTGCGTCATCCCGACAGTCCCGTCCAGGGCAACACTCCAGGCGACGTCCCTCCTCGTCGAATGCCTTGAAGAGCAGCATAGAGGCGCCATCATACTCGAAGTGGATGGCGAGGGCGCCTTCCGCACAGCAGATGCGGACGACCTCGCCCCATCCGCGAGTCATGAAGACCTTGCCCGGGGAGACAACCTCAACCTCAGCCCTCGTCGCCGGGGCTTGGCACTCGGCGTGCTGCAACCACAGCTCAAGCAGCCCCCTCGACGGCATCTCCACGGCAAAGAATGGCAGGAAGCATATCCAGGATCTAGGAGGCACCACCGCCCACACCACAAACTCGCGCGAGAAACCCCTAGCGTGTGCTCACGGGATGGTGGAGTGCACCACTACAACGCGATCGACGCGGCCAGGGCGCAGGCGGGGCTGGGCGCTGCCTTACCCTCTGTGGCCTGGTGCCCTGGCGTACAGGGGCAGCGGGTAGCCAGGGGAGGCCGCTCGCGCTAATGACTAGTCACTTCTGACCTCATGGCGGCACCATGAGGGCAGAATGGTCTTTTCTTCGGGAGGAGCACTTCTGGCTCCTCACGAGGAGTCTTTCCCTTCTCAGCGGCAGTAAATCGCCGAATCGACGCCATGAGTAGCTTGGCCAAGCGAAAAGCAAGGAAGAAGAAGAAGCGGGAGGGAAGAAGGAAGAAGACGAGTTGCGAGGACTCCGCGTGCCGCCTCATTTATAGCCAGGAGAAGGCCAACCGCTGGCCTCCATAATCGTAGGTAATGATGGTCTTTTGTGCATGCAGGGACTTGTCAAGTCACACAATCGCCGAGGCTGCGTGGGGAGCGCAGATGCCCACGTCCAATCAATCGCCATGCATCAATCAAGGCCGCGGGCTTTTAGGGCCCGCGGCGCTCCGCACTTGACCCTTGGCTTTGCTGCAAAGCCAAGCCCGAGCGCACCTTGGGCTAGGGGGCTACTATCGGCATTCTGGGAATGGGGGTACCCAGACTTGCGTGCCTGCGGCCCAGGGCGTGCCTCATCAGGTGGCCTGGTATGACCCAACCTCTTCAGCAACCACTCAAGACCCTCGCGAGGGGCCGAGCGTCACGAGGCGGACGACGCAAGACATCCCCTGGGGCGGCCTCACTAGGCTGGCTCATGAGGATCGGAGATATCAAGGCAAGAGGCACCTCGCGAGGTCCTCGTGACGTGAGCAGTGACGACCAAGGCCAGGCGGGCGCCAGCGGGCGCAGAGTGCCAGTTTCCTCTTTGGTGCTAAAGGAGCAGGTGCAGGAGAGGAGTCCCGAGGCGTCAGGCAAAGGTTTCCATATCGGTGCAACGAGACCAAGACCAGCATGACAACAGAGCGGAGGTCATCGCGGATCCCACGATAGTGTCACCACCAGAGCCTTTGGCAGGCGAAGACCACCTTTTGTCAGCATAGCTTGTACTAGCTGTCCCCCTTCAAATTTGGCCGTTGTGGGATCCCTTCCCGCTCAATATTTGGGAAGAGGATCCAGACCACTATAAATAGGACTAGCCACCACCATTGATCTCATCTCATCTTGAGTTGATAAAATAGAAGGCCACAAACCCACAAGCTCACTCGAGCACAAGAACACCTCTCCTCAGGAGGCAGTTCTCCCCATGCACTAGTTCTTCCTTAGCCTACAAGGCAATCCACCACACCACATTGGATTAGGGTATTACACCACAACAATGGCCCGAACCAGTATAAACCTTGTGTCCCTTGTTCTTCAGATCTGACGAGCTAGGCCTCGGGATCGGCGAGTAGACAAGCTAGGGTGGAAGGAGAGATCTTTGTGTGCACCCCAGAGTTCGAACCAAAAGGGTTTTGCCGGAACCCAAGATCCGACACAAGCACCGGTCCACCCACATAATAAATTATCAAAGTAACGAATGCGAATCTTATGAATGTGATGAAAACTAGCTTGACCATTATTCCCATGTGTCCTCGGGAGCGCTTTTACTTATATAAGAGTTTGTGCAGGCTTGTCCTTTGCTACGAAAAGGATTGGGCCATATTTCTGCACCTTATTTACTTTTACCACTTGTTACTTGTTACAAATTACCTTATCCCAAAAGTATCTGTTATCGATAATTTCAGTGCTTGCAGAGAATACTTTAGTGAAAAATGCCTATCATTTCCTTCTGCTCCTCGTTGTGTTCGACACTCTTACTTATGGAAAGGACTATGATAGATCCCCTACACTTGTGGGTCATCAAGACTCTTTTCTAGCCCCGTTGCCGGGGAGTGAAGCACCTTTGGTAAGGAAAAACTTATATAGTGTGCTGAAATTTACTGTTACTTGTTACTATGGAACACAATCCTTTGAGGGGCTTGTTCGGGGTATCTTCACCCCAACCAGTAGAGCAAAGAGTTGCTCCTCAACCTACTGAACCTACTGAAAATGTTTATTTTGAAATTCCTTCAGGTATGATAGAGAAACTGTTAGCTAATCCCTTTACAGGAGATGGAGCATTGCATCCCGATTTGCACCTAATCTATGTGGATGAAGTTTGTGGATTATTTAAGCTTGCAGGTATGCCCGAGGATGTGATCAAGAAGAAGGTATTCCCTTTATCTTTGAAGGGAGAGGCATTGCCATGGTTTAGGCTATGCGAGATACTGGATCATGGAACTACAACCGGTTGAAATTGAAATTTCATCAGAAGTTCTATCCAATGCACCAGGTTCATCGTGATCGTAATTATATATATATATATTTTGGCCTCACGAAGGAGAAAGTATCGCTCAAGCTTGGGGGAGGCTTAATTTAATGTTATATTCATGCCCCAATCATGAGCTCTCAAGAGAAATGATTATTCAAAAAATTTATGCTCGGCTTTCTCTCTATAATTGCTTCATGCTCGATATTTCTTGCACTGGTTCTTTTATGATGAAGACTATTGAATTCAAATGGGATTTATTGGAAAGAATTAAATGCAACTCTAAAGATTGGGATCTCGATGAAGGTAAGGAGTCAGGTATAACACCTAAGTTTGATTGTCTTAAATCTTTTATGGATACCGATGTTTTCCGTGAATTTATCACTAAATATGGACTTGACTCTGAGATAGTAGCTTCTTTCTATGAATTGTTTGCTACTCATGTTGATCTCCCTAAGGAAAAGTGGTTTAAATTTCATCCTCCCATTGAAGTAAAAATGGTTGAACTCGTTAAAGTTGATGAAAAGACTATCACTTATAATGTTGATCCTATTGTTCCTACTGCTTACATTGAGAAACCACCCTTCCTTGTTAGAATAAAGGATCATGCCAAAGCTTCAACTGTGGTTCGTAAGAGTAATACTAGAACACCTACACCCTCTGAGCAAATTAAAGTTGAACCTAGTGTTGCTATGGTTAAGGATCTCTTGGTCGATGATATTGATGGGCATGTTATTTACCTCTGTGATGAAGCTGCTAGAATTGCAAGACCCGATACTAAGAATAAACATAGACCTGTCATAGGCATGCCTGTTATTTCTGTTAAAATAGGAGATCATTGCTATCATGGCTTATGTGACATGGGTGCTAGTGCTAGTGCAATACCTCATTCCTTATATGAAGAAATTATGCGCGACATTTCACCTGCTGAGCTAGAAGGTATTGATGTTACTATTAAGCTTGCCAATAGAGAAACTATTTCACCAGTTGGGATTGTTAGAGATGTTGAAGTCTTGTGTGGGAAAGTTAAATACCCTACTATTTTCTTGTTCTTGGTTCCCCACAAGATGATTTCCCCCCCATTATATTTGGTAGACCCTTCTTGAATACTGTTAATGCTAAGATAGACTGTGAAAAGGATGTCGTTACTATTGGTTTTGGGGATATGTCTCATGATTTTAACTTTGCTAAATTTCGCAGACAGCCCCATGATAAAGAATTGCCTAGTAAGGATGAAATTATTGGTCTTGCTTCTATTGTCGTGCCTCCTAATGATCCTTTAGAACAATATCTGCTAGACCATGAAAATGATATGTTTATGAATGAGAGAAGGGAAATAGATGAAATATTCTTTAAACAGGGACCCTTATTAAAACACAACTTGCCTGTTGAAATTCTAGGGGATCCTCCCCCACCCAAGGGTGATCCCGTGTTTGAACTCAAACCATTACCTGATACTCTTAAAGTATGCTTATATCGATGAAAAGAAGATATATCATGTTATTATTAGTGCTAACCTTTCAAAGAAGGAAGAACATAAATTATTGAAAACTCTAAAGAAGCACCGTGCTGCTATTGGATATACTCTTGATGATCTTAAGGACATTAGTCCCACTCTATACCAACACAAAATAAAATTGGAGAAGGACGCTAAACTGGTTGTTGATCACCAACGATGGTTAAATCCTAAGATGAAAGAAGTGGTAAGAAAAGAAATACTGAAGCTTCTAGAGGCAGGTATAATTTATACAGTTGCCGATAGTCAGTGGGTAAGTCCTGTCCATTGTGTTCCTAAGAAAGGAGGTATTACTGTTATTCCTAATGATAAAGATGAATTGATCCCACAAAGAATTGTTACATGCTATAGAATGTCAATTGATTTTTGCAAATTAAATAAAGCTACTAAGAAGGATCATTACCCTCTACCTTTTATTGATCAAATGCTAGAAATGTTATCCAAACATACTCGGTTTTGCTTTCTAGATGGCTATTCTGGTTTCTCTCAAATACCTGTGTCAAAAGAGGATCAAGAAAAGACCACTTTTACTTGTCCTTTCAGTACTTTTGCTTACAGACGTATGCCTTTTGGTTTATGTAATGCACCTCCTACCTTTCAAAGATGCATGATGGCTATATTCTCTAATTTCTGTGAAAAGATTGTTGAGGTTTTCATGGATGATTTCTCTGTTTATGGAACTTCTTTTGATGATTGCTTAAGCAACCTTGATCGAGTTTTGCAGAGATGTGAAGAAACTAATCTTTTCTTGAATAAGGAAAAGTGGCACTTTATGGTTAATGAAGGTATTGTCTTGGGGCATAAAATTTCTGAAAGAGGTATTGAAGTTGATAAAGATAAAGTTGATGCTATTGAAAAGATGCCGTGTCCCAAGGACATCAAAGGTATAAGAAGTTTCCTTGGTCATGCCGGGTTTTATAGGAGGTTCATTAAGGACTTCTAAAAAATCTCTAGGCCTCTAACTAACCTCTTTCAAAAAGATGTTCCTTTTGTTTTTGATGATGATTGTGTAGAAGCACTTGAAATACTTAAGAAAGCTTTGATCTCTGCACCTATTGTCCAGCCACCTGACTGGAATTTACCCTTTGAAATTATGTGTGATGCTAGTGATTATGCTCTAGGTGCTGTTCTAGGACAAAGAGTTGATAAGAAATTAAATGTTATTCAATACGCTAGTAAAACTCTAGACAGTGCCCAGAGAAATTATGCTACTATTGAAAAAAAATTAGCAGTTGTATTTGCTTGTGATAAGTTCAGGCCTTATATTGTTGATTCTAAAGTAAATGTTCACACTGATCATGCTGCTATTAGATATCGCATGGAAAAGAAAGATGCTAAGCCTAGACTTATTAGATGGGTTCTCTTGCTACAAGAATTTGATTTGCATATCACTGATAGAAAGAGAGTTGAGAACCCCGTTGCAGACAATCTATCTAGGTTAGAGAATATTCTTAATGACCCACTACCTATTGATGATAGCTTTCCTGATGAACAATTAGTTATCATAAATGCTTCTCGTAGTGCTTCATGGTATGCTGATTATGGTAATTACATTGTTGCTAAATTTATACTACCTAGTTTCACATACAAGCAAAATAAAAAGTTTTTCTATGATCTAAGACATTACTTCTGGGATGACCGACACCTTTATAAAGAAGGAGTAGATGGTATTATTAGACGTTGTGTACCTGAGCATGAATATGAACAGAGCCTACACAAATGTTACTGTGAGGCTTATGGAGGACACGATGCTGGAAATAGAACTGCACACAAGGTACTGCAATCTGGTTTTTATTGGCCCACTCTCTTCAAGGATGCCCGTAAGTTTGTTTTGTCCTGCGACGAATGTTAAAGAATCGGTAATATTAGTAGACGTCAAGAAATGCCTATGAGTTATTCACTTGTTATTGAACCATTTGATGTTTGGGGCTTTGATTATATGGGACCACTTCCTTCCTCTAATGGGTATACACATATTTTAGTTGCTGTTGATTACGTTACTAAGTGGGTAGAAGCTATTCCAACTAGTAGTGCTGATCACGACACTTCTATTAAGATGCTTAGAGAAGTTAATTTTCCGAGGTTTGGAGTCCCTAGATACTTAATGACTGATGGTGGTTCACTCTTGATTCATGGTGCTTTCCGTAAAATGCTTGCTAAGTATGATGTTAATCATAGAATTGATCCCCTTACCACCCACAGTCTAGTGGTCAAGTAGAACTAAGTAAAGAGAGATAAAATTAATCTTGCAAAAGACTGTTAATTGATCTAGAAAGAATTGGTCCAAGAAACTTGATGATACATTATGGGCCTATAGAACTGCATATAAAAATCCTATGGGTATGTCTCTATATAAAATGGTTTATGGAAAAGCATGTCACTTACCTCTCGAACTAGAACACAAGGCATATTGGGCTATTAAAGAGCTCAATTATGAAGTCAAACTTGCTGGCGAGAAGATGTTATTTGACATTAGCTCGCTTGATAAATGGAGAACCCAGGCCTATGAAAATGCCAAACTTTTTAAAGAAAAAGTTAAAAGATGGCATGATAAAAGGATACAAAAGCGTGAGTTTAACGTAGGTGATTATGTTTTGCAATAAAACTCTCGTTTAAGATTTTTTGCAGGAAAACTTCTCTCCAAATGGGAAGGTCCTTATGTTATCGAGGAGGTCTATCGATCCAGAGCCATAAAAATCAATAACTTCGAAGGCACAAATCCGAAGTTGGTGAACGGTCAAAGAATTAAATATTATATCTCAGGTAATCCCATAAATGTTGAAACCAATGTTATTGAAACCGTAACCCATGAGGAATACACAAGGGACACTTTCCAGAATGATCCAGACTCCGAAATTGAAGAGGTATGTGGTACGGTAAGTAAACCGACTCCAAAACAGTTCTAATGGCAAATTTTCTCTGTTTTGGAATATTGAAAAAATCAGGAAAATAAGAAGTAGTCCGAACGGGACACGAGGCGTCCACGAGGGTGGAGGTCGCGCCCTACCCCGTGGGCGCGCCCCCTACCTCGTGGCTACCTCATGTGCCTTCCGGTCTCTGTTTCTTGCACGATACTTCTTTTGGTCGGTAAAAATTCATTATATAATCTCCCAAAGGTTTTTACCACCGTATCACACCAAAATCCTATGTTTTTGTTTTGAGTTGTTTCGACCGCAGATTAGAGCCATATGCGTCCTAGGATTCGGAGAGAGAAAGCTATGTGGCTAATTTCCTTGTAGACCCTAAGGTCTACGGGGACTTGGAGCATTATGGTTGGACCACGGAGGAAGAAGAAGACCATGATCCCAGGGGAAAGGATTAGACAACTTAGATGAAGATGAAGTCCCATTACCTCAACCTGAGGACATGCATGTGGAGTTCAAAAAGTCATGCCTCCCTGATAGAGGAAAGAAACCTAAGATTGAGTTTATCCCTTTTCGCCTCTTGTAGGAGAACAAGCAGGAACTATGCAAAAAGATATTAAGCCTTGAGCAGGAGAACGGTGACGTAAGGGACCTATCCTCAAGCGCAAACTAAGGAAGAAGCCTACATCATCAATGACTCCATCATCACCGCCTCCTAAGAAAGAGACATAATCACATGGGTATGGGCACTCCCCTTAGCAACTGCCAAGCTTGGGCGAGGTGCCCCGGTATCGTATCACCATCACACTCCTATCTTTACCGTTTTTCTTAGTTTGATCCTTTTGGTTATATCATGATCATATTGATCAGGAGGGAATAAAAGAAAGAATAAAAAGAGTCAAAGAGATCATATTGATCTTATGGAAAGTAATGACTTCACATACAAAGAGCATGATGAATGAAAATTGTTGAGAGTTGACAAACAAAGTTTTGGTCATCGTTGCAATTAACAGGAAGTAATAAGGAAAGAGAGGTTTTCACATATAAATATACTATATTGGACATCTTTTATGATTGTGAGTGTCGGATTACGGGCTCCGCAAACCCAAAGAAGTTCGAACACAGGGGCGTGAATGAAGATCTCTACCGCTCACGTCTACCTAGCGCCACGCCCTCGCCTGATGGTGAGATTCAAGCAAGGAACAAGTAAAAGCACACACGAGTTTACCTAGGTTCAGGCCACCTTGCGGTGTAAAATCCTACGTCCTGTTTAAGTGGATTAGCCTAAGGAGGGCTTGAGTGTGAACGAGTACAGTGGTTCTTGAGCTCAAGAGGGCCAGGAGGCAAGTTTTCTTGCTCCTTGAAGCGAAGGTGGAGTGTTCGAGATGGGGACGATCTGCCCCGCCACAGTGGGAATCCTAGCTACTTATATAGGCGGCCAGGGTCGTCTTCCCCTGAAATGTTTAGGAGGGAAGGGATCCCACAACGGCCATTTTGAGTGGGAACACAAGGACGCTCCTATCTTGACAAAAGCGGTCTTCGCTTGCAAAGAGATCAGACGATGAGCGGTGGTGGGCTCGGTGGTGACATCCTCCCTGTCGTCCTTGCGGTCTTCGGTCTTGTTGCACCGAAGGGGAAACCTTTTTCTCGCCCCTCGGGAACCTGCGCCTGCGTTGTCTCCTTTGCACCAAAATGGCAACTACATCGCTGGCACGTGCTGGCATCCGCTGGCGTGGTGCGTCACTGCTCACGTCACTGCCTCCTCCTGAGGCAGGCTTGGCCTTGGGTTCTCCGCCCCTCCGGAGCAGCCTAGCCGGGGCCGCTCCTGAGGGGGTCTTGGTGTCGTTGTCCTCGCGAGGTCTAGCCTCCTCGCGAGGGTCTTGAGTAGCTGGTCGATTAGCTGGGCCGTACCAGGTCGTAGTAGGAGCGTGTTGCGGGCCGCAGGTAGGCAAGTCTGGGTACCCCTTTTCCCAGGACGCCGACAGTAGCCCCCGGGCCCAAGGCGCACATGGAGTTGGCTTCAAGGCGAAGCCTTAGTCGTGGACGAAGCGCCGCAGACCCCCAAAGACTGCGGGCCAGGCTGGCGCACGATGGTTGGATGGGACGTGGGCGACTCTGCTTCCCATGCAGCCTTGGCAACCATGCGATTTGACCATTGCACAGCTGATAGGTGGACTCGTTGCTGCTGCCCCTGCTTTCTTGCCTCTCCATCGCCTCCTTCCTTTCCTTGCCTTCTCTGACCCCCTTCCTTGCCGCCATGCCGTGCAGGACAAAGAAAAGGGGAACCGGCGAGGCTGCCACGCCACCACCGGGGCTCTAGCCGGCACTGGGTCGCTCCTTCGTGGGGATCTAGGAGGGCATGGACAAGGTGCGCCATGCCCTGGCCGATGCGTCCAACGAGTGGGGGCCGACCCGGGCCTAGCTCGCTTCCTGGCCAACGGAGGAGTTGAACGCCAACGACATCCAGCTCCACCTCCACGCCATCTTGGCGGGTGTCGTCCCCCCTTTTTCGTCCTTCTTCAATGCGGTGCTCACGCATTACCAGATTCGGGCGCTGCACTTAGATCCGGGGTCCATCATCCTCCTCTCTGGCTTTGCGTTTCTGTGCGAAGATTTTTTCGGTGTTTCCCCGTCCATGGCCCTGCTTCGCCACTTCTTCACCCTCCACCTGGTCGACGTGGGGCAACGCTTGAGATGCGTGTCACTGCGCGTGGTGGAGGCGACTGCCGCCTCCGGGATCGACTTCATACTTCGCCCGACCACGGCGGGGTTCCGTCGGCAGTGGGTGTATGTTTATGCTGTTACGTATAGCCCTCTGCTCCACCTCCCCGACGCGCCGACGGTGCCGAGCTCGGGCTGGGAGCATGATGTGCTCTCAGATCTGCAAGCAGAGCAGGTCACACATCATTTGGTCAGCCTGAGGAAGAATGGGCTGACTTTGCGATGGTGGTGAGGGACTTCCTTTTTCTTCGTGTCGCCCCGCCTCAGCACCATTACCGCCCGATGTGGGCCCTCTCCAGTCTTGATGATCCTGCACGTCTTCAGCGGAAGCAGCTCCCTCTTGAGACGCTCCAGGGGATGCTGCGGCTGCGTGTCGGCGGAGTGCCTGAAGCATGCCCTGTCTCCGCGACTCCCTTGTACCTAGCTCCCGTGACCGAAAAAGCCTTTGCTGAGAAGATGCCACACTTCGATGCGTGGGGGCTCTTGCGAGAGGGCGTCTCTGGCCCTCGTGACAATCCCCTGATGGTGGCGCCAGGGCTCACGAGCCCAACTTTCCCTTCCATGGCGGATACGTGAAGTGGAACTCCTAACCTAGGGTCTGCTCCGCCTCCGGAGCGAGCAGACGAAGCCCGGGCGCCTGTGGCTCCATAGGTGGCCGAAGATGGAGTGCGGCAGCTCCCTCTCGGGGTGAGCCTAGAGGACACCGTGGCGAGGAATGGGGCACCAGTTGCGGGCAGCCGCCATGGCCTTGCCTCAGCCGGAGGCGCGCCCGCCTCCAGCGGCCTCCTGTTGTCCTTCGTAGCGCTGGGCAAAAGGCGGAGGCTGAGGGGCAGCTATGGCCCTGCTCCGAGGACTCTGAAGAGGACGAAGCTGACTGTACTGGGCACGTGCATGTTCCTTAGCTTTTCCTGTTCTTTCTGTACGGTTCTCCTGACCTCTTGCTTTATAGGGTTCCTCCTGACTCACTCCTGAGCCGTCCGGCGAGGTTCGCAGACACTTCTGACCACGCCCCTCCTCCGGACCATGCTGGGTCTTTGGTAGACATCGTGTGGGTCCACGGGGCCGTGCTTGGACCCTGCCGCGTGGACCGTCCTCCCAGCCCCTGAGTGCTTCTGGGGCAAAGAGGCTCTTGGTGCGTCGGGGCTCGTCTCATGCCCCGGGGCTTGTCTTCGTCGTAGATCAGCAAGCTCTTGAGGTGGCCTGGTAGGCTGGCCGCCCATCAGGACCACGCCTGCCCCTCGCGCCGGAGGCAGCGCGCGCTCCTGGGGTTAGCACCGAGGCGCATGCTGAGGGAGAAGGAGAGCCCCCCCTGGGCGGCCCGGACGTCGTGGACGAGCCCGGCCGCCTCCTGGAACTCGCTTTGCACAAGAGTGTGCTTCATCATGATCTTGTGCGGGAGGCGTCAGATGCCCTGAAGCGCGTTGAGGTCGAGGTCGCTGAAGTGGATGCGCGCATCGAGGCCGAGGGCTTGCTTCTGGCAAAGGGTTGGCGCAAGTTGCGGGCCGCCGTTAACTTGAGCCAGCTGCAACATGAAACCGCCCTGAAGAAAGCCGAAGTGTTTGTGGCCGCGGCTCATGAGGCCTGCGACTGTGCCCTAGAAGAGGCTCGAGATGCCGACCGGCACCGCGCAACAGCCGAGGAGCGTGAGCGCGAGCTCGAAGCTTCGAACGCCGCGCTCGAGCATCAGGTTAGTACTCGAAGGGCTGCCCTCGCCGTGCCCGCAGCCGATGATGACAGCCCAGCGGGCCTCTCAGCGCGGGAGGAGGCGCTAGCACTCGAGATGATGGAGTTGAACATTGGGCGCGAGCGCCTAGAGACGATGGAGCTCCAGGTGGCCGAAGCCGAGGGCAACCTCGATGATCGTGAGGATGTCGCGAGGAAGACTGCCGTGGAGATCGAGCACCTGCGGAAGGATTACCACAGGAAGCTGGGGCTTCACGAAACTCGCTTCGCTGATAAGCGCAAGGAACTCCAAAAGGAGGTCACAGCTCTCGAGGGCAAGCTAGCGGATGTCGAGCGCCATCTGCAGGTGTCGGAGAAGGCTCACGCCACAGCCGAGCATCGTGAGCGGGTGTCGAAGGAGGCATATGCCGCGGCAGAGCGCCGCGAGCGGGCGTCGGAGAAGGCTCGCGCCGCTACCAGGGCAGAGCTGTCCTGCTTTCATAAGCAAGTGGAGGGCATTTCCACTGCCGCGGCCCGAAGCTCCAAGGAGGCTGCGCGAGCTCGTGGAATGCAACGCGTCCGCTCGAAGATGTTCGAAGCTTGGGGGCGCAGGGCCGGCCGAGCCTTGAACGAGATCCTTGACTCGAGGGTCGATGGCCCTCTGGTTGATGATGACGCCGGATATCTCGGGTTCTTCACCAGAGTGGTGGAGCGTCTTGAAGGCGGGGTCATAAGGGCACGGTAGCTCGTCGAGGAGCAGAGCCGCGACATCCTCAGGTGGGCACTCTCCCGCATCTTCGGCAAGTTGCTCCGTCTTGCCCACGTACGGACTTCGAGGCCTTGTTGGAGCCGATGCCCGTGACGGTTGCCGACCCCGTGGAGGGGTGGGTGAGCGATCACGTGGATGTGTTGGTGACAGAGCTTGTTCCAGCCATCAACGATGCGCCGACGCTCGG
>LR738709.1:173176017-173190293 GCA_902687465.1 Secale cereale
GATGGTCCTGATGACGATGTTGATGCTTAGTCCAGCTCCTGCTGTAGATTTGATTTTCTGGTTGTGGATCCAGAGCAGGGTAAGATGAATATCGTGAAACTTATGCTTTTGATGATGTAAGGATGGGTTTAAGCACTCCCTTGTGACATTCGCTCCTGAGGCTGGGACCTCAGGCCCTTGTTGTGTTTCCGAGAGGGGCGTCTGCCGACCCTATCTGTGCGCGTATCGCGAGTACCTGCAACTGGCGCAAGATTGATTGGCGGTCCGGCCGCGGGCCAGACAGAACGTGCGCCCATGCCCCGGCCCCTGCTTGCGTGGGGAGATCGTGCGGGGTCGCAGATGTAGTCGGGCTTAGCCGAGCGAGGCGAAGAATGGATTGGACGAAAGAAAAATCAGTCAAAAACGCAAGACGCGGACGAAAAACTCCCCCCCCCCCTTTTATTTCAAAGATAAGTCACCGAGCCGCGAGCTCGACTTGAGAAGGTAGATACAAAAGAGGCAAAGGCGAATGGCAAAAGGAGGGGCCGCGTCCGGCCCCTGAGCAGGTCTTCAGTCTTCTCCCCAGCGCGGAGCGTATGGCTACCACCGATGGATGTGGGTATAGCCATTGGAGGGCAGTGTCGATGGCCAGCGCGGAGCATGGTGCTACCACTAGGACGTGGGAGGGAGCCCCCGTGAGGCCCTGGGGTGGCGCTCAGGAGACTCCGAGGCGTGTACAGCGCCACTCATTATTACGTCAAAGTGTCATGAGCGGAGATCTTCTGACGTGCCCGCCCCTTCACTTTGAGAGCCCAGCCCCGCGCTAGTCCGCTCCCGCCATGAACTCACTAGAGGCGGCATTCATGAGGTGAGACACTACGCATAGTGGGGGGATGGGACCTTGGCTGTAGCCCCCCTGCCGAGCACTAGGCACACCGCTTACGCGACCTCCGGGCGTGCTTTGCCGCGGGGGGCTAACGTCGTCCGGAGGCACGACGTCCTGAGGTGCGAGGGGGACCCCGCCCTACTCATGCTCCAAATGACCCCTGAGCCCTCCTGATCAGGGCCGGGCCCAAAGGGTACGGGATTACGCGAGCGGGGGGACGAAGCCGCGATCTTGGGCCCTCCTGGCGTGCGTAGGACAGGTTGCCGTACCGCCCCCAGACGTACCCTCCGCAGCCCGGGGGATGGTACGCCGGGAGGCGCGACGTCTTGAGTCAGAGCGGAGGGAGAGGAGGTCCCTCCCCACGCGCATCATACCCGCCGCCGGCGAGCCCCTGGTGAAATCCAGGGGGGCTCATGCGCGACTGGTCACGAGTGAGGGGACGAGGGCCTGACCCGGGACTTCCCTCCCTTTCTGTCTTGACGCAGCACCTGGGGTGCTTCTTTGGCCTGCCGAGGCTCGGGGCCAGAGACACCATTGGCCCGAGACCTACGGCTAGTGCCGCGAGTGCCGGCCTCCGTAGGCACCCGCGCGCGTTTCATTCGTGCTCCATGATCGTCAGTGGTGATGGCGGAGGGTCAAGGGCTAAGAGCGTGGGGTCGGCCCCCCGACCTTCTGCCCCTGGGCCCCCTCGTGCCGGTGCGTGATCGCACCCAGCATCAGGTGCAGTCCTGCGGTCGCTCCCTGACGGTTCCCCGGTAGGTGCGGTACTTGGGTACAAAAGACTTCGAGGCAGAGAGGCGGCGTCATACGCATGGTTCATGGGGTCATACCCGATGTCGCCCTCGTAGGTCGCTGTCGGTCTTGCCCACACGGGTGACCGGGCGCGGCCGGCGCAGCCTCCGGTTCCTGGCTCCGTCGTGCGGGAGCAGAATGGCTCGGCCCCGGTGCTGGCGGCATCGAGGAGATCGGCCACCCTGAGGAGCAGCGCGTTGTGGCCGGCGTCGAGCAACCGACACCTTAGCAGGTCCCTTGCCACCAGCAGTGGGCCCCTCATGTTTGCCATTTCGTGTCGGTCCCGCGAACTTGCCGCCGCGTGCTCGGCGGCCCGCGCTGCTGCGCGGCTTTGGCGCCGCGTGGGCGGTGGGTGCTGCCGGTCCCCAAGCGGCGGGTCAGTGATCGTCATCGTGTCGTCAGCCCTAATCAAGGCTGGGTGACGGCGAGTCACGTGGCCGAAGGGCGACGCTCGAGCGGTGCGAGCGTCGCGGGCTTCCGCGTGCGTCTGATGCGCCTCTGCCATCAGATTCACGATCCGTCGAGGCGGGGTGAAGCGAGGTCGACGGACGAGAGTGGGATGAGGTCGTCAGAGAGGCGAGATTTCGACACACCCCCTACCTGGCGCGCCAAATGTCGGATTACGGGCTCCGCAAACCCAAAAAAGTTCGAACACATGGGCGTGAATGAAGATCTCTCCCACTCACGTCTACCTAGCGCCACGCCCTCGCCCACTGGAGAGATTCAAGTAAGAGCACACACGAGTTTACCCAGGTTCAGGCCACCTTGCAGTGGAAAACTCTACGTCCTGCTTGAGTGGATTAGCTTCAGGAGACTTGAGTGTGAACGAGTACAGTGGTTCTTGAGCTCAGGAGGAGAGCTCAAGAGGGTCAGGAGGCAAGTGTTCTTGCTCCTTGAAATGAAGGTGGAGTGTTCGAGATGGGGTCGATCCGCCCCGCCACAGTGGGAATCCTAGCTACTTATATAGGCGGCCAGGGTCCTCTTCCCCCGAAGTGTTTAGGCGGGAAGGGATCCCACAATGGCCATTTTGAGCAGGAACACAAGGACGCTCCTATCCTGACAAAACCGGTCTTTGCCCGCAAAGAGATCTGACGATGACGTGATGGTGGGCTCGGTGGTGACATCCTCCCTGTCGTCCTTGCGGTCTTCGGTCTTGTTGCACCGAAGGGGAAACCTTTGTCTCGCCCCTCAGGAACCTGCGCCTGCGTTGTCTCCTTGGCACCAAAACGGCAACTTCGCCGCTGGCACGCGCTGGCACCTGCGAGCGCGGTGCATCACTGCTCACGTCACTGCCTCCTCCTGAGGTAGGCTTGGCCTTGGGTTCTCCGCCCCTCCGGATCAGCCTAGCCAGGGTCAATCAGCTGGGCCATACCAGGCCGTAGTAGGAGCGCATTGCGGGCCGCGGGTAGGCAAGTCTGGGTACCCTGGTTCCCAGGATACCATCAGTGAGCACTCACTAAAATATGACATGCTAAAGAGTTGATGTTGGACAAGGAAGACAACATAATGGGTTATGTTTTCATATATCTGAAATAAAGGATATTGTCATGGATCATCCGACATGTTGAGCTTTCCTTTCCCCCTCATGCTAGCCAAAACTCCTTGCACCAAGTAGAGATACTACTTGTGCTTCCATACATCCTTAAACCCAGTTTTGCCATGAGAGTCCACCATATCTACCTATGGATTGAGTAAGATCCTTCAAGTAAGTTGTCGTTGTTGCAATTCTCTAAATATGTATGATCTATTAGTGTGGAGAAAATAAACTTTATACGATCTTGTGATATGGAAGCAATAAAAGCGACGGAGTGCATAATAAAGGTCCATATCAAGAGTGGCAATATAAAGTGACGTTCTTTTGCGCTAAGATTTTGTACATCCAACCATAAAAGCACATGAAACCTCTGCTCCCCTCTGCGAAGGGCCTATCTATTGTTCTTACCTTATATAAGATTCATGGTGATCTTCCCCTTTCCTTCTTACATTTTATCCTTTGGCAAGCACATTGTGTTGGAAAGATCCTGACATATATACCCAACTGGATGTAAGCTATCATAATATATTATTGTTGACATTACCCTTTAGGTAAAAGGTTGGGAGGCAACACTATAAGCCCCTATCTTTCTCTGTGCCCGATTAAAACTCCATACCCATAAGTATTGTGTGAGTGTTAGCAATTGTGAAAGACTAAATGATAGTTGAATATGTGGACTTGTTGAAAAGCTCTTAATTGACTCTTTCTGATGTTATGTTAAATTGCAATTGCTTCGATGACCGAGATCATAGTTTGTTAGTTTTCAGTGAAGTTTCTGATTCATACTTGACATTGTGAATTGATTGTTACTATAGCATAAGAAATCATATGACAATATATGTATGTTGCTGTTATAAGAATGATCATGATACCCTTATGTCGGTATTTTATTTTTTTTGACACCTCTATCTCTAAACATGTGGACATATTTTTCGATATCGGCTTCCGCTTGAGGACAAGCGAGGTCTAAGCTTGGGGGAGTTGATACGTCCATTTTGCATCATGCTTTTATGTTGATGTTTATTGCATTATGGGTTGTTATTACACATTATGTCACAATACTTATGCCTTTTCTCTCTTATTTTAAAACGTTTACATGAAGAGGGAGAATGCCAGCAGCTGGAATTCTGGGCTAGAAAAGGAGCAAACATTGGAGACCTATTCTACACAACTCAAAAAGCCACAAAACTCCACGAAAGTCAGTTTTGGAAAATATAAAAAATATCTGGCGAAAGAAGTACAGGAGGGGGGCCACCCACCGTCCACGAGGGTGGGGGGCACGCCCTACCCCCCTAGGCGCACCCCATGCCTCATGGGCTACCTGGCAGCCCCCCGATGCCCATCTTGTGCTTTATTAAGTGTTTTGACCTGGAAAAACAATCATAAGGAGCCTTTCGAGATGAAGCGCCGCCGTCTCGAGGCGGAACCTTGGCGGAACCAATCTACGGCTCCGGCGGAGCTTTTCTGCCGGGGAAACTTCCCTCCGGGAGGGGAAAATCATCACCATCGTCATCACCAACAACTCTCCCATCTTGGGGAGGGTTATTCCATCAACATCTGCACCAGAACCATCTCCTCTCAAACCCTAGTTCATCTCTTGTAACAAATCTTTGTATCAAAACCTCAGATTGGTACTTGTGGGTTGCTAGTAGTGTTGATTACTCCTTGTAGTTGATGCTAGTTGGTTTATCCGGTGGAAGATCATATGTTCAGATCCATTATGCATATTAATATCCCTCTGATTATGAACATCAATATGATTTGTGAGTATTTACATTTGTTCCTGAGGAAATGGGAGATGTCTTGCTATAACTAGTCACGTGAATTTGGTATTCGTTCGATATTTTGATGAGATGTATGTTGTCTTTCCTCTAGGGATGTTATGTGAACGTCGACTACATGACACTTCACCAATATTTGGGCCTAGAGGAAGGCACTGGTAAGTATTAAGTAGATGATGGGTTGCTAGAGTGACAGTAGCTTAAACCCTAGATTATGCGTTGCTTCGTAAGGGGCTGATTTGGATCCATATGTTTCATGCTATGGTTAGGTTTACCTTAATACTTGTTTTGCAGTTGCAGATGCTTGCAATGGAGGTTAATCATAAGTGGGATGCTTGTCCAATTAAGGGCGGCACCCAAGCACCGGTCCACCCACATACCAAATTATCAAAGTAACGAACGTGAATCATATGAACATGATGAAAACTAGCTTGACGATAATTCCCCATGTGTCCTCGGGAGTACTTTTCCTTATATAAGAGTTTGTCTAGGCTTGTCCTTTGCTACAAAAAGGATTGGGCCATATTAATGCACCTTATTTACTTTTACCACTTGTTACTTGTTACAAATTACCTTATCACAAAACTATCTGTTACCGATAATTTCAGTGCTTGCAGAGAATACCTTAGTGAAAACTGCCTATCATTTCCTTCTGCTCCTCGTTGGGTTTGATACTCTTACTTATCAAAAGGACTACGATAGATCCCCTACACTTGTGGGTCATCATCTCCCGCACGATTTTCCTCCTACACACGTGGATACCGTTAGCGGCGATGCACTTGCACCACTCCGATGAACCTGTTCGTGGGATCCGATCGGATATGTGGGATATCGGCAAGGAGAAGACGACTCCAGGAATGCGAGACGACTCCATGAACGCGCTGACTCAATTCTACTTCCACTGGACGGCACTGCACGTCAGGTGGGAACGATCTGTGATCCATCTCCCATATCATGTTCCTGGATGTTCTGCATGTAGGAAAATTTTAATTGGTAGTCGACGCACCCTACGGTAGAACCCAAATAGTGGTATCAGAGCCTCTGCTACAGGATTTGGATTCAGATCGTATGCATATTAGATATGTGGAGGCGGCATATGAGATTCGTTGTCGTTTATGAGATTGGCTATGTGCACGGTTGATAAGATCAACTGAACATGGGGATTGATATGGCTATGCTTTCTGTTAATCGGGATCGATGAGGTCATGACACAATGTACCCCTACTGGTCGGTTATCCGCCATCGGGGTTAACAGTGTAACGTAAATCTGAATCAGATTCGCGATGATCGATGAGATCAATCAGATTAGAAAATTTGGTGTGAACGGAGTACAGACGCGATCTGTGATTTCCAAAAACATCGGGCGCTGCCTACACCCGCGCGGGACCACAGTGTGCGTAGCGCCATATATTTCGTACCTGAAACTCAAACTGATAGAATGCGATTCTATGCATAACTTTCTTTTGCAGGTTTGATGTACATAGTATGGCTCATGTGTATGTGATGCATGTGTTTAATTTATACATGGCCTGTGTGTCATGTTTGTTAGCCAGCAGGAGCCAAAGTGTTGTCATTATAATGTATAACGACCTGCGTGTCGACTTGTGACTCTATGTAAATTCATTACTAGTTATAGTAGTTGGATAATAGAGATTAGGTTGGTGGCTTGGCGTCCCGGCGTGACAAACAAGATGGAGTTCCTAGATGGTGATTGGAGTCGAAGCCAACCTTGAAGAACATCCACGAAGGAGCTATACTATTTCACAATATATGTTTATTTGTGATTATTATGCTTCTTAGTTTCTATGCATGTTGAATGGTAGAAAGATCCCTCATGAATATTGTGATAGCCTGGCTTAATAGGATGATAGACTACGCATATCAATAAGGAATTCCTTCTTTTTTGGGAGCCCATTCGGATAGAACTATAAAGTTAAGCGTGCTCAGCTTGGAGTAGTTTCAGGATGAGTGACCAACCGGGAAGTTGGTCCCGGGTGTGCACGAGTGAGGACAAAGTGTGTAGAAAAGACTAGTATTGATATGTGGGGCCAGTCTAGATCCCGCCAGGAGTAACGACCATCGACGGGTGTGTCCGGGGCGTTACAAGTTGGTACCAGAGCCGACCCTCGTGGTTACACGGATTTTTCGGACAGGTGCTCAGTCATGTTGTTCATGATGTTTGTGACCCGTCATGGCACACAGCATGACACATGTATCAGACTGGATGCACAAACGTTTGTGACAAGAGGGAACATTCCTGTGGCTCGACGAGGACGCCGGTTCCTCTGAGTGGGCGTGTATGTGATAGCATGGCTTAATAGGGATGATAGAATACTCATATCAATAAGGAATTCCTTCTTTTCCGGGAGCCCATTCAGATAGAATTGCAAAGTTAAGCGTGCTCAGCTTGGAGTAGTTTCAGGATGGGTGACCGACCGTGAGTTGGTCCCGGGTGCGCACGAGTGAGGACAAAGTACGTAGAAAAGATTAGTATTGATATGTGGGGCCAGTCTAGATCCCGCCAGGAGTAACGACCATCGGCGGGTGTGTCCGGGGCGTTACAAATATCAAGTAAATTGCCATTCCCGATGCTGCACGTTCGCACGCCAAGTACATCTAGTAGTGGGATCATTACATTGGGGTGCTGCTAGGTGTCCTTGAACTGAAGGGTTCGTGTCGGACACGGACATGCACTGCATCAGGTTAACTTGAAAAGGGTATCAAAACAGTTTTGGGCCTTGTGGCAAAGGAGGTCAGGAGCCGGGGTATGAGATACCTACCCGACCAACAGCAGTCGTACAGAGATACGATTAGCAAGGAGTTGCTTACCGGATAGGCATGTTGTCTAGCAGTGATGCTAAAGCTCAGTAGTCGCATGTGCTAGTCGGATCATGAATCATTGATAGTTTACGGAGGGATGCTAACTTCAGAGGGAGTATTTCTGTTTAAGGCTTGAATTACTCTACATAAACACATTGCTTAGTGATTGCATATTTTCTATTGTAGATCAGTGGCACCACCTGCTCAACCCAACTTTGCATTGAACTCAATATTGGAAAAGGATAAACTTAGTGTAACAAACTTTACAACCTGGTATAGAAATTTGAGAATTGTTCTCAAGCATGATAAGAAGGAACAAATTCTAGAGGATCCACTTCCAGATGAACCTGGTGATACTTCTAATGCCACAACCAGGAATGCCGACTAGAAACTCGTTGATGAGTCAAACGAGATCAGCTGCCCCATGCTGGCTTTAATGGAGCCCGATTTGCAACAACATTTCAAAGATGTTGGGGCTTTCGATATGATAGAGAGTCTCAAGAGCATGTTTTAGGTTTAGGCTAGGACCGAAAGGTTCAACGTCTAGCGATCCTTAATGGATTGTAAGCTGAAGGAAGGTTATGCACTGAGCCCACTTGTGATCAAGATGATCGGATATGTGCAAGCGTTGGATCGGTTAGGATTCCCGCTCTTGGATGAGCTTACTATAGATGCAGTCCTGGGTTCTCTTCCGCCCTGCTATGGGACGTTCATCTCGAACCATCATGCGCATGTCATGTATAAGAAGCTCACTGGATTGCATGGTATGCTTAAGGTGGCAGAACAAGATATAAAGAAAGGCACGCATCAAGTGTTGATGGTGCAGAACTCGACTAAGTTCAAGAACAGTTGGTCCAATAAAAAGGCTAAGGCAAAGGGCACGGGGAAGGTAATCTCCACCGCAGCACCGAAGTCTAGACCGAACTCAGAGACCGTTTGCTATCACCACAAGGAGACTGGTCACTAGAAGAGGAACTGTAGCAATTGGCTTGCAGAGCATGACAAGAAGGTCGGAAATGCTGCTTCGGGCAAATGTACACTTGTTGCATATGTTATAGACATTTACCATGCTGACATACCTAGTATCTCTTGGGTATTTGATACCGGATCAGTTGTTCACATATGCAACTCGATGCAGGGGCTGGTAAGAACTAGGCGTGTGGCACAAGTGGAGATTGACATCAGGGTCGGCAACAAAGCAAGAGTTGCTGCGTCGGAGGTCGGCACGATCCAACTCCAGCTTCCTTCCAAATTTATTATGGAATTGAATAATTGTTATTACCTTCCTGCACTTAGTCGGAACATTATTTATGCCTCATGTTTGATGAGTCAGGGTTATGAATTCAGTTTAAAGGATAGTGGTTGTTCAATATTTTTGAATGGTATGTTCCACGGCTATGCACCCATTGTTGATGGGCTATTTATTTCGAATCTGGAAACAAAACATGTCTATAATATGAATATCAAGAGGCATAAGCCTAATGAGATAAATCCGACATACTTCTGGCATTGCCGGCTTGGACACATGAGTCTGAAATGCATGAAGAAGCTCCATAGTGATGGGCTCCTAACTTCGTCCGACTTTGCTTTGTTTCGAGACAGGTGAATCATGCTTGCTTGGCTAGATGACTAAGTCTCCTTTTGCAAAGAGTTGCGAGAGGGCGCCCGAGCTATTGGTGCTTATACAGAGTGATGTGTGTGGTCCAATGAGCACAACTGCTAGAGGTGGCTATCAGTACTTCGTGACTTTTACCGACGACTTGAGTAGATATGGATATATCTATTTGATGAGGCACAAGTCATAAACTTTTGAAAAGTTTAAAATAGTTATAGAACGAGGTTTAGAATCAGCTCGGCAAGACTATACAGCTTCTACGATTTGATCGTGGAGCTGAGTACATGATCCATGAGTTTGATGATCATTTGAAAAGTCGAGGTATAGTACCTCAGCTTACACCTCCGGGTATGCGAAATGGCATGTCGGAACGGGGGAATCGTACCTTATTGGACATGGTTCAATCTATGATGAGCAAATCGGATTTACCCTTGTCATTCTAGGGATACGCTCTAGAAACTGCAGCTTTTACACTCAACAGAGTACCATCAAAATCCGTAGATAAGACACCACATGAGATGTGGACTAGGAAGAGACCCAAGTTGTCTTTTCGAAAGATTTGGGGTTGTGAAGCATTTGTCAAGCGACTTATGTCAGACAAGCTTACACCCAAGTTAGATAAATGCATATTCATGGGATATTTGAGGGAAACTTTGGGATATAACTTCAACAACTGTGAAGAGAACAAAGTGTTTGTTGCTCTAAACGGGGTCTTCCTTGAGAAAGAGTTTCTCGGGTGGGAGGCCAGTGGGAGGCAGGTGCAACTCGAAGAAGTTCGAGAACCACTAGGGGATAACTTGGCTGGTGATGTGATCATATCAGAGTCTGTCAGGGAACCCGAGGTGGAAGCGACACCAGAAGCACGGTGGTCGGAAAGATTGCGCAGACTGCACGATGTGTTGTTGCTGGAAAGCGACGAGCTGGCTACGTATGCGGAATAGATGGTAAGCCCAGATTCTGGGGCATGGCTGGAGGCCATGAGATCCGAATTAAAGTCCATGGATGAAAATCGAGTTTGGGACTTGGTTGATCCGCCGCCTAGCGTAAAAGCAATAGGTTGCAATGGGTCTTTAAGAAGAAAACCGATGTGGATGGAAATGTTCAGATCCACAAAGCTCGGCTTGTCACTAAAGGTTATGGACAATTTCAAGGTATTGACTAAGACGATACTTACTCGCCAGTAGAGATGCTAAAGTTGGTGAGGATCGTACTAGATATAGATGCCTATTTCGATTACGAGATATGGCAGATGGATGTCAAAATGGCTTTCCTTTATGGAAATTTAACCGAGGACATGTATATGATAGATCCTGAGGGTTTTATCGACCCGACTAGCACTAGTAAGGTATGCAAGCTCAAGAGATCCATTTATGGGTTGAGACAAGCATCTCAGAGCTGGAATATTCATTTCGATGAGGTGGTCACTGGTCTCAGTTTTACCAAAAGCGAGGAGGACACTTGTTTATACAAGCAGTTGAGTGGGAGCTCGATAGTGTTTTTGATACTATACGTGGATGACATATTGCTGATCAGAAGCGTTGTTTCGATGCTGAACTTGGTCGAGGAATCATTGAATGGAAAGTTTTTGATGAAGGACCTAGGTGAAGCGGTTTACATATTGGGCATTAAGATCTATAGAGATAGACCGAGGAGGTTGCTCGTCTTAAGCCAATGCACGTACATAGATAAAGTGTTGAAACGACTCAACATGAGTGAGGCCAAGAAAGGATTCTTGCCTGTCTTACATGGTATAAGGCTAAGCGAGACTCAGAATCCTTTGACATATGATAAGCGAAGCATGATGAGTCGGATGTTGTATGCCTCGCAATCGGATCCATCATGTATACCATGATATGTACATAGCTTGATGTTGCTTTTGCAATTAGCCAAACAAGTAGATACCAGGCCAACCTAGATGAGAATTATTGGGCGGTGGCAAAGACTATTCTGAAGTACCTGAAAAGGACTAAAGAGATGTTCCTAGTTTATGGAGGTGAGTGATACGTCTCCAACATATCTACAATTTTTGAATGTTCCATGCTGTTATATTATCATTCTTGGATGTTTTACAATCTTTTTTGGTACTAACCCATTGACAAAGTGCCAAGTGCCAGTTGCTATTTTCTGCATGTTTTTACATCGCAGGAAATCAATATCAAACGGTGTCATGGAATTAACATGGCAGATGTCCGGTTTAGCGGACTTAGTCGTGAGGCCGCGCATCTATATAGTAGCTTGAGAGGGGTTGAGCGGAATTGAGAGACGCGATGCAAGACAAGGTTTTAGACAGCTTTGGGCCCCGGGAAACATCATCCGGTAATAACCCTACGTGCTATTTAAGGCTAGATCTCATTATAATCCTCATGGTGTCGCCGGTAAACCGGCTCTTTGTATCTAGCCCTAGAAACTTGTGAGAACCTCTCTAAAACCTGTCCCTCTTTGGGGAGCCCTGCCCCTCCTTATATATGTTGAAGGGGCGGGTTACATGACTAGTCCTAGTAGGACTAGGATTACTTTATTACAAGGAGACCTAGTCTTGCTTCCTTTGTAAGAGAATATTCCTTATGCTTTCTTCATAAACCGGCCCACCATAACGTGAACCGGCCTTCTGGGCCTTGGGCCTTGTCATCCTTGATCCGTCAACCTGGTTACCAGTGAATGGTATTATTTAGGCAGGTTGCTTGTAAACCGTCTGGTTAGGACGGATCTCCAGTGAATCTCCAAGTGTAAACCGTCTCTCAAGTAAACCACCAAGTCCGGCCGGGTCATATTTCTGGCCGGTTCATACCGCGGGGTATATCCCCGACATTAGCCCCCAAGTTTAGCTTGGATTTATCCATGGTAAACTTATGCTGCAAAATAAACACAAGAACAAATCTGACAGGTTGTGCTCCGGGTTAAGAATTTCTTGTAAACCGGCATCTGACCATCCTTAAGCCCTTGTCCTTTCCTTCTTCTTAGAAAATCCGGGTCAACAGACCAGCTTCATAATCAACTTGTTTGTAGAAAAAATATTGCAAATAAAGAATCCATTTGACTCGGCCTTCAATGCTCTGACTTGATAAAAATATTGGTCTTTAAATATTCAATTGATATCCAGCCAGCTTGAAGATTTAGAACTTGCCAGTTTATGATTGCCAAAATTGCCGGGTTATAAAAACTGATGATCCCGGGTCATGACTGCTTATAAATGCCGGTTTATGATTGTTGCCAACGTCGGGTTACACAATTAATCTTCCGGACTTACCCAAAACTGAGAATTTGAAGATGTTCCTCCTTTATATGCATATCACCTGTAGCCCCCAAGTCTTAAGAGGAGAACATAGTGATATCTTAAGACTTGTTTCAATATAATGTTTGCAATCTTGAAGAAATCCGGATTGTTCATCCCAATCACTATGAAATTGAATATTCCATATTATGTAGCCCACAAGTGCCGGGTCATTATGCAATAATGAACAGGGACTTTGTAGATATAATCATTGAAAATAACATTACAAAATGTAACTTCCATCGTGGGGTTTGAACCCACGTCCACGAGGTTAAGAGCTTTGTGCTTTACCAACTGAGCAGTGGACCCTTCAATATAACGGATTAATACTTGTGTACCTTGAATTGTTGACAGGAGCGATTGGTAGCCCCCAAGGGCCGGCTCAATATGATATGATGAGTCGGGTCTTCAATATGTTGAGCAAAAAATGACTTTGCATTAGCCCCCAAGTGCCATGGTGCATGCTTGCAGCGACATGAGACTTGCGTATTTGATATAATCTCAATCTGAATAATGTAGCCCCCAAGTGTCGGGTTGTAAGCCTGCAGCGACTCGGGACTATTCCTTTGTAGAATAAATCACTTCCATTGATGAAATAATATCCATTGCGCTTAAAGCGACTTTGAAAACCTCAATCATAATATTGATAACCATAATAAAAATCCAGCCATGTTGGCTATTAAAGATTTGAATAATATAATCCGGTTTGAAAACCGGTTCCAGTGATATTTGATCACAATCAGGCCGGGTTAATAAACATCGGTCATTATTTTGTCTCATACTGGCGACTTATAGTCAAAAGCCAGGCCGGTTTAATGAACACCGGTCATTATCTTATCTCATACTGGCGACTTATAGTCAAAGCCAGGCCGGTTTAATAAACACCGGTCATTATCTTACCTATGATTAAGTGTACCTGACGTCCTTAATCCGGTAGGCATAACTGAATGTGTAGATTCTGATGAGGCTCTTGGCTCTGTTGGCGGTTGCCCAATGATTGTTCCGGGTTATAGTAAACACCGGTTTAAATAATGCTGGAGCTCTTTGTCCAGACTTTTTGAAAATATGTGGTCAACTTTGAAGTTGTCCAGCTCCGGATCAAAAAACCATAGAAAACACATGAAAAATCACAAACACAAAAACACAGGTGGCAAATAAGACCATGTAGTCAAGGCTTTTTACGAGCCGCCAGGCTCCATATGTGCCAATCAAAGCGTGCGACCCAAAGGGCTATGACTCTTTTTCTTTTGCCATCAAAGGATGTACTCCAAGGGGCAAGAAATATTGCATTTGCCATCAAAGGAAGTACTCCTAGGGACAAGAACTTTTCTTTTGCCATCAAAGGGATGTGTCTTCCAAGGGGCAAGAAATATTGCATTTGCCATCAAAGGAAGTACCCTAGGGACAAGAACATATTTTCTTTTGCCATCAAAGGGAATGATCAACCAAGGGGCAAGAAATATTGCATTTGCCATCAAAGGAAGGTTCCCTAGGGACAAGAACAGTTTTTTCTTTTGCCATCAAAGGGAGTGATCAACCAAGGGGCATGAAATATTGCATCTGCCATCAAAGGAAGGTTCCCTAGGGACAAGAACATG
>LR738709.1:173190406-173241497 GCA_902687465.1 Secale cereale
TGCCATCAAAGGGAGTGATCAACCAAGGGGCAGGAAATATTGCATCTGCCATCAAAGGAAGGTTCCCTAGGGACAAGAACAGGTTTTTTTTTCTTTTGCCATCAAAGGGAGTGATCAACCAAGGGGCAGGAAATATTGCATCTGCCATCAAAGGAAGGTTCCCTAGGGACAAGAACAGTTTTTCTTTTGCCATCAAAGGGAGTGATCAACCAAGGGGAAAGAAATATTGCATCTGCCATCAAAGGAAGGCCCCCTAGGGACAAGAACATTGTTGGCCAATCGATGGATGTAATCCGAAGGGCGCTGATGTGAAGACAATCATGTGAACCGGACCAGGAGAGATTTTAGCGAGGATTCACATGTGATCCATAGCCCCCTAGTTTGGTCCCTCCTGCATAATAAAATAGACTGATCAAAGCATCTTGTTTTCTTGATGAAAATGATATATATCAAGAGAAATAGATTTAGATGGATATCACCTGATGTATTGGAACCGGTATGTTGAATAGACCGAATCACAGGGCGGACAGTAAAACGACCGCATCATCAGTGGCAGCACATACATATGAATCGGCCGCAGTTTTGTAACCCGGCGTAGATGAGCAAGTTTTCCTCCGTGTTGTAAACCAGTGCGGACGCGTGAACCGGCCGTTTGTTCATCAGGTAATGTAACACGGAGAAAAACGCCGTTGTAGAGTATTGCCAGCGCGTGCTTTATTTTCGCAGTAGAAGAATAATTTCACCTGTGTATAAAAACACCAATAGGAAGTGTAACGGTGCTCAGAGGAATTAGAATGTCCTGATAAATATATAGGAGAGATAACACTTGATTTGGTCGAAGAACAAATGGGTCAGCTGGTGCCAACAGGCTAGTCGCCCTCCTCGTTGTAAGCCAGCGCAGTTGCGAGAGGTAGCCACGGCGTGGTAAACCGGTGCGGACGAGCAGGTTGTCCTCCGTGTTGTAAACCAGTGCGGTTGCGAAAGACGGCCACGGCGTTGTTAAACCGGCGTGGTCGCAAGAGACGGCCACAGCGCTGTAAACCGGCACGGTCGCGAGAGATGGCCACGGCGTTGTCAGCCGGTGTGGGAGTCCATTGAGTAACGACGTCCACTTGTGCCGAATGATGTTGGCGGGCCTCCGTCTCCGCGGTATAATATCACTTGGTAATGAATGATTCTCCTGCATATAAAACACAGCAGGGAAAAGTAGTCTTGCTCGGATGAATTAATATGTACTTTTTAAAATAAATATGGTAGATATCACCTGATGTGTTCGGATGATAGATGAATTGTGTATATCGTCCGTAAATCACCCTTGGACATTTTTGCTGAACTCCCTTTGATCCTTATATGTATATAAAGGATTTTTGTATTGATCCCCTCGAGAACCCTGCCAGATGCTGCCACGACTTGTAGAAACCACTAACAACCCGTGGTTGGCAGTATGAATGCAGGATAGCATAGCATATAGGGGCACCGCACTTTCTTAAACTCATGATGACTCTGCTTTTATGTACTGAACCAGACAACTTACTTCCGAGTGCAGATCATCTCAGAAGCTACTCGTTCTCCAAAGTCTCAACCAAAGCTGATGTTTCGGACTCCATGAAATCAATTGGATTTTTATTGATGCCGGTGACTTGGCGTAAACCGCCGCAATTTTACAGAACACACGGCCACCAGAGACAGAAAACGTCGGCTCAGCTCGAGGCACTGCGCCGGTTCATCGCGAAAACGGTGGAGGCAGCCAGATCATTGAAATGAAGCGAGGCAAGCAAATCAGCCTTTGCGTGCCTATTCAAGGCGATGGCAGGGCGAGCGACCAGCAGGAGCGACAACAGGAATTGGCCGAAATAGAGCGGGTCACAGCAGCGGCAGCTCGGCGACTTAACACGGAGAGGCCCCAAGGCAGGGCGGCGGCTTACGCAGTTTGGACGCAGGCCGGGTCCCCGACAACTCATCGCGGAAGCAGAGGCGAGCCATGGTAATAGGCGGAGTTGCGGTTCATACGGACGGCTCGACGCTACTTAGCTTGGAGGCAGGCCCCTGGTTGCAGTCGTAGGCGATGCAGAGCGCGCGTGGCCTGGCGAGTCCGAGGCGGAGACAGCTGGTTCCGGTGGGTGGGCAGTTTGAAGACGGAGGTTGGCGAATCACGGCGCGGTTCTCGGTGGTTTGGAAGCGGAGGTCGGCAACTCACGACATGCAGACAAGTGGTGGTGCTCGGGCATGGTGAAGAGATGTTGAAGCCCATGGCTGGCAGGCTCTTCTGTAAGAGCACAAAGGCGGCGAGGTGAAGCCGCACGGCGGCGGCGGCTTAGGCCCAGTCCCACGGAAATAGGTGAAGTGAGGCCGCGACGGCTCTGAGGCGAATCGGCGGTGACTTAAGGCGGATGCGGCCGGAGGAGGAGAGGCGAGGAGGCGTCTTGATCTGCGGCGTCCGACCCATCTACACTTCAGCAGAGGTAGGGGCGCTTAGGGACGACCCGACGGCGATGCCGGTAAGGTTCGAGGAGACGGAGTCAATCCGCGGCCACCCCCACGATCCTGTCTTCTTTCCGGGTCGTGGTCGTTTCGATCACTCCCCCCCTTTTTTTCTTTTACCTTCCATGATTTTGCCTCAGATAACATAACCGAAGAGGTACTAGTAATTGATATCCTTGGACATAACAAAACAATCGGGACTTGGCCTTGTGCGTTTTGATGACTTGCTCCCATCGGACTCGGCGAATCAATGTTTGACCGAGACGGCGACTCTAACCATGCTGGTTACAGACGAGTTGTAGATAAAGATTTGACGCGCCCGTGAAATCCGGTAAAAAAGTCGATGGCGCACAGACGCAACTCTAAATTTTCTTGAATCTCCTAGATCTTAAATCCGGACTGACAAGTTTGAAGCGGATACAAATCCTTCTGAACCAACTTTCTTCATCTGAAAAAATTGCAAACTCCTCGATCCCTGGTGAGATCCCTCCAAGAACTCATCACCATCGTGCGCAGGCCCCATGGTGGGCGCCAACTGTCATGGAATTAACACGGCAGATGTCTGGTTTAGCGGACTTAGTCGTGAGGCCGCGCATCTATATAGTAGCTTGAGAGGGGTTGAGCGGAATCGAGAGACGCGATGCAAGACAAGGATTTAGACAACTTCGGGCCCCAGGAAACATCATCCGGTAATAACCCTACGTACTGTTTGAGGCTAGATCTCATTATGATCCTCATGGTGTCGCCGGTAAACCGGCTCTTTGTATCTGGCCGTAGAAACTTGTGTGAACCTCTCTAAAACCTGTCCCTCTTTGGGGAGCCCTGCCCCTCCTTATATATGTTGAAGGGGCGGGTTACATGACTAGTCCTAGTAGGACTAGGATTACTTTATTACAAGGAGACCTAGTCTTGCTTCCTTTGTAAGAGAATATTCCTTATGCTTTCTTCATAAACCGGCCACCATAACGTGAACCGGCCTTCTGGGCCTTGGGCCTTGTCATCCTTGATCCGTCAACCGGGTTACCAGTGAATGGTATTATTTAGGCAGGTTGCTTGTAAACCATCTTGTTAGGACGGATCTCCAGTGAATCACCAAGTGTAAACCGTCTCTCAAGTAAACCACCAAGTCCGGCCGGGTCATATTTCCGGCTGGTTCATACCGCGGGGTATATCCCCGACAAACGGAGTCCAAATACCGCGAAACTTTTTGGAGAATTTTCATGGGCCAGAAGACACCCAATGGGCTAAAGCTGCACCTGGGGGTGCCTCGAGGGGGGCACAACCCACCATGGCGCGCCAGCCCCCTGGCACGCCCAGGTCGGTTGTGCCCACCTTGGTGGCCTCCCGCAACCCCTCTTTACCCTATAAATTCACAAATATTCCAAAACCCTTCGGGGTAGATCTAGATCAGAAGTTCCGCCGGTGCAAGGCTCTGTAGTCCACGAGATCCAATCTAGATCCCTTTCCGGCACTCCGCCAAAGGGGGAAATCATCATCGGTGGCCATCTTCATGATCTCGGCGGCCACCATGACGAGGAGGGAGTAGTCCACCCTCTGGGCTGAGGGTATGTACCCGTATCTATGTGTTGTATATCTCTCTCTCTCTCTCTCTTGTGTTCTTGATGGCACGATCTTGATGTATCGGGGGCTTTGTTAATATAGTTGGATCATATGGTGTTTTCCCTTCTCTTGTTGTGATTGAGTTTTCCCTTTGAGATTTCTTTGGATTGAATACTTTTATGGATTTGAGAACACTAGATATATGTCTTGCAATTGAATACGTGTGGTGACAATTGGGTATCGTATTGATTCAGTTGATATATGTTTTGGCACCCAACTTGCGGATTCCCGCGATGACATTGGGGTAATCTATGCATAGGGGTTGATGCACGTTCTTTTCTTTGTTTCTCCGGTAGAAATCTTGGGGAACTCTTTGAGTATTATGAATCTGAATTGTCTTGGGGTTATGATTAGTACGAACTCTTGATAGATAGATAGGAAAGGAGAACTTTAAGTTGTTTTAGTACGAACTCTTGATAGATTGAACGGAAAGAATAACTTTGAGGTGGTTTTGTTGAGGGGTGGTTATGTGATCCAAATATAGTAGTATTGTTGAGAGATTGCACTAGCGAAAGTACGGACCCTAGGACTTGTTTCTAAGCATTTCAGTACCATCCGTGCTCCGTTTTGTTACTTGTTACCTTGTTGTTTTTTATTGTTCGCACTACAAACTCTCATATCGACTATCCATACTACACTTGTATCACCATCTCTTCGCCGAACTAGTCCACCTATACAATTTCCCATTGTATTTGGTGTGTTGGGGACACAAGAGACTATTTATTATTTGGTTGCAGGGTTGTTTGAGAGAGACCATCTTCATCCTACACCACCTATAGATTTATAAACTTTAGGTCATCTACTTGAGGGAAAATTGCTACTGTCCTACAAAACTCTGTGCTTGGAGGCCCAACACGTGTCTACCAGAATAAAGTTGCGTAGTAAACATGAAGCTCTTTTCTGGCGCCGTTGCCGGGGAGGTGAGTGCTTGGAGATATATCTTTAGATCTTGCAATCGGATCTTTTAGTTTCTTGTTTTATCACCAGTTTGGTTTTGTAAAAGAAAACTAAAAAAATGGAATTGTGGTTGCATCATATTATTGATCATCTTTATATTATCTTTTTTGAAAATGATGGATCGGAAAATTGTGCTCAATTGTTAGAGGAAGAATGCTATAAAATGTTTGGCATAAATGATGAGCATGATTGCAATGTTGTTAATATGAATTCTTTGAATATCCATAATGCTAATGATATGCAAAGCCATTAGCTTGGGGATGCTATATTTGATGAATATGATATTTTTAGTTCCCCAAGTTTTGATGAGAAAATTTATTATGATGATTGCATGCCTCCTATTTATGATTATTATATTGATAAAAGTGGATTTGGAGAGGTCATGACTTTATTTAGTGATGAATCCACTACTTTGGAGGATGTTTCAACTGACTATGATAACAAAGCTGCTAGCTATGATGATTATGCTGATGACAAGTATGCTATACTAAATAATGTTAACCATGAAACTTGTCATCATGATTTTAATTTTCAATCTCATGATAGTTATTTTGTTGAGTTTGCTCTCACCACTATTCATGAGAATAAATTTGCTTATATGGAGAGTAGCAAAATTTATATGCTTTTGCAACATGAAAAAAATGTTTTATGTGATAGCTATATTGTTGAATTCATTCGTGATGCTACTGAAAATTACTATGAGAGAGGAACATATTCTTGTAGGTATTGCAATAATATCAAGTTTCCTCTCTATGTTTTGAAAGTTTTGAAGTATTGCTTGTTTAGCCTTCCTATGCTAGTTGATCCTTGCTCCCATAAATTGTTTGCTCACAAAATCCCTACGCATAGGAAGTGGGTTAGGCTTAAATGTGCTTGCCATGTGATTCATGATGCTCTCTTTCATGTTTCAATTCTTATCTTTTATGTGAGCATCATTGAAATCATCATGCCTAGCTAAAAGGCATTAAAGAAAAGCGCTTGTTGGGAGACAACCCAACACTTATACCTACTATTTTTGTGTGTTTACATGATTATGCTACTGTATTAATCATGTTTTATAGCTTTTGTTTCAATAAAGTGCAAAGCCTTAGGATCATGTTGGGTGATAGTAGATTTGATCTTGCTGAAAAACAGATACTTTTGTGCTCACGAGAAAAATTCTTATTTTTACCAAAAGAGTGATTTTGAGTTGAATTTTTTTGCAGAAGTTTAATATACAAATTGCCCACGTGTTCATTATTTTTTCAAGATTTCTAGAGTTGCAGAAGTATGGTGAATGTTCAGATCATTACAGACTGTTCTGTTTTTTACATATTCTGTTTTCAATGCATAGTTTGCTTGTTTCCTAGTTTCAATGGCTTATATTGATCAATATAAATTGTAGAAATGATATGCTATAGTAGGAATTGTATGAGAACAATTATGAATCTTGTCTTCGCCAGTACCCAAAGTGAATGATTTGCTTTATCATGCTAACCCATCTCATGAAATTTTGTTAAGTTTTGTGTGCTTGAAGTTTTCAAGTTTTGGGTGAGATGTCGATATGAGGAGAACAAGGAGTGACAAGACCATAAGCTTGGGGATGCCCAAGGCACCCCAAGGTAATATTCAAGGAAGATCCAAGCAACTGAGCTTAGGGATGGCCCGGAAGGCATCCCCTCTTTCGTCTCCAACATTATCGGTAACTTCACTTGAAGCTATATTTTTATTCGTCACATGATATGAGTTTTACTTGGAGCGTCATTTTATTTTGTTAGAATTTTCTTTCTGGTATTTAGAATAATGTTTTGTATCTTTTATTTCTATAAAAATGTCAAGGATATCCTTTACCATGCTTATTTTGCAAGTATATATGCTGCTGTTTGAAAACAGAAAGTTTTGTATCATTGTCTGAATTCTTCTGGATAGTCAGAACGTGATAAAATCTTGAAATTTTTACAAAGTTAGCATGAATAAGTTGTTTGTAATTTGGCTCCAGAATTTTTAGAGCTAGGGAAGTATGAGAACAATTCCACTCTTTACAGACTATACAGTTTTGGTAGATTGCTGTTATATTTGCATTATTTGCATATGTTTGCATAGGTTTGCATATGTTTGATTGTTTAATGATTCTATTTGAGGATAGGAGTATTAAATACGCAGAGGCATTTAGTATGCAATTTCGAATAATAATTTAGTGATTTGCTACAGTAGAGGATGATAAGGTTTTGCATTGATTTATACTAACGTATTTCACGAGTTCTTCTTGAGTTTGTGTGAATGAAGCTTTTGAGATTTAGGGAAACCGTGAGAAGAATTAAGGAGACACAAAAGCTCAAGCTTGGGGATGCCCGAGGCACCCCAAGATAATATTTCAATAAATCTCAAGCATATAAGCTTGGGGATGCCCCGATAGGCATCCCACCTTTTTTCATCCACCATTATCGGTTAGTATCGGTTGATCCTAAGTTTTTGCTTCTTCACATGAGATGTGCTATTCTTGAAATGTAATTTTTTGTTTGCTTTTTCTTTTAATAAAATACTTAGATCTGATTTTTTTAAATAAAATAGAGCCCCAAAATAGTTGCCAGGGAGGTTAAGTAAGCGGCATTCACATCCCGTCAACGAAGCTCTTTTCTGGCGTCGGTGCTCTAGTGCTTCACTTATATCTTTTTGAGCACGGTGTGCTTTAATATTATTGGAGAAATTCTCTCTTGCTTCACTTAAATTAATTTGAGATAAATAAATCTTATGCTCATGATCTTCACTTATATTTGTTTGAGCTTATCAAAAGGAACACATGAAAATTAGTCCCAAAGTGATAGATATGCAAGAAGGATGTAATAAAAATTTTCATGAAGATCATTGGACAAAATAAACTTGATACCTTGTAATAGTTTTGAGACATGATGATATGATATATGAGTTATGTTAATGAGTAATTATGCTTTAGTAAGAATATTAGTGTTAAAGTTTGTGATTCCCTATGCAAGCATGAAACTCAATAATCATGAAATGAAATTACATCCTACTTGTGGTGCATTATTCGGTGTTATTTATGCTCAATGCTCGCTTATGAGATTATTTGTTTCATGGTTGGTCGCCTCCTAGTCTTTTGCTAGCCTTCATTTTGCACTAAATATGATCACCACTTGTGCATCCAAAATCCTTTATCCCGGTTTTGGCACATGAGTCCACCATACCTACCTATATGCGGTATTCCTTTGCTGTTCTAAGAAAATTTGTATGTGCCATCTCTAATTTTCAAAATAAATTTCTCTTTTGTGTGCTCGTACTGCTCACGAGGCGGTGAGGGGTGGCCAATGTTTTCCATGCTAGATGTGTTATTGTCACGATGAGTGTTTATTCACTTGTCATTGCACGAGAGTAAGGCAAAGGTATTAGGGATGCCCAGTCCCGAAATAAAAAACAAATTTACTTTATGTTGTCAAATAATAAATTCCTTGGAAAGTGTTGGTATGGAAGGCAACCGTGGATTCGGCTAGCCATGGCTTGTGAAAGTTTGGTGGAAAAAGGAATAAACTTTATTTTATGTTTGGGAACCGCCTATGATATATCTAGCTTGGAAAGTGTTGGAAACGTTAAGTCATTTTCGTTGGTGGGAAAAGAATGCCTCCCAAAATAATTTTATCTCTCAATTTAAGCTTTGAGCTCTGGCACCTCTACAAATCCCTACTTCCCTCTGCGAAGGGCCTTTCTTTTATTTATGCAATTTGTATTTTTAAATTTGAGTCTCCATCTTCTCTTATAAAGCACCAACTAGGAAACACTATGATCGTACTTGAGCATTGGGTGTAACTAATATGCGAATGTGTTTCATGAATGGATCAATGGTTAAGCATGATGGGCTAGGGATAACTTATTTTAGCATTGATATTTTGAAAGACATGGTTGCTTGTTGATATACTTGAGTATTTAAATCTCATGTCAAAACTAGACTATTGCTTTGAACCATATAAAAGTCCAAATGTCAATGCTATAAAGAAAAGAATATGATATGACATGATAGGTAGCATTCCACATGAAAAAATCTGTTTTTATCACTTACCTACTTGAGGACGAGCATGAGTTAAGCTTGGGGATGATGACACGTATCCAACGTATCTATAATTTTTTATTGTTCCATGCTGTTATATTATCATTCTTGGATGTTTTACAATCATTTTATATCATTTTTTGGTACTAACCTATTGACAAAGTGCCAAGTGCCAGTTGCTGTTTTCTGCATGTTTTTTACATTGCAGGAAATCAATATTAAACGGAGACCAAACACCGCAAAACTTTTTGGGGAATTTTTATGGGCCAAAAGACACCCAATGGGCTGAAGCTGCACCTAGTGGGTGCCCCGAGGGGGGCACAACCTACCAGGGCACGCCAGGCCCCCCTGGCGCGCCCAGGTGGGTTTTGCCCACCTCGGTGGCCTCCCTCACCCCCTCTTTACCCTATAAATTCACAAATATTCCGAAACCCTTCGGGGTATACCTAGATCAGAATTTCCGCCGCCGCAAGGCTCTGTAGTCCACAAGATCCAATCTAGAGCCCTTTCTGGCACTCCGCCGGAGGGTGAAATCATCACTGTTGGCCATCTTCATCATCCCGGCGGCCACCATGATGAGGAGGGAGTAGTCCACCCTCAGGGCTGAGGGTATGTACAAGTAGCTATGTGTTGTATCTCTCTCTCTCTCCCTCTCTCTCTCTCTTGTGTTCTTGATGGCACGATCTTGATATATCGCGGGCTTTGTTAATATAGTTGGATCATATGGTGTTTTCCCCTCTCTTGTTGTGATGGAGTTTTCCCTTTGATATTTCTTTGGATTGAATACTTTTATGGATTTGAGCACACTTGATATATGTCTTGCAATTGAATACCCGTGGTGACAATGGGGTATCGTATTGATTCACTTGATATATGTTTTGGCACTCAACTTGCGGTTTCCCGCGGTGACACTGGGGTAATCTATGCATAGGGGTTGATGCATGTTCTTTTCTTTGTTTCTCCGGTAGAAATCTTGGGGCACTCTTTGAGTATTATGAGTCTGAATTTGTCTTGGGGTTATGATTAGTACGGACTCTTGATACATAGATCGGAAAGGATAACTTTATGTTGTTTTAGTACGAACTCTTGATAGATTGAACGGAAAGAATAACTTTGAGGTGCTTTGGTTGTGGGGTGGTTATGTGATCCAACTATATTAGTATTGTTGAGAGATAGCACCAGCGAAAGTATGGACCCTAGGCCTTGTTTCGAACCATTGCAATACCGTTCGTGCTCCGTTTAGTTACTTACTACCTTGCTGTTTTTATTGTTCACACTACAAAAACTCATATCTACTATCCATACTACACTTGTATCATCATCTCTTCGCCGAACTAGTGCACCTATACAATTTCCCATTGTATTTGGTGTGTTGGGGACACAAGAGACTTTTTATTATTTGGTTGCAGGGTTGTTTGAGAGAGACCATCTTCATCCTACACATCCTACGGATTGATAAATCTTGGGTCATCCACTTGAGGGAATATTGCTACTGTCCTACAAAACTCTGCGCTTGGAGGCCCAACACGTGTCTACAAGAATAAAGTTGAGTAGTAGACATCTGTGAGGAGGAGCTCGTCGTAAAGGCTTACACCGATGCTAGTTTCCTAACCGATAGAGATGATTGTCAATCACTGTCCGGTTTCGTGTACGTCATGAACAGAGGAGCAGTGATCTGGACGACTTCCAAGCAAGACACAGTGGTTGATACTACCATGGAAGCCGAATACATTGCAGCTCGTGAAGCTGCAAAGGAAGGTGTTTGGATCCGGAATTTTCTGGATGATCTTGGTATTTTCCCAACCTTGGTGAAACTATTGGACCTTTATTGTGATAATTCTGGTGCCATCATACAAGCCAAGGAGCCGAGGAACCACCACCAGACCAGACACATAGATCGGAAATATCACCTGATACGAAAGATCGTAAAGAGTGGTGCTATACAATTATGCAAAATTCACACGGACGCAAATGTTGCCAATCCGTTGACTAGGCCGCTTCCAGAACCCAAGCATGAGGGGCACGTTTGAGCTATGGGCATACGATGTCTGTTTGATTGACTATAGTGCAAGTGGGAGACAGTTGGAGTTATGCCCTAGAGGAAATCATGTATGATGATATTTCCTATGTGTTTATGAATGAAGATAGTCCTTAGATGCAATCAATGATGCTTTTTGGCATGTACGTGACTAGTCTGTGAGATCTTGTGTTGTATGATACATCCTAAATTGTCCCTAGTCGCAAGTGACGTGTGGGCACACGTTGGACTAGACTAGCATATGACACAGTGGATGGCTCAGCCTCACTAGCCATGTGTCATGGGAAAACACGGCCACCTATGGGGCCATCGCCCCCTTGTGCTTCGGTAAGGGGGAAGAGCGCGTTGCACAAAGAGCGGATTGCGTGGGGTAGTGCAGTAGTGATGACACACGCAATTTTTACCTTGGTTCAGGCCGCCGTGAGGCATAAAACCCTACTCCTACTTTGGTGGATTGACGAAGTGGACCATAGTGGAGGCGCGACGCTTTAGCCCGGCAAGGTAGCCTGAGGGCGAGAGCAACTACGCGCGTATGAGTGTACAATGGTCCCAATCCTCTCTACGGTCGCCACAATCCTCCTTTTGTAGATCAATGGGTCACCACAGTGGCAAATCAGTCATTGTGTACTGATTAGATAGCAAACTATGCTATCGTACCTAACTCTATAGACAGGACAAGGCACATTAAATGCACCACTTAGTGTAACATCTGGACGTAGCCCGACAAGCCTTACCAGGCCGATCCACCACCTTCTCGCATGCCTGTATGACACGTCGTTGGACGGGTGTCACCAGTTGGTTATTTCATTTGGAAGTGGCTGCCACGTACAGAATTACAACCACTTAGTCACTTGAGGGCTTGACACCGCATGGATTGGAGACTTGAGTTGCTGTGAGGTGGAGCGGTGGAGCCTTGGTGGGGCAAGTCCACTCTCCGTGTCCCCGGCAGGCTTGCCGGGATGGCCTTGGGAATTGCCTTAGGGGTACCTCACCCTCGCTGGGCCCCGGTAAGGGTGGTTTTTCCTTAGTGAGCTCTTGCTCCTTCATCTTGACTTGGTCTTCTTGATCTGCCCCTTGATTTCTCAAAGGGATAACTTCTTATGCTAAGCGTGGTCGTGGTCGCTATAACCTTGCTTACGTGCCTGTGTACAGTCAGTGCAACACACCAGGGTTTGTTGCACTGACAGAAGCCCCCGAGCCTGGCCCGAACGCGCTGCCAGGCGTCGGCGGGGTAGGCTCCAACAGGTAGACATGCAACGGTCATGGTGCCGGCTTGTTTCCGATATTTTTCTTGCTTCTTCATTAACCTGTGATTGAATGAGGGCAGTTTCCGCTCTTCTGGCTCGTCGTGTAAGCCATCATGGGGTGATTTTTGGGCCACGACTTACGGGTCGCCCGTATCCGATGCTTATGGGATGGTAACTACCCCTTTTTCCCACATCACCGCTGCCGTTTCTGCCACGTATGCCGCAAGCATTGCACATGGTTGGTGGCGGAAACGTTGGACGCGGGAAGGAGCGCCTCGGCGGAAAGCCAGGCGTCGTGGATTGGTGCATATGGGCGGTCTTGATTCTGTGCGCCATTAGTAGTGCACAAGGACCGGATTGGCGGAGCGGGTCAGTGGTCTCCAGAGAGAGGAGCCATCCCCTAGCCTGCCCTGCTAATAAGAAGAGGGGAGGTGGGCGAGGGTTTAACTCACACACATCTTCTTCCCTTCACTCACCTCCTCCTTCCCTTCTAGACGGTGAGGGGAAGGGGACGTGCCGGTGCCCCAACGGTGGCAATGAGAGTTTCTTCTCGACAATGTCTTCCTCCCCTAGTTGACGGTGTGGGGGCGGAATCCAGCGCTCATGGCTGAGGTACGGGACGAGGGCGAGGCCGCCCCCTGGGTCGAGGGGGATGCGGTGGCATCGTGGTCCTCCCTCCTCCCATGGTTTTTGGGCCGCCAGAAGGCCACGTTGGGGACCAACCGCTGGAATTTGTCGTCAAGTTGCGGGGCGCCCCTCGGGGTCGCCTTCGACTCCCTACCCCTTTTGCCAAGGTGATGGATGATGACCCACAAGTATAGGGGATCGCAACAGTTTTCGAGGGTAGAGTATTCAACCCAAATTTATAGATTCGACACAAGGGGAGCCAAAGAATATTTGTAAGTATTAGCAGCTGAGTTGGTAATTCAACCACACCTAGAGATTAATTATCTGCAGCAAAGTGGTCAGTGGCACAATAATATGATAGTTTTGATAGTAGTGGGAGCATCAATAGTAACAGTGATAGCGATAGCAATAGTTTTGTACCAAGTGCAGTAGTAACAATACCAGTAGTAACTTAGCAAGATCAATATAGGATAAATTCGGGCATTGGATCACTGATTTGTTGGATGATACTCATCATGTGACAGTCATAACCTAGGGTGATACGACACTAGCTCCAGTTCATAAATATAATGTAGGCATGTATTATGTAAATAGTCATACATGCTTATGGAAAGAACTTGCATGACATATTTTGTCCTACCCTCCCGTGGCAGCGGGGTCCATATTGGAAACTAAGGGATATTAAGGTCTCTTTTTAATAGAGAACTGGAACAAAGGATTAACACACAGTGAATACATGAACTCCTCAAACTACGGTCATCACCGGGAGTGGGTCCGGTTATTATCACTCCGGGGTTGCTGGGTCATAACACGTAGTAGGTGACTATAACTTGCAAGATCGGATCTAGAACATGAGTATAATGATGATAACATAAACGGTTCAGATCTAAATTCATGGCACTCGGGCCCAAAGTGTCAAGCATTAAGCTTGGCAAAGTCATAGCAACATCTATCTCAGAACATAATGGATACTAGGGATCGGCCCTAACAAAACTAACTAGATTACATGATGAATCTCATCCAACTCCTCACCGACCAGCGAGCCTACAGAGGAATTACTCACTCCTGGTGGGGAGCATCATGGAATTGGCAATGGAGAAGGGTTGGCGATGACGAAGGACGAAGATCCCCCTCTTCGGAGCCCCAAACGGACTACAGATCTGGCCTCCCGAGGAAGAACAGGAGGTGGTGGCGGCTCCGTCTCATAGATCGCAATATTTCTTTCTCCCTGATTATTTTCTCTGAAAATGTGAACTTATAGTATCAGGGTTTGCGTCTGCGGGGCCATCAGGTGGGGACAACCCACCCGGGCGCGCCAGGAGGGGGGCGCCTTGGTGGGTTTTGCCCACCCAGGTGCCCCCTCCGGTGGCTCTTGGCTCCAATATTTTTCTTTATTATATAAAAAAATCCTTGCAAACTTTTGTTCCCTTCCGAGAATTTTTATTTCTGCATAAAAACAACACCATGGTAGTTCTGCTGAGAACAACGTCAATCCGGGGTTAGTTTTATTCAAATCATACATTTTAGAGTCCAAAACAAGAGGAAAAGTGTTAGGAAAAGTAGATACGTTGGAGACGTATCAACTCCCCCAAGCTTAAACCTTTTCTTGTCCTCAAGAAATTCAGTTGATAAACTAAAAGTGAGAAAGAAAAACATTTATGAACTTTTTTACTCTTGTTTGCATAAATAAGCTTAAACAACACCCATGTTTTTGGCCAGTATTATAACTAACCATGTCGTTAAGTCTCTCTTAAAGATTATAATGACTCATATCATTGACATAATCAGCTAGCGAGCCATAATAAGATATCTCAAACAGCAACACGTTATCAAAACAACCAAGATATAATATGACAACAGTGGTATCTCGCTAGCCCTTTCCGAGACCGCAAAACATAAATGCAGAGCACCTCCAAAGTCTGAGCAACGACTAAACATTGTAATTCATGGTAGAAAAGATCCAGTCATGATAACACCCAACATTCACTACACACAATGCATAGGCATGACAACAGTGCTCTCAGATCTGGCGCTTATTAGAGAAGGTGATGACACAACATAAAAGTGAATAGATAGTCCCTTTGCAGAGGGTAGCAGTGATTTGCAGAGGTGCCAGAGCTCAAGTTTTTAAAATAGAGGTAAAAGAAATGAAATTTTGAGAGGTGCACCCTTCTCATTCATTTCACAACTATCAACTATCGATATCTCCCATGCTAAACAAGCTAGTGGTGGTTCCCAAGCAGAAAAGTAAATGTTTGGACTCCATTGGGAGTTTTTGTTTGTTTATTTGTAAGCTTTTTTTCTTTTTGCAATTTGGGACTGGGAATCCCTATTACCGCCCTTTTCTCGTGCAATGGCGAGTGAATAAACACTCAACCTGAAAATAACCCACTTAGCATGGAAAATACCAACAACCTCCTGTCGTTCCATGAACGGTCCAGACACACAAAAATGATATTTATTTGAAGTTTTTAGAGGTGGCACAAGAAAATTTACTTAGGACGGCAGGGTAATACCGCATATAGGTAGGTATGGTGCACTCATCTGGAATAACTTCGAGTTTTAGAATTTGATGCACAAGCATTATTCCCACTTAGTACAGGTAAAGGCTAGCAAATAGGTTGGGAAGCGGCAGCAAGAGAGCAACAATGGTCATGAACATGCATCATGCATAATAAACATTGGACATCCGAATGAGTAGGATATGTGAAAGTGCGTTATATCGACTAGAGGGGGGTGAATAGGCGATTTTTATGAATTCTTAACTGAGGAATTTGCGGGTGAGGAAATTCCTTAGCGAAGAACTACTTGCAGCGGAATAAGTACTCAGAAGTAAACATAGCAGAACACAAGCATGATCATCATGATGAAATGAAGACAAGCATAGAGTACAGAAAGCGTAAACACGGGATAACATAGGATGAAGACAAACAGACTGAAGAAATTGAACTGATGAAATTGAGAAAGTATTCAGTCAAAGTCTTCAAACAGATATGAACAAGCACACAACACAGATATGAGGAAATGAAAGAGTTGCGGAAATAGAACCAATAAGCTATTGGGGAACGTAGTATTTTAAAATTTTCCTACGATCACGCAAGATCTATCTACCAGATGCATAGCAACGAGAGGGAAGAGTGTGTCTACGTACCCTCATAGACCGGAAGCGGAAGCGTCAAGTGACGCGGTTGATGTAGTCGAACTTCTTCGCGATTCAACCGATCAAACACCGAACGTACGGCACCTCCGCGTTCAGCACACGTTCAGCTTGATGACGTCCCACGAGCTCTTGATCTAGTTGAGCTTCACGGGAGAGTTTCGTCAGCACGACGGCGTGGTGACGGATATGATGTATTCACCGGCGCAGGGCTTCGCCTAAGCACTGCAACGGTATGACCGAGGTGTGTTTCTGTGGAGGGGGGCACCGCACACGGCTGGAACAATTCAACTTGTGTGTCTTTGGGTGCCCCCTTGCCCCCCTATATAAAGGAGCAAGGGAGGAGGGCCGGCCGGCCTCCTATGGTGCGGCTAGGGCAATCCTACTAGGAATAAGATTGCAATCCTATTCCTAGTAGGAGTCCATCAAGAAGGAAGAGAGGGAAAGGAAAAGAGGGAGAGGTGGCGCCACCCCAATCCTAGTCCAACTAGGATCCCTAGGTGGGGCGCCGGCCAGCCTCTATGGGCTGCCTCTCTCTTTTCCTTAAGGCCCACTATGGACCATCCCCCCTCGTAGGGGGTTCCGGTAACCCCCTCCGGCAATCCAGATAAATCCGAAACTTTTCCAAAACACTTCCGGTGTCCCAATATAGTCGTCCAATATATAAATCTTTATGTCTCGGACATTCCGAGACTCCTCGTCATGTTCGTGATCTCATCCGGGACTCCGAACTACCTTCGGTACATCAAAACTCATAAACTCATAGTACCGATCGTCATCAAACGTTAAGCGTACGGACCCTACGGGTTCGAGAACTATGTAGACATGACCGAGACTCATCTCTGGTCAATAACCAATAGCGGAACCTGGATGTTCATATTGGCTCCCACATATTCTACGAAGATCTTTTATCGGTCAAAACCGCATAACAACATACGTTGTTCCTTTTGTCATCGGTATGTTACTTGCCCGAGATTCGATCGTCGGTATCTCCATACCTAGTTCAATCTCGTTACCGGCAAGTCTCTTTACTCGTTCTGTAACACATCATCTCGTGACTAACTCATTAGTCTTTTGCTTGCAAGGCTTATTGTGATGTGTGTTACCGAGAGGGCCCAGAGATACCTCTCCGACACTCGGAGTGACAAATTCTATTCTTGATCTATGCCAACACCACGAATACTTTCGGAGACACCTGTAGAGCATCTTTATGATCACCCAGTTACGTTGTGACGTTTGATAACACACAAGGTGTTCCTACGGTATTCGGGAGTTACATAATCTCATAGTCATAGGAACTTGTATAAGTCATGAAGAAAGCAATAGCAGTAAAACTAAACGATCAAAGTGCTATGCTAACGGATGGGTCTTGTCCATCACATCATTCTCCTAATGATGTGATCCCGTTAATCAAATGACAACTCATGTCTATGGCTAGGAAACATAACCATCTTTGATCAATGAGCTAGTCTAGTAGAGGCATACTAGGGACATACTGTTTTGTCTATGTATCCACACATGTACTAAGTTTCCGGTTAATACAATTCTAGCATGAATAAAAGACAATTATCATGATATAAGGAAATACAAATAACATCTTTATTATTGCCTCTAGGGCATATTTCCTTCAGTCTCCCACTTGAACTAGAGTCAATAATCTAGATTACAAAGTGATGATCCTCACACCCATGGAGTCCTGGTGCTGATCATGTTTTGCCCGTGGAAGAGGCTTAGTCAACGGGTCTGCAACATTCAGATCCGTACGTATTTTGCAAATCTCTATGTCGCCCTCCTTGACTAGATCGCGGATGGAATTGAAGCGTCTTTTGATGTGCTTTGTTCTCTTGTGAAACCTGGATTCCTTTGCCAAGGCTATTGCTCCAGTGTTGTCACAAAAGATTTTCATTGGACCCGATGCACTAGGTACTACACCTAGATCGGATATGAACTCCTTCATCCAGACTCCTTCATTTGCTGCTTCCGAAGCAGCTATGTATTCCGCTTCACACGTAGATCCCGCCACGACGCTCTGCTTGGAACTGCACCAACTAACAGCTCCACCGTTCAATAAAAATACATATCCGGTTTGTGACTTAGAGTCATCCGGATCAGTCTCAAAGCTAGAATCGACGTAACCGTTTACGACGAGCTCTTTGTCACCTCCATACACGAGAAACATATCCTTTGTCCTTTTCAGGTACTTCAGGATGTTCTTGACCGCTGTCCAGTGATCCACTCCTGGATTACTTTGGTACCTCCATGCTAGACTTATAGCAAGGCACACATCAGGTCTGGTACACAGCATTGCATACATGATAGATCCTATGGCTGAGGCATAGGGAATGACTTTCATTTTCTCTCTATCTTCTGCAGTGGTCGGGCATTGAGTCTTACTCAACTTCATACCTTGTAATACAGGCAAGAACCCTTTCTTTGACTGATCCATTTTGAACTTCTTCAAAATCTTATCAAGGTATGTGCTTTGTGAAAGTCCAATTAAGCGTCTTGATCTATCTCTATAGATCTTGATGCCTAATATATAAGCAGCTTCACCGAGGTCTTTCATTTAAAAATTCTTATTCAAGTATCCTTTTATGCTATCCAGAAATTCTATATCATTTCCAATCAACAATATGTCATCCACATATAATATTAGAAATGCTACAGAGCTCCCACTCACTTTCTTGTAAATACAGGCTTCTCCAAAAGTTTGTATAAAACCATAAGCTTTGATCACCTCATCAAAGCGTATATTCCAACTCCGAGATGCTTGCACCAGTCCATAGATGGATCGCTGGAGCTTGCATACTTTGTTAGCATCTTTTGGATCGACAAAACCTTCTGGTTGCATCATATACAACTCTTCTTTGAGATATCCATTCTGGAATGCAGTTTTGACATCCATTTGCCAGATTTCATAATCATAAAATGCGGCAATTGCTAACATGATTCGGACAGACTTAAGCATCGCTACAGGTCAGAAAGTCTCATCGTAGTCAACTCCTTGAACTTGTCGAAACCTTTTCGCAACAAGTCGAGCTTTGTAAACAGTAACATTACCGTCTGCGTCGGTCTTCCTCTTAAAGATCCATTTATTTTCGATGGCCTGCCGATCATCGGGCAAGTCAACCAAAGTCCATACTTTGTTCTCATACATGGATCCCATCTCAGATTTCATGGCCTCAAGCCATTTTGCGGAATCTGGGCTCATCATCGCTTCCTCATAGTTCGTAGGTTCATCATGGTCCAGTAATATGATTTCTAGAACTGGGTTGCCGTACCACTCTGGTGCGGAACGTACTCTGGTTGATCTACGACGTTCAGCAGAAACTTGATCTGAAGTTTCATGATCATCATCATTAACTTCCTCACTGATTGGTGTAGGAATCACTGGAACAATTTCCTGTGATGTACTACTTTCCAATTCAGGAGAAGGTACAATTACCTCATCAAGTTCCACTTTCCTCCCACTCACTTCTTTCGAGAGAAACTCCTTCTCTAGAAAGGATCCATTCTTAGCAACGAATATTTTGCCTTCGGATCTGTGATAGAAGGTGTACCCAACAGTCTCTTTTGGGTATCCTATGAAGACACATTTCTCCGACTTGGGTTTGAGCTTATCTGGTTGAAGCTTTTTCACATAAGCATCGCAGCCCCAAACTTTAAGAAACGACAACTTTGGTTTCTTGCCAAACCATAGTTCATAAGGTGTCGTATCAACGGATTTAGATGGTGCCCTATTTAACGTGAATGCAGCTGTCTCTAAAGCATAACCCCAAAACGATAGTGGTAAATCGGTAAGAGACATCATAGATCGTACCATATCCAATAAAGTACGGTTACGACGTTCGGACACACCATTACGCTGTGGTGTTCCGGGTGGTGTGAGTTGTGAAACTATTCCACATTGTTTCAAATGAAGACCAAACTCGTAACTCAAATATTCTCCTCCACGATCAGATCGTAGAAACTTTATTTTCTTGTTACGATGATTCTCTACTTCACTCTGAAATTCTTTGAACTTTTCAAATGTTTCAGACTTGTGCTTCATTAAGTAGATATACCCATATCTGCTCAAATCATCAGTGAAAGTCAGAAAATAACGATACCCGCCGCGAGCTTCAACACTCATTGGCCCACATACATCAGTATGTATGATTTCCAATAAATTTTTTGCTCGTTCCATAGTTCCGGAGAACGGAGTTTTAGTCATCTTGCCCATGAGGCATGGTTCGCAAGCACCAAGTGATTCATAATCAAGTGATTCCAAAAGTCCATCACTATGGAGTTTCTTCATGCGCTTTACACCAATATGACCTAAACGACAGTGCCACAAATAAGTTGCACTATCATTATTAACCTTGCATCTTTTGGTTTCAATATTATGAATATGTGTATCACTACAATCGAGATCCAATAAGAATAGACCACTCCTCAAGGGTGCATGACCATAAAAGATATTATTCATAAAAATAGAACAGCCATTATTCTCTGATTTAAATGAATCACCGTCTCGCAATAAACAACATCCAGATATAATGTTCATGCTCAACGCTGGCACCAAATAACAATTATTTAGGTCTAAAACTAATCCCGAAGGTAGATGTAGAGGTAGCGTGCCGACGGCGATCACATCGACTTTGGAACCGTTTCCCACGCGCATCGTCACCTCGTCCTTAGCCAATCTTCGTTTAATCTGTAGTCCCTGTTTCGAGTTACAAATATTAGCAACCGAACCGGTATCAAATACCCAGGTACTACTACGAGCATTAGTAAGGTACACATCAATAACATGTATATCACATATACCTTTGTTCACCTTGCCATCCTTCTTATCCGCCAAATACTTGGGGCAGTTCCGCTTCCAGTGTCCAGTCCCCTTGCAGTAGAAGCACTCAGTTTCAGGCTTGGCTCCAGACTTGGGTTTCTTCGTGGAAGTAGAAACTGTCTTGCTATTCTTCTTGAAGTTCCCCTTCTTTCCCTTGCCCTTTTTCTTGAAACTAGTGGTCTTGTTAGCCATCAACACTTGATGCTCCTTTTTGATTTCTACCTCTGCAGCCTTGAGCATAGCGAAGAGCTCGGGAATTGTCTTTTGCATCCCTTGCATATTATAGTTCATCACGAAGCTTTTATAGCTTGGTGGCAGTGATTGAAGAACTCTATCAATAACACTATCCTCGTCAACTTTGCAACCAAGTTGAGTCATATGATTGTAGTACCCAGACATTCTGAGCAAGTGTTCACTGATAGAACTATTCTCCTCCATCTTGCAGCTGTAGAACTTATTGGAAATCTCATATTTCTCAATCCGGACATTTGCTTGAAATATTAACTTCAACTCCTGGAACATCTCATATGGTCCATGACGTTCAAAACGTCGTTGAAGTCCCGGTTCTAAGCCGTAAAGCATGGCACACTGAACTATCGTGTAGTCATCAGACCGCGATTGCCAGACGTTCAAAGCGTCTACATTAGCGGGAGGGGGCTTGTCACCTAGCGGTGCTTCAAGGACATAATTCTTCTGTGCAGCAATGAGGATAATCCTCAGGTTACGGACCTAGTCCGTGTAATTGCTACCATCATCTTTCAACTTAGCTTTCTCTAGGAATGCATTAAAATTCAAAGGAACGGTAGCACAGGCCATTGATCTACAACAACATAGATATGCAAAAACTATCAGGACTAAGTTCATGATAAGTTAAAGTTCAATTTAATCATATTAAGGAACTCCCACTTAGATAGAAATCCCTCCGGTCATCTAAATGATCACGTGATCCAAATTAACTAAACCATGTCCGATCATCACGTGAGATGGAGAAGTTTCAATGGTGAACATCTTATGTTGATCATATCTACTATATGATTCACGTTCGACCTTTCGGTCTCCAGTGTTCCGAGACCATATCTGCATATGCTAGGCTCGTCAGGTTTAACCCGAGTATTCTGCGTGTGCAAAACTGGCTTACACCCATTGTATTTGAACGTAGAGCTTATCACACCTGATCATCACGTGGTGTCTCGGCACGACGAACTTTCGCAACGGTGCATACTCAGGGAGAACACTTATACCTTGAAATTTAGTAAGGGATCATCTTATAATGCTACCGTCGTTCTAAGCAAAATAAGAAGCATAATAAGATAAACATCACATGCAATCAAAATATGTGACATGATATGGCCATCATCATCTTGTGCTTTTGATCTCCATCTCCAAAGCACCGTCATGATCACCTTCGTCACCGGCGCGACAACTTGATCTCCATCGTAGCATCGTTGTCGTCTCGCCAACTATTGCTTCTACGACTATCGCTACCGCTTAGTGATAAAGTAAAGCAATTACATGGCGATTGCATTTCATACAATAAAGCAACAACCATATGGCTCCTGCCAGTTGCCGATAACATTACAAAACATGATCATCTCATACAAAACCGTATAACTCATCATGTCTTGACCATATCACATCACTACATGCCCTACAAAAACAAGTTAGACGTCCTCTACTTTGTTGTTGCAAGTTTTACGTGGCTGCTACGGGCTTTAGCAAGAACCGTTCTTACCTACGCATATAAAACCACAACGATGTTTCGTCAAGTATGTGCTGTTTTAACCTTCACAAGGACCGGGCGTAGCCACACTTGATTCAGCTAAAGTGAGAGAGACAGACACCCGCCAGTCACCTTTAAGCAACGAGTGCTCGTAACGGTGAAACCAGTCTCGCGTAAGCGTACGCGTAATGTCGGTCCGGGCCGCTTCATCTCACAATACCGCTGAAGCAAAATATGACATGCTGGTAAGCAGTATGACTAGTATCGCCCACAACTCATTGTGTTCTACTCGTGCATATCATCTACGCATAGACCTAGAATGGATCCCGTGCGTACTCGAATATGTAATTTTTTTTGGAGAACTTGGGAATACGAACTGCAGGTGCTTATGTTATGCATCAAAAAAATAAATCAGGTGCCTAAAAATTTGTTTCGAAACAAATTAGTCAGCTATATATCCATGTCGACCCTCGAGATGATGGTTGGAAGCAAATTCCAAGTTCATACCGAAAGATCCTTAACAATAATACCAACTTGTAGACATCCATGTAGAACAAGTACCAATACGAAACTAACCTATATTCTTTTTAGTCCTGGCCCTGGTGTACGTCTGGTAGAAACTCTTGTAGACGACCAGATCGTGCTCCTTCTCTTGCTTCAGGTCCCCGAGGTGGTACTGGTGCATCACCCAGTTGGTCCTCTACAGGTCGAAGTCCTTATTGGTGTGCAGCACCAGAACCTTTTTGCCGCCCATCTGCCGGCCGTTGACCATCACCCGTAAGGTATTGACGGTCTTGTGACACATCGCGTGCATTCCGCACTCTGACTGGATCTTGCGACGCGTCGTGTGCCCCTTTTCAACGCCCTGGAGTTGCGCTGGAAGAAATGCTTTCTTAGGCCACTCAGTGTGATACCTGCAGTATTGGCGAATACAGGTTTTCGGGTACGTAGTTGGCATTTTCATAAAATCTTTGGCATGTTACAGTCACTTGTTTCACTTTTTATTAACTGTCTAGTTGTAATTGCTTCATTAGGTCTGCGTATAAAAAGAAAACTAGAGCTATAAACAAAGGAATATGTTTGTGCAAGTATACGGCCGATCGGTGTCTCACCTAGAAGTTTATGAGGCTGGGTGTAGCGTATGCCGTGCTCGCTACCGATGGTTGGTATGAAAAAATCAATGAGAGGGTGAGATCTCGCGTTGTCAGCACTCACTTTGGCCTTAAGGTTTTTGATCAGCTCCTGATATGTGGGATCAAAAACTTGACGCCAGCCGGCAGCACCGGCCAATCCTTCTTGGACTTGCATCGGTTAATTCCAGTTAACTGGCACTCAATGTATGATCAATCAACTGGTTTAAGTAAATGATGAAAGATTCCGATAGATAAGTGGTACTCCAAATCTGAAGTCCACAATACCCGAACAAACTGGGGTCTCGGCTTCATTACTTGTAGACTCTAAAGACTTGAAAAACCCCATAAGGATCAAAATCATCATAAAGGGTAACGGGGCGAATACTCACGGGAGCGGCCTTGCTGGTTCCTTCATTCATCTGGCTAGTTTGAAGAGTATCCTGGTTGAGATTGATTTTTTCAGCATCTCCCTTTTGACTACTTGCAATGAAGTATAGCAACTCCAGTAGCTCATTGCTCATCGTACCAAATGGATCGGAATAAGGTGGCGGCTTGGAGGCGGGGATTCCGGGAGAGAATGGGAGAGTGATTTTATAGAGAATGCGAGAGTGCTGTTGTAGTACTACGAGAGGGGTGAGGCTCAGTTTGGTGAACCGAACACGCCGCCGGGACGCGCAACATGTTGTCAGGTCAATTCAATGTGAGGACATGATGTATAATTTGACCGACGTATAGTAGTACTACTGTACTAGTACTTACTAGTCGTATTTAGTGTCACATTTTAATCATATGTTTAACTAACAAAATGTCAATGCATGTCACCGAAAATTATACCATTGGAAACTATGTTCACATACGGATCCAACGATATAATTTTTTGTGACATGCATTAACATTTAGTTAGTTAAATTTATGGTCAAAATTTGACCCAAATTATGAAGGGGACCAATAAACCAGGAGGGAGGTAGTAGTATGAGTAGCGCAATATACGGTATAGAGGACTGGTACAAATTTAGGAATGGAGTACGAAGTTACAAGGGTGTGCAACATACTTTGTAGGCTACATGAGTAATACAAAATATAATTCCCATTTGACAACACTTTGACTTCACATCATCAGGTGAGTTATGCTGTACTTGATCCCAGAAACATATCGATCCTTGAAACTAACTACACTACATAATATCCAACAAAAGAGGGTCATGCTACAGCAGCAGGATACATGGCTCAGTCTAGATATCACTATGAATCAAGTTGTGCATATTTGCTGTTGGCATGAACCACATTGCCGCATGTCGTTTTTGCAAAAGCCATTCATCGCTTAGAAGCTTGATGCCTTTCACACACCAAAGATTATCTGGCAACAAGCTGTGTTGACGAATCTCTCGATATGGTGATTCATGGAACCCATGGTACGATGTGTAAACACGGTTCCCCCTGTTGAATCGAAGTTGCATAGCACGCTAATCATCGCCGGTGATATGATCGATGCTTGGTTGTATGATCGGATAATTGAGCCCGAGGAACATGGAGTGGCTGCCGAGGCTGTAAACCTGCCTCCAGTTGAATACGCCTGGCCCAACAGAGCTGGGATCTTTCTCGAACACGAAGCAGCCACAGCCATCACAGTCACGAACGCCCCAGGCATTGTACTGCATGTGTTTTGATGATATGGTTTGGTCAATTAGTACGTGCAAATGAGCATCAAATGACCGCCGTCAGTTGAATGAGCGACAAACCACCACCCATTGACTTGTATATTTCCTGGTCCTGGAATTATGAAGGCCACCACATTTGCGTCTGCTGCAACAAATCAACTTGGAGACGAAAAGGACAAAAAATTACAATCATGTTCAGAGTATGTGTGGAATTAAGATTATTATTACAGTGACACATATCATAGACAGAGAATTGCAATGCCGTGGTCATAACCATACCCCAAGTTAATATCTATTCTAACAATCATTAGATGCTAGTTGTTCTCATATCAACTCCAACAATAAGATGTGTGGTCATGAAATCTAGGAAATGAGAGGAACATATAACAATGATGTGGTTATAGACATACTATCTATGCTAAATTTCTACTCCCTCCGTCCGAAAATACTTGTCATCAAAATGGACAAAAATAGATGTATCTAGAACTAAAATACATCTAGATACATCCCCTTTTATTCATTTTGATGACAAGTATTTCCGAACGGAGGGAGTAACAATCAACAGGCAGTTGTATTCATAAGATAAAGATGAAATGATATAGAACAATTACACGATGATAGATTCCACTAGTATATCCAGCCAATATGTGCGTCGATTGCGTAAACGATGCCATCATGCACTATAGCATCAGACATAAATGGAGGGTCAACAAGATTGATGATGAGCCATAAACATGTATGGCGACCGGATTCCAGATATACTAATTCCATGTCGAACAAGGCAATGAGCTTGTAATCCATGTAGTCTTCTGATGGTGTGGGCACTTCATAGATTACAACTGTCGGTGTCAAAACCGGCGGATCTCGGGTAGGGAGTCCCAAACTATGCGTGTGAGGATTGATGGTAAGAGGAGGCTGGGGACACGATGTTTACCCAGGTTCAGGCCCTCTCGATCGAGGTAATACCCTACTTCCTGCTATATTAATATGGATGAATATGAATACAAGAGTTGATCTACCTCTAGGTCATATTGGCTAAACCCTGAAGTCTAGCATATGAGGATTTGTGATTCTCTATTAGCCTCTACGGACTAAACCCTCCAGTTTATATATGCACCGAAGGGGCCTAGGGTTTGTACATAACCATCTTGCAGAGGAAGGAAAGCTTACACCCGAACCTAAAACTTGCCATTATACAAATACAGGAGTCCTATCTAGATACGAGAGACGATCTTCAATAGTGATCTTCACGGCCCACCAATCCGGCCCACCATGAGCTATCCGGCCACATGAGGACCCCTCAATCCAGGACTCCCACAGTAGCCCCTGAACCTATCTTCAATGACGATGAGTTCCGCTTCCGTATTGTATTCGGCATTGTAAGGCGGGTTCCTTCCTCGGAATATATCTTCTGCAAAAAGGTGTATGGTGTTCGGCTCTGCAAGGTTAGTACAACCCTTAGCCTCGAAGGCAAGGCGCTTAAAAGAAAATGAATAGTGTGTCTTCACTGACAACTTTTTGGTGAAGCGTTGTGTCCATCCCACTAACATACCGAACAATTTTATTTAGTCCTAGTTTCGCGTTTCGAGGCATATCCTCATTGACACGTCTTATCAAAATAGAGATCGTGCCCGCTTATTGTGGGATCCTTATCAATATGACGTGAGCATCCACACCGTGCATTATGCACGACCGCTTTGGGAACCCGCGAGGTTTATGGCTAAAGTGTGGGGGGGGGGTCGTTCTATACTCGCAGCGTTATAAAAGGACACCAATCCCTTTCATCAACCCCATGCTTTCCTCAAGCTCGAGCTCTCCAATCTCCCTAGCCCCAGCATCCTCATCTCCTGCGCCCACCTCTCCTTATTCCTCAACCACTACTCCCTTCCTCAGCAATGGCTGGATCCGGTGCCAGGGGTATGTGGGAGGCCTCCACGGTCACTAAAAAAACCGTGGAGGATCTGCGGAGCGCGGGCTATCTCGCTGTCGACATCACACACCGAGTCCTCACCAAGGGTCAGGTGATTCCCATCCCAGAGGCGGGTGAGAGGGTAGTGTTCACTTCACACTTTGTTAGGGGGCTAGGGTTTCCGCTCCACCCCTCTGTTTGGGGTTTATTGTTCTTCTACGGGCTAGATTTCCACGATCTAGCCCCAAACTCAATCCTTCACATCTCCGCTTTCATAGTGGTGTGTGAAGGTTTCCTCCGCATCCCTCCACACTTCGGCCTACGGCTTAAAACCTTCAACGTGAAGCCGAAGGTGGTGTATGGGCAGTATGCGGAGTGCGGGGGCGCTATGATTAGCAAGCTCCCGAATGCAACTTGGCCAAAATGGTCATTCATAGAGACGAACAAGGTCTGGCAGCAGGAGTGGTTTTATATCACCAAACCCCGCGGCGCCAAATGGGCGGCGGAACCTCCTTTTAGATCTGGACCCCCAGAGAGGTTAACCTCCTGGACCAAAAAGGGTCTGGACTGGGGGTCTCAAGTTGAGGAGACGACACTCCAGAGCCGTGTATCCGGCGTGATTTACAAGGGGCACCAGCTCTCGTCCGTGGTCCATGTAATGCTGGCCTGACTTGTTCTCCCTTGACAAAGTCGGGACTCCTCCCTATGGGAGTTCGATCCGGAAGGAGATAAGCCTCTGAAGCATCTCTTCGGCTTTACGCACAAAGAGATCTGGAAGCATCTCTTCAAGAGCCAGAAGGAGTGGCCATCAGAAACCGAGGATGCAGGCTTGAGTACCGCGCTCTCCGCCCCAGAGGTAATAGAAAATTTCATCGGACATATATCTCTTCTATTATTTAATGATAGGAATTGGAGTTTTTGCATGATATACAGGGCTGGACGAAGAAGGCGACCGGGGTCAAGTGTCCGGCGCCTTTGCCCGAAGACCCAGAATCGCCTCGACTGACGGTGATGCTAGTCCTGGCGCCGTACAAGGTGCCGGTTAAGAAGCCCAAGAAGAAGAGCAAGGGGGCCGGAGACAGCCCCCTCCATATGGACGAGAAGTCCGAGAAGATCAACATCCTCTCCTCCAAAGAGGAAGAGGATGACGAGGAAGAGTAAGAAGAGGAGGAGACCCCCGCGCAAGGTAGGGGGACGAAGAGGGGGGCCGTTGTGGACGCGGGCACGGCCGCACCCCGGAGGAAGCTGAACCTCGCTGCTAGTTCGGATTCATTCGAACATAGCTTCGTGGTGAAGCCCAGGGAGAAACCCCTGCCCGAAACGTAAGTTTGTATGAATTAATTGCTGCACCTTTGTTTTTTTTAGCATTTTTTTATGCTTACTTAGTACTCCCTCCGTCCCAAAATAAGTGTCTCAAGCTTAGTACAACTTTGTACTAGAGTTAGTACAAAGTTGAGACACTTATTTTGGGACGGAGGGAGTATTTCTCACCTGCTGACCTACAGCCTTCCCGGAGGACACCCTGACGCCTCCTTATCAGAGGGGAACTCTCTAGCACATGGAGAGACGGAGAGTGACCCACCGGTCCGAGCTCCGTCGCCCATGATCGGTTGGGACACCGAAGTGTCCTCCCAGCGGGTGTCCTCCGCCCAAGGAGATGAGGGCGGGGCAGGTGACGGGGCGACCGGGGGTAATACCTCGGCCACCGCTGACCATGGGGAAACAACCCCCATGGATACCAAACAATCCGAGGCCCTCCCGAACATTGATACGGAGCCTAGTGCGGCCCCGGGGTCCGAAGACTAGACCCCACAGGCGGGGGTGGATACGACGGCGCCTGGAGTCAATCCGGAGGCACCAGACCCTATGGAGGGAGCACTGCAAAGTGATTCTGTCGGGGATATATCCCACATCGTAAACCGGCCGGAAGTATAACCCGGTCGGACTTGGCGACTCATGGGTGACCCGGCGAGCGAGCCAGAGGAACGATAAGATCCGGTGGCCCAGAAGCCGGTTTATGGAAGGACCGGTTCATGTTATGGTGGGCCGGTTTATGAGCAAAGCACAAGGAATATTCTCCTACAAAATAAGCAAGACTAGGACTCCACTTGTAATAGAGTAATCCTAATCCTTGTCTTGCATTGCGTCTCTCGACTCAACCCCTCTCAAGCTACTAGATAGATGCGTTGGCCTCGCGACTAAGCCCTCACAGTAGGACATCTGCCATGATAATTCCACGACAGTTGGCGCCCACCGTGGGACTTGCGCACGGTGGTGTTGATTTCTTGTAGGGATCTTTCTCAAGGATCGAGAAGTTCGCAAATTTCTGGGTGAAGAATAACCATTGCGGAAGGATTTACATTGTCTGAAAGGCGCGCGGTCAGATCTAAAGTTCCGTCCGAAGTTCAAAAGGATTAGGGTTACGATTTGATTCATGGCCGTAGGTCGCCAACGTGAGTCGACAAGATCACCAAGAGTGTTTTCGCCGCACACAAAGTATACTACAGGAAGCCGTCGAAGTCGCTGATGAGTTTCGCTACGGATTCGATAGCCGGGTCCGATTACTGTTAGGCGATTGCTACAAAAATCAGTTCGTCCAGTGGTCCTCAGGTCGATTCCATATAGCTATTGGATGGGCCCGTGCATCATCGTTATTTTCTGCCAAGTATTCCTATGCAGCACAAGGATCGATCGGGTTTTAGACAGACTATGTTTATTTGGGAATAAACTGATCCACCGGTCGCTTTTGAGCCTGGTGCGGCTGTTCAGAGCCACTCCATCAAACTGGTTCGAGCCGCCGCTGTTTCTCATGGAGCTGCTAACTGCTCTTTGTGCTGCCACTGCCGCCCCCACGGTCGTGTTGAGCAGCCGCCGCGAGTAGCCCCCGATGCTACCTGACGGCCTGCACAAGTAACCCGTCGTCTGTATTTTTCGGTCTATATCAAACAGGTCAGTCACCATGCTGGAATCCGACCGAGCGGCGCTGCTGTCCGATACTACAAGGATTAGATTGAAGAAAAACAAAAGAGTAGATTACAATCCAGACATTGATTCCCTGGGTTCGCAATACTGGAGGTGAGCTCATTGATTGCTAGTGTTTTGCATCATCGAAAACCAGAGCTATACTACACGCATACTACTATATGGCCCGGTTTCCTATATAATTTATTTAATGGATAACTACTAGCACGTGCACTGGAGCAACGTTCTTGGCTTCAACATATAATATCTTCAATGAGGATAACAGTCTTACGAAGAAAACAATTTTGAAAAATTGTCTACGGACGCCATATACGGATCATCCATCGTCCAAACAAATCACGTGATATCTCTCTAATTATATCTTATTAACAATTATTGTTTTTTGTCAAAGAACAATTACTTTGCCTTGTAATATTTTTACACATGATACTTTTTTATGCCATTATATCGCGGATACGGAGTGCTTGCACTATGATTCGTCCATGCCACGCTGCTCGACAGGCATGCGTGCAAGCCGCCGTTCCCGTGGTCCAGTCTGCATTAATTCGTCAGGACCGCACGAATTACCCAATAAGCGCGCACAGGCCGCCGTCCCCCGTAGTCCACTTTACATCAATTAGCCAGGACTGTGCCCGCGATTGACTCGTCATCCGCACGGCTTACCGCGCTTGCGATTGATTCTTCCGTCTGCACCGTTTGCAATACCGCTGCTGACTGTACCTACCGGCTGATTTTTATGGTCGCTTTGTTATCACAACTGGATTAACCTCCGACAAATACCAGGTGCTATTTACCTTGTTTTTGAAGCATATATTAGTTCGTCTGAGCAAAACTACTTTCCCTTGCTGTGTTTTATATGCAGGAGAACTATTCCTTACAAAGTGGCATTATACCGCGGAGATGGAGGTGTGCCAACATCATTCGGCACAGGTGGTCGTCCTTACTCAACGGACTCCCGCGCTGGCTTCCAATGCCTTGTCCAACTCGCCCTTCCGCGCCGCCTTACAGCGCCACGGACGACTCGCTCGTCCGCCCTCACGGCCGGTTCACGCATCCGTGCCGTCTTACAACGCGAAGGACAACTTGCTCGTCCGCATCGGTTTACAATGCCATGGCCGACTCATCTGTCTGCTCCTACGGCCGAATCATTCGTAATTGATTTTAGCTTCACTGTGGTGATCATCAACTCCACGACAGATAATTTTTGACCTAACATATCAGGTGAAATCCATCCAGTATATTTTTATATTACATATTAATTTCTTAAAAAATACGGCAATTACTTTGGCTTGCGCTATTTTTGAAGCAGGGCAATTAAGAGCGGTTATCGTGATCAGCATTTGACTCGCCATAATGCTCAGTGAATATATATATGCAAGTCATCACCTCTGCGGCCCAGTGTATATCAACACGATGAGGTTGACCCGTCCGTCCACGCGGTTTACCGCACCTATGATTAACTCGTCTGGCCGCACCGGCTTACAATGCCGCGACCAACTCATCTGTCCGTGTCACCTCTGATGCTACGGTCGTCCTTTCCGTCCGTCTCTCGCGGCCTGGTCTACCTCAACACACCGGGTCGCACATGTCTGCATGAGCTATTTATTGAGTATAAAGCCAGTCACTGCTTGGGTAGCCCGGCTTTCCTTCAACAAAATGGAGGAAAATTATCATATACTATCAACCGCCGTTTGCACTTGGTGGCTCAATGGGTAGGCGTACAAGTCGCCGCCACTACTGTTTGGTTAACTTCAAATCGCCAGTTGGAAGGAACCATTGGCCGAGTTGCTGACATGGCTCATACGGGATCATTTATAATCTGTTGCAGTCACCTCAACCTTCTGTGGATTCACATCGAGCTATCAACACCAATGATATACACCTTCTGCTATGGTCAAATACAGAGAATCTCAAGACAACTCCCCGAGTCGTCTTAAGACTCGGGGGCTACGATGAGATAACTCAACAAATCTTGTCAGTTTCAGCTAATTTAAGAACCCCAGGACGATGGAGGGAAAGATAACCCGGTCCGAGAGGCAACTGCTATATTGATGAAAATTTAAAGGCCGTCAGAAAATTTTCGGCTTAAAAAGTATATGAAAATTACAAAATCCCGGTTCAATAAAGAAGTTTCCGGGTCATCAGAAAGGAGTCTGGTTTAAAATCCGGCTGAAAGGACGTCAATTTTACTGAAGCTCTCAAATATCTGGTTTATAATCCAGTTCAAGAGAAATCTGTCTCCTACAAAGCTCTAAAGCTCTCAATATCCGGTTTAAGAATCTCTGGTTCAAAAAGAATTAATCTCTCGCAAGTTCGAGTTTAAAGGCCGTCAAAAAAATTCTGGCTGAAAATGATGATTCCGGTTTAAGATCCGGTTCAAGGGAAAGATGTCTCCCACAAAGCTTTGAAGCTCTCAATATCCGGTTTAAGAATTTCCAGTTCAAAAGAATAATCTCTCGCAAGTTCGAGCTCTCAGGAAAAATTAAAGGGACCAAAGAGAGTTTGTTGCACAACACAACTCAAACACAGGCACCCGACGAGCACAACTCAGGAATATATCACATGGGGGCTTCTGTTTATAAAGCGAAGTTATGATTACCCATTGACTATCAAGCCAATATTATAATAAGAGCACAGCTCTGGTTACTTCGGTAATCCGGCTATCAAGCCAATATTATCATAAGGGGCCAAAGAGAGTTTGTTGCCCAGCACAACTCAAACATAGGCACCCGCTGAGTACAGCTCACAATGTTACTTGGGGGCTCTTGTTGCACAGCAACAAAGAGTTTTTAAGGCCCTTGTAATAGGCTATCAAGCCAGGCTTGAAAGCCAGGTGTATTCACCTAAAACCCCGGGTTAACCTGCCTGCATCAAGTAAGTCACTCCGTCCAGGTAAACCTGGTATGACCCATTGAATGTTTGACAAGTAAATCTTATACAGACCCTGAACTTGTCAACGTTAAAACAACGATTGGTTAATGTGAGGTCCATCTTAACAGGCTTTGTGAAATGGTTTAACTCAGTGGCCTGGCAGCCCATGAAAAGCCTCGAATTTAGGCCTAGCAGCCCATAAAAAGTCTCACATGATTTTATTTGACAAGTTTTTCTCTTTTCTTGAGGTTTACTACTTTCTTTATGATAAACCGGTGTTTATTAACCCGGCCTGGCATTGGACTATAAGTCGCCAGTATATGACGGTAAATAATACCGGTGTTTATTAACCTGGCCTGGCATTGGACAATAAGTCGCCAGTATATGATGGTAAATAATGACCGGTGTTTATTAACCCGGCCTGGCTTTTGACTATAAGTCGCCAGTATGAGATAAGATAATGACCGGTGTTTACTAACCCGGCCTGGCTTTCGACTATAAGTCGCCAGTATGAGATAAGATAATGACCGGTGTTTATTAACTCGTCCCGGTTTTGTTTATAAATCGGCAATCTATGATAATTACCAATGTTCAAATTTTGGGTTATCACCCTTACAATACTGGCTTGGTAAAACCAACAATGTGATCAAATATTACTGGAACCGGTTTTCAAACCGGGTTATATTATTCAAATCTTTAAATAGCCAACATGGCTGGATTTTTATTACGGTTATCAATAACCAATATTGTGATTGAGGTTTTCAAAGTCGCTTCAGCGCAATGGATATTATTTTGTCAATGGGTATGATTTATTCTACAAAGGAATAGTCCCGAGCCGCTGCAGGCTTACGACCCGGCACTTGGGGCTACATTATTCAAATTGAGATTACATCAAATACGCAAGACCCATGTCACTGCCAGCATGCACCATGGCACTTGGGGGCTAACACAAAGTCATTTTTACTGGCCTTATTGAAGACCCGACTCATCACATCATAATGAGCCGGCCCTTGGGGGCTACCAATTGCTCCTGTCAACAATTCAAGGTACACAAGTCTTAATCCATTATATTGAAGGGTCCACTTCTCAGTTGGTAAAGCACAAAGCTCTTAACCTTGTGGACGTGGGTTCAAGCCCCATGATGGGGGTTACATCATATGCTGTTCTTTTCAAAGAATTATATATAAAGTCCTAGCTCAATATTATTTTACTGTGCCGGCCCTTGGGGGCTACACGTTGCTGTTCAAGTCTACATGATCATATTTATAAAGTCCCTGCTCATTATTGCATAATGATCCGGCCTTTGGGGCTACACTGGTTGAAGTTTTTATGAGCATAAGGCAGTTATAAGTCCCAGGCTGCTGCAAGCATGACAACCTGACACTTGGGGGCTACATATGTGGAATATTCAGTTTTGACTATTGATAAAGATGAATAACTTGGATTTCTTCAAGGTTATAACATTTATATTGAAGCAAATCTTAAGTGGTTACTACGCTCCCTTCTTAAGACTTAGGGGCTATAGGTAATATGCATATAAAGGAGGAACATCTTCATTTTCTCAATTTTGGGCAAATCAGGAAGATTAATTGTGTCACCCGGCATTGGCAACAATCATAACCCGACGTCTATAAATAGTCATGACCCGGGATCATCAGTTTTTATAACCCAACAATTTTTGGCAATCATAAACCTGCAAGTTCTACATTTTCAAACCGGTTGAATATCAGTTGAATATTTGAAGACCAATATTTTTGTCAAATCCGAGCATTGAAGACCGATTCAAATGGATTCTTTATTTACAAAATATCTTCTGCAAGCAAATTGATTATGAAGCTGGTCTATTGACTCGGATTTTTTAGAAGGAAGAAATGACAAGGATTTAAGGATGATCAAGTGCCGGTTTATAAGAATATTTAAACCAGAGCACAAGCCGCCAAATTTGTTCTTGTGTTTATGTTGCAGATCAGTTTAACATGGATAAATCCAAATTAAACTGGGGGCTAATGTCGGGGATATTCCCCGCGGCGTAAACCGGCCGGAAGTATAACCCGACCTGACTTGGCAACTCATGGGTGACCTGGCGAGCGGGCCAGAGGAACGACAAGACCCGGTGGCCCAGAAGGCGGTTTATGGAAGGACCAGTTCATGTTATGGTGGGCCAGTTTATGAGCAAAGACAAGAAATATTCTCCTACGAAAGAAGCAAGACTAGGACTCCACTTGTAATAGAGTAATCCTAATCCTACTATGACTAGTCATGTAACCCGCCCCTTCAACATATATAAGGAGGGGCAGGGCTCCCCATAGAGGAGAAGGCAACAACAAACAATCTATAGGGTTAGACACAAGAAGGAGAGCCGGCTTATGCGGCGACTCCATGAGGGTCATAATGAGATCTAGCCTCAAACAGCATGTAGGGATATTACCGAATGATGATTCCCGGGACCCGAAGCTGTCTAAATCCTTGTCTTGCATTGCGTCTCTCGATTCCGCTCAACCCCTCTCAAGCTACTACATAGATGCGTTGGCCTCGCGACTAAGTCCTCACACTAGGACATCTGCCGTGACAATTCCACGACAGCTTCCATCGTGGAGGAGCACCGCACCTTGATGGATGCGGTGATGAAGAAGATTCAGTCCGTCAAGGGCGGACTGAATGAAGCCTTCAACAGCCTGTTAATGGGCTTTGAGGTAAGCAATGTAATGTTCTTTATGGAACTTTATTTGTTTTAAATACACATATATAGCCAGTAGCCCCTGATGCTTTGTGTGATTCTGAACCGAATCAGACGAAGTATCCACAGTATAGCATATTCTAGAGCTGAACTGTATGTTTTTGTTATTTTTGAACATGCTTCACTAGTTTCAGCAACTGCACGAGATGCAGAAGTTGACGAACTAAATCGGAAGCTTTTGTTGGCCAACGCGGACCTCGACCGCGTCAACCAGCGTTTAGATGAAACGCAAGGTATGCTGATTTAAATGTCAAGAAGACTATTAATGTGACTTGAGTATTGATATAAACTCTTTTACTATATTCTGTATTAAATAGTTGGTGCTACTAAGCTCGAGGCCCTCAAGGGCGAGCTCGCTCATGACAAGAAAGAGGCCGATGCGAGAAAGGGGACTGCTGACAAAGCGGTTGCCAAACTAGAGGCCGAAAAGGCCGCGTGCAAGAAGCACCAAGCTCGGGTGTCCGAAGTCGAGGATGAGCTCAAAGATGCCATTGTCAAATGTGAGGAATTGGAAAAGAAGATTTTGGGACAAGCGTCCGAGCTTGCTGCGGCAGTGAAGACTGCCCAGGATGCGCGAGACGAGGCGCGCATCGCCTGTGAGGAAATCAAGCAGGCGCGACAGATAGCATTTGGTAAGACATTTCTCTTACAAAGCATCTTCGGAGGGCAGAAGTATCTTGGGCTGACACGGTTATGGAGTTCTCCAGGCGTGTTTGCTGATCTTCTGAGGAGCAGTGCTGACGCTGCCCAGTACTTATGAGCCCAGGAGGGGAACAACATGGAGAAGTTTTGGTCGCGGTTCTACGCGCCAAAACATCCGATGCCCCTCAATGACCAGATGAAGCAGCTGGTCGAGCTGCACAATATGGCGGGTTCGGCCATGAAGGACTTGATAGTCCGGCTATGGCCCGTTGATCCAATCCCAAGTAGCTACTTAGGATTCATGAAACGGCTTGTCGAGGCGAGCGGGTCGACGCATTGACGCATTCGGCCTGCATAGAAGGTGCTCGGATGGCCTTCGCTCGTGTGAAAGTGCATTGTGTGAAGATGAAGGCGGAGCACATAGCCATTGCTGGTCCGCCCGAGGGCAACGAGCACCGCAAGCCGGAGAAGTACTTCGAGGACGTCATCGAAGGCGCCCACCTTGTAGAAGGCCAGTGCTCGAAGGATATTATCTTTGAGTAATTGTATTCGGCTGTAAAGACTTAAGCTTATAAATCCGATGTATATAACTTTTGCGCTATTATAATATGAGCATCTTTTACCTCATGTGTGACCGTTTATGTAAATCTGAAAGTTTCCAGTCCCCAGCTTCAGCCCCCATGTACATAGTACTGGGGTGTTCAGTGATATGTCTCCAACGTATCTGTAATTTTTGATTGTTCCATGCTATTATTTATGAAGTCTTGGATGTTTAATGGGCTTTATCATTCACTTTTATATCATTTTGGGACTAACCTACTAACCCAAAGGCCCAGTCTAGATTGCTATTTTTTTGCCTATTTCAGGATTTTGCAGAAAAAGAATATCAAACGGAGTCCAAACGGAATGAAACCTTCGTGAGAGATATTTTTGGAGGAAATCACGCACGATGAACTTGAGAACCACGTCAGGGGACAGAGGGCTGGCCCACGAGGGTGGGGGGCGCGCCCTGTTCGCAGGGTTCGCCCCCATGCCTCATGGCCCCCTCGAGCGTCCCCCGGTGCCCTCCTTCTTCCTATATAAGTCTACATACCCCAGAAACTCCGTAGACAGAGAGAAAACCCTAATTCCACCGTCGTACCTTCTGTTCCCGTGGAGATCCCATCTTGGAGCCTATTCCGGAGCTCTATCGGAGGGGGATCCATCGCGGAGGCATTCATCATCATCATCATTGCCCTCACCATGAGTTGTGAGTCGTTTACCATAGACCTTCGGGTCCATAGCTAGTATCTAGATGGCTTCTTCTCTCTCTCTGGATCTCAATACAAAGTTCTCCTCGGTCTTCGAGGAGATCTATTCGATGTAATCTATTTTTGCGGTGTGTTTGTTGAGATCCGATGAATTGTGAGTTTATGATCAAGGTTATCTATGAAAGATATTTGGTTCTTCTTTAATTTTTTTATGTGTGCTCATAATATCCTTTCAAGTCTCTTCGAATTATTGGTTTGGTTTGGCCTACTAGATCTATAGTTCTTGGAATGGGAGAAGTGCTTGGCTTTGGGTTCAATCTTGCGGTGTCCTTTCCCAGTGACAGTAGGGGCAGCAAGGCACGTATTGTATTGTTGCCATCGAGGATAAAAAGATGGGGTTTATATCATATTGCTTGAGTTTATCCCTCTACATCATGTCATCTTGCTTAATGCATTACTCTGTTCTTATGAACTCAATACACTAGATGCATGCCGGATAGCGGTCGATGTGTGGAGTAATAGTTGTAGATGCAGAATCATTTCGGTCTACTTGTCTCGGACTTGATGCCTATATACAATGATCATGCCTAGATAGTCTCATAATTATTTGCTTTTCTATCAATTGCTCGACAGTAATTTGTTTACCCGCCGTAGAATATGGCTATCATGAGAGAAGCCACTAGAGAAAACTATGGCCCCCGGGTCTATTATCAACATATCAATCTACATCTACTTTACTTTTACCGCTTTTATTTGCTATTTTATTAGACAAAAAATACCATAAATATAAACTATCATCTCTATCAGATCTCACTTTAGTAAGTGATCGTAAAGGCATTGACAACCCCTTATCGCGTTGGCTGCGAAGTTCTTATTTGTTTGTGCAGGTGCGAGGGACTAGCGCGTGGTCTCCTATTGGATTGATACCTTGGTTCTCAAAAACTAAGGGAAATACTTACGCTACTAAGCTGCATCTCCCTTTCCTCTTCGAGGGAATACAACGGAAGCTCAAGAGGTACCAAGAAGAATTTCTGGTGCCGTTGCCGGGGAGGCTTACACAAAAGTCATATACCAAGTACCTATCACAAACCCTTATCCTTCGCATTACATTTTTTGCCTCTCGTTTTCCTCTCCCCCACTTCACCCTTGCCGTTTTATTTGCCCTCCTTCCGCCGTGTGTTTATCGTTCGCTTGCTTCTTGTTTGCTTGTGTGTGTTGGATTGCTTGCTTGTCACTATGACTCAGAACAATACCAAATTGTGTGACTTCTCCAATACCAACAACAATGACTTTATTAGAACTCCGATTGCTCCTATTACCGATGCTGAATCTTGTGAGATCAATGCTGCTTTGTTGAATCTTGTCATGAAAGATCAATTCTCCGGCCTTCCTAGTGAAGATGCCGCTACCCATCTAAACAACTTTGTTGATTTGTGTGATATGCAAAAGAAAAGGGATACGGATAACGATATTGTTAAATTGAAGTTATTTCTGTTTTCACTTAGAGATCGTGCTAAAACTTGGTTTTCCTCTTTGCCTAGAAATAGTATTGATTCGTGGAATAAGTGCAAAGATGCTTTTATCTCTAAGTATTTCCCTCCTGCTAAGATCATCTCTCTTAGAAACGATATTATGAATTTTAAGCAACTAGGTAATGAGCATGTTGCACAAGTTTGGGAGAGAATGAAATTGATGATACATAATTGCCCTACACATGGTTTGAATCTGTGGATGATTATTTAGAACTTTTATGCTGGCTTGAATTTTGCTTCTAGAAATCTTTTAGATTCGGCCATCGGAGGCACTTTCACGGAAACTACCTTAGGAGAAGCTACCAAACTCCTAGATAATATTATGGTTAATTATTCTCAGTGGCACACCGAAAGATCTACTAGTAAAAAAGTGCATGCTATCGAAGAAATTAGTGTTTTGAGTGGAAAGATGGATGAGCTTATGAAATTACTTGCTAAGAGTGCTTCTTCTCATCCTAATGATATGCCTTTGTCCACTTTGATTGAGAATAACAATGAATCTTTGGATGTGAATTTTGTTGGTAGAAATAATTATGGTAACAATGCTTATAGAGGTAATTTTAATCCTAGGCCTTTTACTAGTAATTCCTCTTTAATTATGGTAATTCCTACAACAAATCTTATGGAAAGATGCCTTCTGAATTTGAAACTAGTGTTAAAGAGTTTATGATTTCGCAAAAGAATTTCAATGCTATGCTTGAAGAGAAATTGCTTAAGGTTGATGAATTGGCTAGAAGTGTGGATAGAATTACTCTTGAAGTTGATTCTTTGAAACTTAGATCTATCCCACCTAAGCATGATATCAATGAGTCTCTCAAAGCCATGAGAATTTCCATTGGTGAATGCAAAGAAAGAACCGCTAGAATGCGTGCTAAAAGAGAAGATTATATTAAATTGTGTTCTTCTAGTTATCATGAAAATAAAGATGAAGATCTGAAAGTTATTGATGTGTCTCCTATTAGATCCTTGTTTTCTAGTATTAATCTTGATGAAGATAGGATTGGAGATAATTCTGCTTTAAGGTGTCCCAATGATTCGGAGTTTTTAGATCTTGATGCTCAAGTTGCTAAAAGTGGGAGTGAAGAGATTAAAAATTTGCATAGTGATGAACCCACTACTTTGGATTTCAAGGGATTCTATTATGATAATTGCTCTTGGATTGATTGTATTTCCTTGTTGCAATCCGTGCTAAATTCTCCGCATGCTTATAGTCAAAATAAAGCTTTCACTAAACACATAGTTCATGCTTTGATGCAATCTTATGAAGAAAAACTTGAGTTGGAAGTTTCTATACCTAGAAAGCTTTATGATGAGTGGGAACCTACTATCAAAATAAAAATAAAAGATCATGAATGCTATGCTTTGTGTGATTTGGGTGCAAGTGTCTCCACTATCCCAAAAACTTTGTGTGATTTGCTAGGGTTCCATGAGCTTGATGATTGTTCTTTGAATTTGCATCTTGCGGATTCCACTATTAAGAAACCTATGGGAAGAATTAATAATGTTCTTATTGTTGCCAATATGAATTATGTGCCCGTAGATTTCATTGTTCTTGATATAGATTGCAATCCTTCATGTCCTATTATTCTTGGTAGACCTTTCCTTAGAACGATTGGTGCAATTATTGATATGAAGGAAGGAAATATTAGATTCCAATTTCCGTTAAGGAAAGGCATGGAACACTTTCCTAGAAAGAAAATAAAATTACTATATGAATCTATTATGAGAGCCACTTATGGATTGCCTTCCAAAGATGGCAATACCTGGATTTATCTTGTTTCGTGCCTAGCTAGGGGCGTAAAACGACAGCGCTTGTTGGGAGGCAACCCAATTTTTTGTTTTTTTGTTTTTGTAGCTGTTAGGGAATAAGTATTGCATCTAGCCTTTGATTATATGTGGTTTGATGTTTTGTTTAGTGTTTGTGCCAAGTAGAACCTTTGGGAAGACTTGTGTGAAGTTTATGTGATCTTGCTGTGAAAAACAGAATCGTTAGCGCTCGCTAAAGTAGTCGTGAGATTTTACTGAAGCGTGCTTCTTAGTTGATTCTTTTTGCAGATGATTGGTAGACAAAATTACTCAAACTTACCAATTTAGTTTGAATTGTTTGGAGTTCAGAAGTAGGCGAAACCTGCAGATTACTACAAACTGTTCTGTCTTTGACAGATTCTGTTCTTCGTGTGTTGTTTGCTTATTTCGATGCATCTATGAGTAGTATTGGAGGATATGAACCATAGATAAGTTGGAGTACAGTAGGTTTAACACCAATATAAACAAAGAATGAATTCATTGCTATACCTTTGAGTAGTGGTTTTCTTTCTTATACTAACGGAGCTCACGAGAATTTCTATCTAAGTTTTGTGTTGTGAAGTCTTCAAGTTTTGAGTATTGCTTTGATGGACTATGGAACAAGGAGTAGCAAAGGCCTAAGATTGGGGATTCCCATGGCACCCCAAGTAAATTCAAGATAATCAAAAGCCTAAGCCTGGGGATGCCCCGGGTAGGCATCCCCTCTTTCGTCTTCATCCATCGGTAACTATACTTGGAGCTATATTTTTATTCGCAACATGTTATGTGCTTTGCTTGGAGCGTCTTGTATAATTTGAGTATTTGCTTTTTAGTTTGCCACAATCATCCTTGCTAGACACACCTATTTGATAGAGATAAATATAGCCTAGAAATTGTTAGAACACTCTATATGCTTCACTTATATATTTTGAGTTGAATAGTTTTTGCTCTAGTGCTTCACTTATATCTTTTAGAGCACGGTGGTGGTAATATTTTGTAGAAATTGTTGAAATCTCATGCTTCACTTATATATATTTGAGAGTCTATTAAAACAGCATGGTAATGTGTTTAGGCTAAATAAACTAGTCTTCACATAATAAACATCCAATGTCAATGTAGTAAAAAAATTTCACACCAAGTGCATTGTATAGAATGAGATGTTGGATGCTTGATAATTGTTTTGAGAAATGAGGATAGTGATATTAGAGTCATGCTAGTGGAGTTATTGTGAAACTGAGAAATACTTGTGTTAAGGTTAGTGATTCCTGTATCATGCACGTATGGTGAACCACTATGTGACGAATTTAGAGCATGAGGTATTTGTAGAGTGCCAACCTTTCTGTGGAGGTCGGGGGCGCGCGATGGTTAACTCCTACCAACCTACCCCCTAGGATCATGCGTTGATTGCTTTGTTTTGATGACTCGTAGATTTTCTGGAATAAGTGTATGAGTTCTTATGACTAATGTTGAGTCCATGGATTATACGCACTCTCACCCTTCCACCATTGCTAACCTCTCTTGTACCGCGCAACTTTCGCCAGTGCCATAAACCCACTATATATCCTTCCTAAAAACAGCCACCATATTGTTCCTCAAAATAGCCACGATACCTTCCTATCATGGCATTTCCATAGCCATTCCGAGATATATTGCCATGCAACTTTCCACCGTTCCGTTTATATGACACGCATCATATTGTCATATTGCCATGCATGATCATGTAGTTGACATTGTAGTTGTGGCAAAGCCACCATGCATAATTTCTCATATATGTCGCTCTTGATTCATTGCATATCCCGGTACACCACCGAAGGCATTCATGTAGAGTCATACTTGTTGTAGTATCGAGTTGTAATTTTGAGTTGTAATAAAAAGTGTGATGATCATCATTATTAGAGCATTGTCCCATGTGAGGAAAGGCCAATAAAAAAAAGAGATGGCCCAAAAAAAATAGAGAGGGGCTAATAAAAAAAAGAGAAAGCCCCTCCAAAAAAAATGAGAGAAAAGAGAGAAGGGACAATTGCTATTATCTTTTTCCACACTTGTGCTTCAAAGTAGCACCATGTTCTTCATTGTAGAGAGTCTCATGCTTAGTCACTTTCATATACTAGTGGGAACTTTCATTATAGAACTTGGCCTGTATATTCCAACGATGGGCTTCCTCAAATGCGCAAGCAAGTTGGATGCACACCCACTAGTTGCTTTTGTTGAGCTTTCATTCAAATTTATCTCTAGTGCATCCGTTGCATGGCAATCCCTACTCACTCACATTAATATCTATTGATGGGCATCTCCCTAGCCCGTTGATACGCCTAGTCGATGTGAGACTATCTCCCTCATTTTTGTCTTCTCCACAACCACCTCTATTCCACCCATAGTGCTATATCCATGGCTCACGCTCATGTATTTTGTGAAAGTTGAAAGGTTTGAAAAGATAGAGTATGAAAACAAATGCTTGGCTGAAATCGGGGTTGTGCATGATATGAATATTTTGTGTGATGAAGAGGGAGCATAGCTAGACTATATGATTTTGTAGGGATAACTTTCTTTAGCCATAGTATTTTGAGAAGACATGATTGCTTTGTTAGTATGCTTGAATTACTGTTATTTCTTATGTCAATATATATTTTTATCTTGAATCTTTCAGATCTGAACATTCATGGTGCAATTAAGAGAATTACATTGAAAAACTATAATGGTTAGCATTCCACATAAAAAATTCTTTCTTTATCATTTACCTACTCGAGGACGAGCAGGAATTAAGCTTGGGGATGCTTGATACGTCTCCAACGTATCTATAAATTTTGATTGTTTCATGCTATTATTTATGAAGTCTTGGATGTTTAATGGGCTTTATCATTCACTTTAATATCATTTTTGGGACTAACCTACTAACCCAAAGGCCCAGTCCAGATTGCTGTTTTTTGCCTATTTCAGGGTTTTGCAGAAAAAGAATATCAAAGGAGTCAAAACGGAATGAAACCTTCGCGAGAGATATTTTTGGAGGAAATCACGCATGATGAAATTGAGAACCACGTCAGGGGACAGAGGGCTGGCCCACGAGGGTGGGGGCGCTCCCCCTTCCCAGGGCGCGCCCCTACCTCGTGGCCCCCTCGAGCGTCCCCCGGTGCCATCCTTCTTCCTATATAAGTCTACGTACCCCAGAAACTCGGTATATAGAGAGAAAACCCTAATTCCATCGCTGTACCTTCTGTTCCCGTGGAGATCCCATCTTGGAGCCTGTTCCGGAGCTCTACCGGAGGGGGATCCATTGTGGAGGCCTTCTTCTTCATCATCATCGCCCTCACCATGAGTTGTGAGTAGTTTACCACAGACCTTCGGGTCCATAGCTAGTATCTAGATGGCTTCTTCTCTCTCTCTGGATCACAATACAAAGTTCTCCTCGGTCTTCGAGGAGATCTATTTGATGTAATCTCTTTTTGCGGTGTGTTTGTCGAGATCCGATGAATTGTGAGTTTATGATCAAGGTTATCTATGAAAGATATTTGTTTCTTCTCTGAACTTTTTATGTGTGCTCATAATATCCTTGCAAGTCTCTTCGAATTATTGGTTTGGTTTTGGCCTACTAGATCTATAGTTTTTGCAATGGGAGAAGTTCTTGGCTTTGGGTTCAATCTTGCGGTGTCCTTTCCCAGTGACAATAGGGGCAGCAAGGCACGTATTGTATTGTTGCCATCGAGGATAAAAAGAAGGGATTTATATCATATTGCTTGTGTTTATCCCTCTACATCATGTCATCTTACTTAAGGCGTTACTCTGTTCTTATGAACTCAATACACTAGATGCATGCTGGATAGCGGTCGATGTGTGGAGTAATAGTAGTAGATGCAGAATCATTTTGGTCTACTTGTCTCGGACGTGATGCCTATATACAATGATCATGCCTAGATAGTCTCATAATTATTCGCTTTTCTATCAATTGCTCGACAGTAATTTGTTTACCCGCCGTAGAATATCGCTATCATGAGAGAAGCCACTAGAGAAAACTATGGCCCCCGGGTCTATTCTCAACATATCAATCTACATCTACTTTACTTTTACCGCTTTTATTTGCTGTTTTATTAAACCAAAAATACCAAAAATATAAACTATCATCTCTATCAGATCTCACTTTCGTAAGTGACCCTAAAGGGATTGACAACCCCTTATCGCGTTGGCTGCGAAGTTCTTATTTGTTTGTGTAGGTGCGAGGGACTAGCGCGTGGTCTCCTACTGGATTGATACCTTCGTTCTCAAAAACTGAGGGAAATACTTACGCTACTGTGCTTCATCTCCCTTTCCTCTTCGAGGGAATACAACGCAAGCTCAAGAGATAGCATTCGGTCATATGCATGTGCACTCTTTATCCAACATCTTGGTTCGTATAGGAGGTGTATGCGGAGCGAACTAGGCAATCAGACTATGCGGCGTTATTGCTTTCACTTAGTCGTAAGAGTTTCACATGTGGGGCTACGTACTAGCCCCTGGTGCGTATATGATATTCCTTACTTAAGGTATCCAATTGCACCTGGCTGAGCGAAAAAACCAACCCTTCGTATATCACGGGGTAGATCTCTATCGATCGTAGTATAGAACTAAGTGACCGGATTGCGGACCAGGTTCTCGCCTATCATGACGGTCAGTTTTCGGCTTTCTCTACTGAGGTACTTGACCGGACGAGCCAGAAGTACAATCACAGTAGTTCTCTCTTTACACCCTAGCCGAACAATCGGGAACGTAGGGGTAAGCGCAGGAGCCGGGCAACCCAAGACATGATTCGGAACTGATGCATATAAGGCAAACATCCAGGACGCCGAACACTCCCTATAGGTGTTCGGTCTTTTCGACATATACCAGGCTGAATACAGCCCCTGGTAATAGACCCTATTGACAAGGCACATGTGGCAATCTGATGTGGGGAGAAAACATTTATGGTGAGTGAATAAAACTCCAAACATAATGAGAATCAAGCTGCTCTATTAATATCCATTGATAGTATAGTGAGCCATAAGCTTACAAATAATGCCGATAACCTTCTTGGACATTTTACATGCCAGAAAGGTATATAACAAGAAAGAGAAAAAAGGTTTACACAGGGTCTTAATCTAAAAAGAAACCTTAGCACGGGTCCCTGCTGCACGTCTGCGCTGTTTCCTCCTCTGTAATGTGTCCTTGAAGGGGGGGAGTATGATGGCCATCTGTAAAAAAGAAAAAGAAACTTGGAAAAAAAAGAAAATCCAGTGTGGCCATAACAAGACTGGTTCGTCTAATGAATCTAAAAAGATAGGTTTAGAGTCCGAATAGGGTCGAGCCGAACTATGGAGTATATGCAGTGCGCCCCCAGCGTCGCCCAAGGGATTTTTAGGGCATAATTATGTACCCGAGGCACATATGCTATCACCTTATGGGGCAGTAAATCGGGGCGTAGCTGTTAATCTAGCTCAGGTTCATCTGAGCTGCCGCACTGAGGCATGTGCCGGACACGTTTAGTTATGTCCGCGACGATAGATTATCTGGCTTGAATAGGCCATTTTGGACTTCGGCTGCAAAGGCGGCAGTTTCCTCCTCCGTACGGAGAGAGCGCTCCATATTTCCATTGACCGTGATGGCGCCACATGGTCCAGGCATTTTAAGCTTTAGATAAGCATAATGTGGGACTGCATTAAATCGGGCGAAGGCCGTTCTTCCGAGTAGAGCGTGATAGCAACTTCGGAATGGAGCTATGTCAAAGATTAACTCTTCGCTTCGAAAGTTATCAGGAGAGACGAATACGATCTCCAATGTTAAAGAGCCCATGCAGCGGGCTTCTACGCTCGGTATCACTCCTTTAAAGGTCGTGTTGCTTGGCTTGATTCTTGATGGGTCAATCCCCATCTTGTGGACAGTGTCCTGATATATCAGATTAAGACTGCTGCCGCCGTCCATAAGGACTCGAGTGAGATGGTATCCATCGATTACTGGGTCGAGCACTAGGGCAGCCGAAACCCCATGACGGATGCTAGTCGGATGATCCCTGTGATCTAAAGTGATCGGACAGGCCGACCATGGATTGAATTTGGGGGCAACAGGCTCAACCACGTAGACATCTTGGAGTGTGCGCTTGTGCTCCCTCTTTGGGATATGAGTGGCATATATCATGTTCACTGTTTTAATCTCCGGTGGAAATTTCTTCTGTCCCCCTGTATTCGGCTGGTGAGGTTCATCCTCATCTTCGCTCTGAGGTCCCTTCCCTTTGTGTTCGGCATTGAGCTTGCTGGCCTGCTTGAAAACCCAACAATTACGATTGGTATGGTTTGCATGTTTTTCTGGGGTGCCATGGAATTGGCAAGGCCTATCTGATATTTTGTCCAAGCTGGATGGACCATCTTTGTTGCCTTTGAACGGCTTCTTCCGTTGACCGGATCTAGAGCCACTGAATCCAGCGTTTACCGCTGTATCATCTGGGCTTCCAACATTATTTCGACATTTGTTTTTGTTATGCCATGGCTTTCCATTGTCGTCCCTGATTTCAGATGTTCTAAGGTTGCTGGTGTTGCTACGATCTAACCATCTGTCCTCGCCCGCGCAAAAGTGGGTCAAGAGTGTAGTTAGGGCTGCCATTATCCTCGGCTTCCGAGGTGTCTGGCTAGCAATTCATCCCGAACACTGTGCTTGAAGGCCGCTAAGGCTTCGGCGTTCGGACAGTCGACAATTTGGTTCTTCTTAGTGAGAAACCGATTCCAAAGCTTGCGGGCTGACTCCCCGGGTTGTTGGATGATGTGACTTAGATCGTCAGCGTCCGGGGGCCGGACATAGGTCCCTTGAAAATTGGCCCGAAAAGCATCCTCAAGTTCTTCCCAACTCCCAATGGAGTTCTCTGGGAGGCTGTTTAGCCAGTGCCAAGCTGGTCCTTTCAGCTTGAGGGGTAGGTATTTAATTGTGTCGACATCATATCCTCGAGCCATGTGGATGTGAAGAATGAAGTCTTCTATCCAGACGGCAGGATCCGTCGTTCCATCGTACGCCTCGATGTTCACAGGTTTAAACCCTTCTGGAAAATCATGATCCAGTACCTCATCGGTGAAGCACAGAGGGTGTGCGACGCCTCTGTATTTTGCTATATCATGGCGTATGTCCGATGGTTGTGATGTTCGGTATTGACCCCGAACTGGTATATGATCGGCGTGATTGACTTGATGGCCGCCGTCCCGTGCGGGAGCCCGGTCCCTAGGTCCGTAGATAAATCTGGTCTTGCTAGCTTTTTTGTTCAGGTCCTCACGCAGATCATGTTTCCCGACTTGAGCCACATCCTCCTTTCCTTTATGGGGTGGTGATGTGGGCTTGTGTACGCCGTGCTAGCAACTCTGTCCCGTCCGCGAGGTGGTCGATCCGGCTTATCGGTGGTGTTATTCTTCGGCGGTATGGGCGCAGTGGCCTCGTCGTCGAATTTGGGCAGCAGTTTACGCTTAGGATAGCCTTTGGTTTGGCCGTTGTAGACATGTTTTTGTTCATCGTCTAGCACCTCGTTCCATCTATCATTGAGCATGTCCTATGCAGCTCGAAGCCGTCTCTACTACTTTTTCAGGCTCCTTGCAGGGGCAATAAGCCTCCGATGGAAGCGCTTTTGTTCTGAGGTTTCTTCTAGGATGATGTATTCGTCATCGGCCAGGCTAACCTCCTCTTCGGAGACAGGTTCGTAGCTACTGTCTTCGGCATCGCTGCCATCAAACAACGGTTTTAGACTATGTTTGTTGTCCTCTCGCTCCTCCTGCTCCATCGCTGGGTCTGCGGGGTCTTCGGCTTGTTCCGGACTATCACCGTTGTTGGTGACAGTGTTGCTATCTTTTCCTTTACGGGATTTAGTTCAGCGTTTCGGGCACTGACATTTGGGAGGTTCTTCCACAGGCTTGTCCTTTGCTGGATCGTTTTCGCCGCCGCCCTCCTTCTCCTTAGGTGTATCCACCATATACACGTTATACGAAGACGTGGCTGTCCACCGCCCGGTTACGGGCCGGCTTTGATCTGGAATTTCTTCGGCATCGAGGTCCATCCCTTCGAAGTCTTAGGAAGCGTATCCAAGTAGACCGGTTAGATCTTCGACCGTGGCTACCAAGTGGGTGGTGGGTGGGGCGCAAACTTCTCCATCAGCCTCCAGTTCGAACCGGATATAATGCGGCTGTGTGTCCCTGTCTAAGGAGAGGGATTTTAACGACTTTAACATGGCGCCAAAGGGTGAGTGCTGGAAAATATCTACATCACTGAATTCGGCGATAGACGCCTGATCGAGCTCGAAGGGCATGAATGATTCGGAATCTGAGGCTGGAGTTGAGTCCGTAGTTCCGATAACACAGATCCCGTTCGAGGTCGGGTCCATGTGCGGCTCCAACACCGTTGAATCTGTGAATTCCGAGGCGGGGTTGAGCTTACCATCCTCGGGCAACGCGATCTGTTCTGGATCTAGGGCCAGAACTGTTGCAGGTGCTATTTCCTGATCCGATGATAGAGTTAGGTCGTGTTCATCGTGATGACAAGGAGAAGTCCCCGCGGGTCCGAATCTGTCAAAGATTAAGTCTTCGTGGATATCAGCAACATAGTTTAAGCTTCCGAATCTGACTTCATGGCCAAGGGCGTAGCTCTCAATCTGCTCGAGGTGGCCTTCAGCGTTGGCACGAAGGGTGAAGCCGCCGAACACAAAGAGCTGTTCGGGAGGGAAAATTCCCTCGGTGTCGCCGTCGTGGTTGATGACGCGATCCATCAGTCCTTCGGTCGACGACATAGTGGAACTCTCAATGAATGCACCAATGTCGGTGTCAAAACCGGCGGATGTCGGGTAGGGGGTCCCGAACTATGCGTCTGAGGATTGATGGTAACAGGAGGCTGGAGACACGATGTTTACCCAGGTTCAGGCCCTCTCGATCGAGGTAACACCCTACTTCCGGCTATATTAATATGGATGAATATGAATACAAGAGTTGATCTACCTCGAGATCATATTGGCTAAACCCTAAAGTCTAGCCTATGAGGATTTGTGATTCTCTATTAGCCTCTACGGACTAAACCCTCTAGTTTATATATGCACTGGAGGGGCCTAGGGTTTGTACATTACCATCTTGGAGAGGAAGGAAAGCTTACATCCGAACCTAAAACTTGCCATTATACAAATACATCAGTCCTATCCGGATACGAGAGACGATCTTCAACAATGATCTTCACGGCCCACCAGTCCGGCCTACCACGAGCTATCCGGCCACATGAGGACCCCTCAATCCAGGACTCCCTCAACAACCTTCAGCAAACGGAGGTTGCAACAAAAGCTCGACGCGTCTCATGCGTAGCTGGCAGGAGTGTCCGGTGGGTTGCGTGCCTCGATGCCGGCGGTATCCAACGATGGAAGGGTGATCTCTCGCTGGGTGTAGATATCCACGACACGCCACAGACTACCAGATTGGTGGATGAGGATGATCCAGTTGGCCTTCATGCCTGCCAAGTAGTGGTCGTCCCAGAAGGACATGTGGACGGGTAGTGGTAGCATGTCGAGGGGCACCACCGCAACCTCCATAGGATCGTCAAGTCAGAATCTGGGCCACCTACGAGGATCAGGTATCAGCAAGCAGGATGTATTGAAAAGGGTTGGCCGGTTGCAAATGAGTAGACGGTACAAAGACACTGAGCATGCGGCCAGACGCACGGTGCTGAGCAGGTCCATACAATTACAGATCTACTCCAAAAGAACATCGGGGAGGGAATTCCAATCGCGGCTCTGCGTGTCATTCGGTTCTGCCATAGGTTTTTTAGGGCGCTGAGTTATTGGGGTTTTTGGTGCATGCCAGCCAGCGGGGAAGTGGATTCACGCGGGTGAGCGAAGAAGATGGCGTGTGTGGCCGAGCAGTGAGCGGGGGGGG